>QEPC01006211.1:425723-454343 GCA_003113815.1 Sphenodon punctatus
GCAGACAGGGGCTGGCAAGGCTGCCAGATAACGGCAGGATGGGAACAATGGGGCTACTGTGGAGGCATGCAAAGGGAGTGGGCAGTGCACAGCTGCCGACATGCAAGGCCGGACAGCCCCATGCATACACACCTGCTAGTGGAGATAGAAACGACTGTGCACGCACAGAGAGGAGCAGTGGGCTGGGGGACAAGACCCCAGCCCCGGGGGGGCACACAGGGTACCCCCAATGTTGGACCATAGCAAGTACTTCGGGGTGGGGCACACAACCGTGGCGTGGCTGGTGCGGGATGTCTGTGAGGCTGTGGAGGGGGTATGCACCTGTAGGAAAGAAAGCACTCGGACAGGTCTAGATGTGTCGAAGACCATTTATTGTGCTCCCCCGGTCCCGCCCCATGCCCCGGTACACCCGTGTGCCCCTGTGCCCATCCCCCCTCCCACCCCCTCTGTGTCACCGGCTGCCCCCTCCCTTCCCCATCCCCTATGCTGCCCTGCCCCTGTCCCTCCCCTGTCCCCTTGTGCCCCTTGGTCAGCCCCTTCCCCTGCCAACCGGGATGGCTGAGGCTACCGAACCCCCCTCGTCCGAGGTGGAGGTGCTGTCAGCCGGAAGGGCCGGGGGACCTTCCCCTGCCCGCTGCTCCTGGGGGGTCCCTGCCCCTCCCCCACTGCACTGCCTGTGGCCGTATCGGGGCCAGGCAGCATGGCTGCTGGCGTCTCTGCTGTGGGGTCCCTGGATCCACGGTTCCTGATGCGGTTGGGGAGGCAGGGGTTGCGGCACTGGCAGGGCCTGTGGGACGGCCGGCGGGGTGGAGGGGGCACGTGTCTGGGCGCTGGCATGACACCCGGTGGGGCTGCTGCCATTATGAAGGCGCTCAGGGCCCCAGTCTGCAGGAGGAGGGATGTGCCCTGCTACAGGGAGCGGTCCAGTTTATGACTGAGCTCCATGGACCAGTGGTCCTGCCGGTCAGAGTGGGCCTGGAGTGCCTCCAGTTGGTGGTTCATGTCCCACCTCTGCAGCCGCCGCTCCTTCCTCATCTCCGTCACCAGCGCCCGGTCCCTCCCCTCCACCCATTGCAGGGCCCTCGTTGTCCCCTCCTACAGCTGGTTGACAGTCACAGCATCTCCTCTATTTGCCGCGTGCTGGTGGTGACTAGCTCCTGTGCGAAGTCCTCCCTGCACCTGCGTGCCCGCGCTCGATGCTCCCACATCCTCTGGGTCGGTGGTACCGGCGGCCCACGGCCACGGCCCTCCCGTGCTCGGTGTGACTCTGTGGGGCGATATAGGGGTCGGTTCATCGTGTGGGGTGCCGTTCCCCAGCCCCCTTCCTGTCTCTGTGCTCTGGGCGCTCCTTCCCCCTGGGATGGGCACCACCGCCCCTGTGCCACTCCCTCTGCCCATGCCCCATTCCTGCCTTTGGGGTTGTGGGGGAGGGACGGCGCCATCCCCTTCCACTGCCTTGGCCCCCCCTCCCCTTGGGGTCTGTGTGTGTGCCCTGCCTTGCCCTTACCTGCTCCCTCGGTGTCCGTTCCCTCCGAGGTCGGTCGGTCGCTGGGACTGGTGTCAGCCTGGTCTCCGGGTCGGCAGGCTGTGAGGTTCAGGGTGACGGTGTCCTCCTCCTGCTCTACCTCCTCGGAGTCCGCTGGGGTGTGTGTGGCCTCACCGGAGGTAGGGCTGGGGATGTGCTCGGCGCGTGTACCCGAGGTCCCTGGCATCTCCTCCGCGGTTCCCGTGCCCGGTGCCGGGGCTTGCTCAGTGCTCTCGGCTGCAAGGGATGTGTGTGCTCATCTGCAGGTCGCTCCTCCCGGGCGCCCCCTCCTACCAGGCGCCAGGCCACTATGGAGCCCTTTCGGTGCAGCACCCGGCTCAGTGTGTCCAGGTAGGGGGAGGCCCATGTCGCCCGCCCAGAGTGCCGGTTGTTGTCGGTTATGTCCTTGAACCCCATCTTCAATTCCTTTATTTTAGTCCGGCACTGTGTGGGCGTTTGGTCATATCCGGCCTCCCCCATCTCTGTGCCTATCTGGGCAAACACCTGCTTGTTCTGGGCGTTGACAGCCAGCTCGGTCTGCATCTCGGGTGTCGCCCAGATAGCTATGAGGTTGTGAGTCTCCTGGAGTCCCCACTGACCCCCCCTGTGGTACCGGCGCCTGGGTGCCGGCCCCTTTGCTGCCTCTTCCTCCTCCGCAGCCACCTGGCCCTGGCTCCCTCTGGCTTTGGCTTCCTCCGGGGCGCGTGCCCTCTTGCTGGTCTGTTTGGGGGTACATTGGGGGCTGCTGGTTAGGCTCCTGGTGGCTGTGGTCCCTCCCTTCCGTGCCCCTCTTTTCCCTGGCTCCGACCCACCCGCTCCCAGCTGCACCCCCTACCTTCCTCCAAGGTGACCCAGTGTGCTGCTGGGTGTCCCCCGCTGGGTCGGGTACCCCCTCCTGCTGCTGCTGCACCTCCTCCTCGCCGTCTCGTTCCATCCTCTGCTCCGTTTCCTCCACCCTCCTCTCCATCGACTGCTCCACCACGTTCCCCTATTGCTGCCTGCCCTTTAAATCTCCCTCCGTGTGCCGCTTGTTGTTGGTTGCCTGGCAGCAGCGCTGCGTGCCTGGGATGGAGCAGCATGGTCTCTTCCTACCCCCTACCCCCACCTCTCCAGCTCCCCGATAGTCCAGCGGGTTCAGGCAGCAGCAACAGTGGCTCAGCCCCCAGGAAGCTCTTGCGGTAGTCGTGGTGAAAATGACAGCTTGGTTTCTATTGCTCAGAGGGAGCCGCACGGACACGCCCTCAGGCGGCCACTTTTGGCATGAGCCACCATACAGCTGCCCAAGAGCTGGAAGTGGCTCCCGAGCTGCCATTTATCCACCTCTGTACTATATCTTTCTGTATAAAGAATCTAGGATTGTGAGGATTAGTTACGTTCATTTTAGATGAACCAATAAACTCAACAGACTGGTGCTTGATTTCAGGATCTAATTAAATGTCTTTGGAAATGAGATTGCTTCTTCTTCTAGGTGGTAGTAGAACGTAGCCTTTCATATTCCACTGCTGTCTCCTCTTGCTAGCTAGGGGAGCTTCTCAATTGCTATTCTTGCTTGTTTCTTCTCGTATTGGCCAGGGGAGTAGAAAGCACTTCTCTGTGGCTATTCTTGCTTGTTTTCTGAGCTGCCAGGGGTGTAGGCCTCCTTTCTCAACAGCAGCCACTGCTATTAGTGAACCACTCATTCTCTTGCTGGGGGCAGAGAGCAGAGCACTGTTGGTTGTTGAGACGTCACCTTGCCTCCCTGCATTCCATCTTGTCACACATAACACTTCCAAGCTCTTTGTTGAGGGGGAAGATTGTAAGCTCTTGGGCACTGGGCAGGGACCGTGTCTATCTTGTTTTTTGTAAAGGTACATCACTGGCACTATATAAATTCTTATAATAATAATAATAATAATAATAATAATAATTAATAATAATAAATTAATAAATAACTTCTCCGGAGACAATGTACGGCCTGGCTGTTCAGCCGTGCCTTTCCTGAGGGAGTTGGGCTGGGTGGGGGGTAATTTGTTTTACTGTGGGTTCTTTAACTGTATTATTGTTGTTTTTTAATCTGTTTTAATATGTTGTTAGCCGCCCCAAGATGCTTTTAGCAGGAGGGGGCAGCATACAAATTTTATAATAAATAAATAAATAAATAAATAAAATAAAAAATGTACCCTCCCTAATTCACCTTCACAGCTTCCAAGGGGAAAAAACTGGCAAGAGGGAGATTTTCAGCAAACTGCCCCCTGCCCCCCTTTCTCTCCCAAAATCAACTAAATGCTCTCCAAGTTTTTCAAATGACCCCTTTTTGCGCTCTGTGCTTTTGGCTGTACTTTCTGCTGCAGGGGAATTAAAGGGGCTGCTGCTAAGTAAACTGTTTCCCCTAAGTTCCCTTGACCCTGTCTGTCTGTCCCCCATCCTGTCAATTTGTCCCTCTTTCTCTTGTCCCCTCCTTTCCTCCTGAGTCAGTCTCTCTCTCTCTCTCTCTTTGGAGTTATGTTGTGCAGGGTGTGAAAACAGGTGATGGAGATACATATTTTTCATGAACTTCGGGTGCTGGAGACAGTTCACTTCCTCATCTCTGTCTGTTTTTCCACCCTCTCCCCTTCTTTCTGTCCCCCATTCTGGCTGTGCCCATTAACTCACTCTGCATTAAAGACGGTGTTCCAAAACGCTGGGTCAAAACTCAGAGCAGATCAGTAGAGGACTGGTGAGGAAGCTTGGCTTGGTACTTGCCTGGCCATGCCTGGCAGAGTCAACTGAGCGGGCTTGGCAGAGTCTGCCCCTGCAACACAGAGAGGGTGAGAGAGAGCAGCCCCCTTGCTCACTTAGAACAGTTAGTCAGCTCCTCAGCTTGGGCCCCCTGCCCCCTATTTTCTTTCATGGGAGATTACTTTTTGGTCAGCAGGAGAACAGACGAAGGGAGAGAAATGTGTTTTTCTTCTACTCGGTGTGAGAGACTTGACAGATCTGCTGGGCCTAGTCAGGGAGCAGTAGCTCAGGGAAGAGAAAGGCCGTAGGCTGCTTGTTGAGAAACTATAATGGGTTGAAGTTTTCCCATTATTATTATTATTATTATTATTATTATTATTATTATTATTATTATCTCCCTCTTGCCAGTTTTTTCCCCTTGGAAGCTGTGAAGGTGAATTAGGGAGGGTACATTTTTTATTTTATTTATTTATTAATTTTTTTATTATAAAATTTGTATGCTGCCCCCTCCTGCTAAAAGCATCTCGGGGCGGTTAACAACATATTAAAACAGATTAAAAAACAACAATAATACAGTTAAAGAACCCACAGTAAAACAAATTACCCCCCACCCAGCCCAACTCCCTCGGGAAAGGCACGGCTGAACAGCCAGGCCTTACATTGTCTCCGGAGAAGTTTATTATTATTATTATTATTATTATTATTATTATTATAAGCATTTATATAGTAAATAATAATAATACTAATACTACTACTAATAATAATAATTAATAATGCTGTTACCCTCCATTCAGTACAATCTGTTACCTGAGGTCTGTACACTCATATTCTGACCACATGGACCAGCCAGCCATCATTCTTGATGTAACCAAGCCAAGCACGTGCACCTGGCACCTCACATCTTCGTGAATGTTAAACCCCTTGTCTCTCCCTCTGTTCCCCTTCCTTTGTCTTCCCCCCCCACTCCACCCACAAATTGTAAGCCCTAGGTCAGGGACCGTGTCTATTCCATTACTTTGTAAAGCACCAGGTACATTGCTGGTGCTATTATAATTATAATTATTATTATTGTTAATTAATAATAATAATAATAATAATAATACTTAATAATTAATAATAACCAGGAACATTGCTTGTGCTATATAAATGCTTATTATTATTATTATTATTATTAGTAGTAGTAGTAGTAGTAATAATAATTATAATAATAATAATAATAATAATAATTAATAAGCATTTATATAGCACCCAATGTACCTGGTGCTTTACAAAGTAATGGAATAGACATGGTCCCTGACCTAGGGCTTACAATTTGTGGGTGGGGTGGGGGGGAAGACAAAGGAAGGGGAACAGAGGGAGAGACAAGGGGTTTAACATTCACGAAGATGTGAGGTCCCAGGTGCACGTGCTTGGCTTGGTTACATCGAGAATGATGGCTGGCTGGTCCATGTGGTCAGGATATGAGTGCACAGACCTCAGGTAACAGATTGTACTGAATGGAGGGTAACAGCAGGAGGTAGGTGAGGGGAGCGAGGAGTTGGGGAGGGCAGAGTGGAAGAGGTGGGTCTTGAGGAGGGATTTGAAGGTACGAAGGGAGGGGGCAAGGCGGATGTGGTCGAAGCGATGGGTGAGGTGGATGACCCTGGCAGCAGAGTTTTGGACGGAGATAAGGGGAGAAAGGTGAGAGTGGAGGAGACCAGTGAGGAGATTACAGTAATTGAGGTGAGAGATGACCAGGGCAAAAACCAGGGTTTTGGCAGAGAAAACACAGAGAAAAGGGCGAGTCAAAGATGAAGCCTAAGCTATAGGCTTGGGGGATGGGAAGGATGGTGACCCCATCGATGAGGATCTACAGGGAAGAGGGACAGGAAGGATGAGGGGGGAAGATAAGGCATTCAGTTTTAGCCATGTTGAGTTTGAGCTGATGTTGAGATATCCAGGTAGAGATGTCAGAGAGACAGCTGGTGAGGTGAGCTTGAATAGAGAGAGAGGTAGTAGAGAGATTGAGTTGAGTTTCATCAGCATAGAGGTGATATTGGAAGTCATGGGAGGAAATGCGTTTGCCTAGGGACAGGGTATAGATAGAGAAGAAGAGAGGGCCAAGGACAGAGCCTTGGGGAACATCAACCGAGAGGGGAAGGGAGGAGGAGGTGGAGTTGGCAAGAGACACATTGAAGGAGTGGTCAGAGAGGTAGGAGGAGAACCAGTTGAGGATGGAGCCACGGAAGCCAAGGGAGTGAAATGAGTTCAGCAAAAGTGAGTGGCTAACAGTACTGAAGGCAGCAGAGAGGTCAAGGAGGACAAGAATGGAGTAGAGGTGATTAGATTTAGCCACAAGATCGTTGGTGATCTTAGTGAGAGCAGTTTCAGTAGAGTGAAGGGGGCGAAAGCCCTGCTCCCCATGGTTTTTGCCCTCCATTTGCCCTCCTCCCCATGGCTTCTGACACCCTAGCTAAGGACTTTTCTGTGGCCTCTTCCATCCCCAACAACATAAGCCATGTTGCCACTTTTCCAGAATTTGTCACCTGGAAAAGGATGGAACCACACCAAAAGGGGGTCAGGGCAAAGAGTCTCTCCTGCCTCTTTGGAGTGAGATTGCCACTGTAACAGGGTGTCTGTTGCCAGCCCTGTTACAAGTAAAAAATGTAGTGCAGCTCCTTTAGGGAGACATGCCATGGCGGCTTAACTGCGCTGCCGGGGAAATTAATAGGAAATTGAGTGGAGCAGGGCTGGCCGTGTAGAAAGGCAGCCCACTCTGATTAATCTCTCACAGCTGCAGTGGTCAGGCGGGACTGTTTAAAAGCCGCCAGCATCTTGTGTTGAGAGAGCACAAGAAGGTGGAGTGGCAGACAGCTGAGTGGCGCTCGGTGAAGCAACTGCTGCAGCAGTGCCAGAGGGAAGGGAGCTGAGGAAGCAGAAGACTGTGTGGTGTCCTGAAGGTGCTGGAGACGTGTACGGGCAGCGGCAGTGAAGCTGGACAGCTGCTTGAGGGGAGCCGAGTGGAAAAGAGCTCAGTGTCTGAAAGGGTGCTTTGACCTTGTGTTGTTTGACCTGGCGAGACTAGAGTGCTCAAGACAAGAAGCCAAGGGGCTGAGGAACAGAGTTCACCGAACTTGAGAGTCAGCCCAGACAGGGGTTCCAGATTGTCCACTCTGGTGCTCTGAATAGGAGTGAGGACTTTGTTCCTCTGTTAAGACTCCGGAACAAAAGGCGTAGAAACCCCAAAGAAGGAAGAGGATGTGGAGGGCCTGCGAGCCTGGGAATAGCCCAAAGGTCAAGTAATAGGGCCTGCAAGCCCCCGGGATTATCCAAGCGTGTAAATAAAATCAAAGGATAAATTTAGCTGATTGTCTGGTGCCCAAGTGTCTTGCATCAAATCAACCCCAAAATGGATCCCAACAGGTCTAAACCTGTCACAGCCACCTGCAAGTGGTGGGGCAAAGGGGCTGGCATACCCCTTCCTGCCCTTGTGGAGCACCATGACATCACAACCCACCATGAGGCGCAGGGCCATGTTGGACAGGAAATGTCTCTATGGCCCACTCTCTTCCTGCTGCCCGTGGAAGCCCCAATCCTTCGGGTTACACACAGGCATCCCTAGCTGTGAATAACCTGGAGAAACTGGGGCTTCCCCTAGGAGCCCAGAAACTCTGGGTTACACATTTTTCATAAGTATTCCTTAAAAATTTGCATAGGTGGCAACCCTAGAGTGGGCGTGGGCAGTGCATGGGTGATGAGCTCACCCATGCACCTAGGGCACAGGTGGCAATCCTGGCCCACTCATGCCCATCCATGGAGCATCAGGGAAAAGCCTAGGATGCTCTGTGCAGGGGCCAGAGTGGGCAGTGCGTGAGTAGGGACGCACCCCCAGCACACCCCCATCTCGGCCCATGTAAATCCCTCGCCTCACCTGATGTCCATCGGTGCTCTTTGCGGTGCAGCCGGACCGGGACATACTAAAATGCAGGACATGGATGGACAATTGGAAACAATGGTAGCAAATAGACGGACAATTGGAAACAATGGGAGCAAATGGATGGACAATGTCCCCTGCTGCCCCACATCAGACTGACCTGTCCAGCACCATTGGAAACAATGTGAGCCGATGGATGGACAATTTCCCCTGTTGCCCCACATCAGACTGACCTGTCCAGCCCATTGGGTTGGGAACATTTACTCCTATTTGCTCCATCCATTTGCTCCTATTGTTTCCAATTGTCCATCCATTTGCTCCCCTTGTCCATCCATGGGCTGGATAAGTCAGTCCGATGTGGAGCAGCAGGGTGAGGTGCATCCGTCTCCTAGCTGGGGGCAGGAGTGCTTAAGCCTTAAGGAATGCACTCGGAAAAGGTGGATTTTGACCATGGATCTGAGAGATGGAACTGACTCCTATCCTTAGGCGCACGCTCCAATTTCTACTCCCTTATCCTGAGCTCACTCTTTCAGTGATTGATAGGAACTGGGTCCAGGACCAGAACTGGAAAAGAGCCAAAAACTAACTACCCCCCGCCCCCCCCCCATGATGGGCTGCTGACGGATGCGGGCGGCTTTGTTACCACCTATTTTTACCTAATGGATTAGAGCAGGAGGGTGGGCATGCACTTCCTGTTTGCCCATGGTGGCAGATCTGCCGCCCCCCTTACTTTTGGCCTGTGGTTGGTTGCTTTTGGCGCCCGGCTTGCCACAACACGGTGGACAGCACTTAGAAGCTGTCCAGTATTACGTATTTTGATAGGGAACCATTAAGTCAGAGGCCAGAATATATCAACAAACAACTTCTGGCTGATGGTGGCTGGAGTGTGTGAATAACCCTCCCTCCTGCAAACACATGTGCTTCTGGCTCCAAATGAGATCATCCCTCTTGCCTCCCCCCGTGGGGGAAGTTGATTTGCCCGGGGGCTCCCGAATCTTTGCAGGTGGGCGCCCTGCCCCCTGCCTGAGACGGGGGAGAACTTCGGGATTTTCTCCTCAGCGGGGATGTTTGGGGGAGGAGGGCGCAGACAGGCGTGACGTTAGCTCCTTGCTGAACCGGGGAGGTGGGGGGGGGGGGGGGGGAGCATGTGCGAGGCTTGAGCTCGGACGCGGGAGCTGAGCAGCCGCCTCCTCCAACCGCACCGTGCAATGGGCGAGAGCACCAGGCGGCTAGCGGGGCAGTTTGCTGCCTGCCCAGCAGAGCGAGCGGCAGCTCCTGCCTCTTCCGCCGGGATGGAAAGCGATGGGGGCTGGCTAGTGATCGGCACCGCCGCCTGGGACTGGAGAAACTAAGGTAAATGTCCCTCCTCAGCGACTCTTCCCTCCCCTCCGCGCAGCCGGGTCCTCGTACCCTGCAAACTTTTCCTTTTTGCCGAAGGCTACGTGGCGTTGGGGGGGAGGCGCGCACCAGGGATCGTGGCCACCCGCTTGCTATGTCGTCCCGCATTGATCCCGGCTTGGAAGAAGAGATCGAGGGAAAACCGGGCTCGATTCCGCCAGAGCGAGAGGTTTACGGTGTGTGTCTGTAGAGAGAGACGGGATGCGCTATTGCCTGGAGGGACAACAATGCGGAGCTCCCATGTTAGCATCAGCAAGATGCACATGTCTTTTTTTCGAGACTTTCAAAAGTCAGCGATCAGCTTTCTCCCCGTTTTTGCAATGCATCATCAGACTATCCGTCGCAGCTTCTCCAGAGACTTCATCCCCCTTACGGAGTGGCTTGAGCAATACTAGCTTAAAGTTCAGAAAGTTGGAGATGACAGCTAGATTTTGCAAAAAATTCGGGGAAAGAAGGGGCGTGTGTGTGTGTGGAGTAGCAAGCATCTGTGAGCAAGGGATGAGTCTATTCCTTGCCCTAAGTGAATTTCTCTGCGGGATATTTCTCCCTTTCCGTATGACCTTGTCTTTTCTCTCTCTCTCTCTCTCTCTCTCTCTCTCTCTCTCTCTGCATCTTCCACCCACTTTCTGGGGCAGATATTCCTACCGGGTGTTTGCGCTCAGGGATGGAAACTGGCATTTTCAGTATCTGTGGTAGCTAGCAGTAGCATGCACACCTGCAAGTAAATCCTACGTGCAGTATTGGGTGGTCAGGTTACTTGGGATGCATTAGTATTTTCTCCCCTTTATAAGAAAGAAGCACTTTAGGGTTTCATTTTAGTTACCTTTATGTTTTCAAAACCATCTGATTCGCTTCACTAAGGAGATTAATATTATTTCTACAGCACATAAAGAGTACATGAGAGTTTATAGACATAGGATTGCAAGCAGGTTCCTTGATCATGGCTTACATTCTAAAAATCCCATAGAACCAACTTTTATTCATGTGGATAATCCCTATTGGCTTCCATTCACATATTTTAACCTGCCTCCTAATTCTGTAGCAGGTGAAGACTTCACAGGGTCATTGTACCATATCTAATTTAGGGATAGATCCTTCCATGAATGTCCCTTGCATGACTTCAAGCAATGGGAGTAAAGTGCAAAAAGGATTTGCAGGACTGGCCCCTAAATAAAATATCCTACATGGAGACTTCGTAGACTATTCACTTCCAAAGCAAGTGAAAATAGTGTGTTGTAAATCCACTGTCTTGGTTATGTTAACAAGTTAAGTGAGGGAGATTTTGAAACTATTGGAGCATTCTGCCTTGCAAATAAATGACCTTTTATGATACTCAAAAAAGAAGAGACATTTTTTTATTACTTTTGAGTGCTCGGTTTTGAACTTTTAAAAATTTGCATAATCTGGGGGTCAAATTCTTGCATGGCTAGTAAGCATTCATTTCTTGGGCGGGATAAATTGTAAAAAAAGCTTGCTGTAATGGCGTAAGACAAGATTTACTGTTCAGTTTGTTTTTAATAGTAATAAACATATACAGGTGCCTCTTAAACAGAGCCGTCTGTTGCTCTAAAATGTTTTGCCACATCATACACACGAGAGGTCCGGGAGGTTAGATTTCCACCACAAAATACTGTGGAGCTTCTGTTTCAAATGTCAAATGAGCAATGATGTGCTTTTTTCTGATGAATTTAACATTTTTTTTTAATGTCTTGCAGATGCCACTGGATCACAAGACTGCTGAAATGTTTTGAGAACCGAGTTTACCTTTCCAACAATGAACAATTCAAAATTATCAGTGCTGGCTGGAATCAGTATCTTTTCAAACACAACTTGTCGCATAGAAAAGAAGGTTTCAGTATTATTTTCCATAATCTTCATGACAGTGGGAATTTTATAAAACAGCCTTGCAATAGTAATTCTGATGAAGGCGTACCAACGGTTTAGACAGAAATCAAAGGCATCTTTTTTGCTTTTGGCTAGAGGCTTGGTAATCACCGATCTTTTTGGCCATCTCATCAATGGAGCTATTGCAGTGTTTGTTTATGCCTCTGATAAAGACTGGATTCGGTTTAATCAATCAAACATTCTTTGCAGTGTCTTTGGCATATGCATGGTGTTCTTTGGTCTATGCCCTCTTTTTCTGGGCAGCGTGATGGCTGTTGAACGTTGTATTGGAGTCACTAAGCCAATATTTCATTCTACGAAAATGACTTCTAAGCATGTGAAAATGATGTTGACTATCGTGTGTCTTTTTGCTGTCCTTGTAGCCTTGCTGCCTATTCTTAGTCTTCGAGCCTATCAAATTCAAGCATCGCGGACCTGGTGTTTTTATAAAACAGAACATATTGAGGACTGGGAAGACAGATTTTACCTCTTGCTCTTTTCTTTCCTAGGGCTACTTGCTCTTGGCATTTCGTTTTTGTGCAATGCTGTGACGGGAATTACTCTTTTAAGAGTCAAATTTAAAAGTCAACAAAGACAAGGCAGATCTCATCATTTTGAAATGATCATTCAACTCTTGGCTATAATGTGTGTCTCTTGCATTTGCTGGAGTCCATTCCTGGTAAGAGCATACTGCGTTTGCCAATTTTTAATGCACTTCTCGGTTTGAAGCTTGTCATTTTAATCTGTAAATTTGAAAGGGTGGTGAGGCTTGATGAGCAACACAATTTCACGCTTCTAATATAACATCACTCTTACAAGCAGTTTATTATTTTAGCAGACCACAGTTTGTGGTAGATGGACCTGTGTGACTTGTAAAAGACTTGTTTGTATGAGCACTTACTTAGAGATAGCTATCTCAAACCTCACTTTAACATTGCCTGTGTCCAGATACAAGCAGGGATTAAACTGACGATAAAGGAAGAGTTAATTAGTTTTGCAAATGAGTGGGGTTAAGTTAGGGAAGAGGGCTCCTATTCCAGGGGGCATACTCGTGTGTACTCTTGAGGGAAGCCTATCCTTGTTTACATTTCTCTTCAATTCTCTGCCGTCCCAGCAAACCTCAGTACTTCCGCCTGTTTGCCTTACTGACTCCTTGGTAATTGGAAGTTCCTCACACGTTCCAAAGGAGAGTTCAAGGGAGCAGCTATTTAACGTTTGGTTTTCCCTGCCTGTAAAAATGGAGGAAGAAAGAGACAGTTACTCAGAGGAACTCCTCCAGAGTTAACCCCAAAAATCTGTTATGCTCACTTCTGACTAGATATGAATCAGATTAATTAGTAACCTAAAACATGACCATAAAGCCCTGTCTTCACCATTGTTGTACTGTAATAGAACACTAGGAGTATTTTCATGTGTTAAGAAAGTCCCTTGGCTATTGTACTTGACTGCTGGTTCACAAACTGGGGAGCAGGCGCTCCCAGCGGTGTTCGGAAATGGTTTGGGGGGCAGGGGGGGAGGAAAGGGCTCTGAGAAGGACTACCGTTGGCAAACACCTAGCTTCTCTCAGACTGAGTTAGATGGAATCTCCAAAATAATATTGTGACAAGAATAGGAGAGTGGTGTTACTGATGGGGAGGGTCTCAATTACCACAGAAGGGGGGACATAGATCAAAAAAGTTTGAGAACCACTGCACTAGACCTTTTGAGTGTTCACATCGCACAAATATGAGTCTGTGAATGTGTCAAACCCAGGGCACTACCCTAGATCTCGGCAAATAGACAACCATTGTGTACAAGTGCACCTGGTCATCTGAGGCTGCTGTGAGGGACTGGAAGGTAACTACTGAAAAACTGCCATGGATCAGCAGTGATCCTCAGCAAGCAAGAGTGTCCTCTAATCCACCTACAACCCAAGTCAGTTAGGGCGTTTTTAAACGAGACAAGAAACGCAGCTGATCCTTTGATCAGCCGCCTTTCTTTGTGCTCGTTTAAATGTTTAACCTTTGAAGCCGGATCTTCCCCGCGTTAGAGCAGCGCGGCGATCCTGCCCCCTACGACGCGGATCCCCGATGTGCTGGCTTTAAGCCGCACTTCCGGGGCCCCGTTGTAGAGTGCGCACTCGCAGAAGGATGTGCATGCACACATAGTCTCTGAGACGGGTCTGATGCTCTTCTGAACATCAGACCCGTCCTAGAGAGGAAGGTGGGGGGGAGATGCGGCAGATTAAATGATCCCGCTTGTGAGTGGGATCATTTAAAAGCGCCGTCAGTCTGCCCTCACTATTCTCCAATCCCTTCCTGGTGGCTGCTAGCAAAACAGAGCACTGTCACGTGTTTAGCAGCATGTGTGAACTCCTGCTTTGTGATTTCACACATTGCTTTCTACCCACTTGGTATGGGTGTAGAGAACACGAGGAAGCACCCTAGGACTCTCACTATTGCTACTCCTGTTGCTTGTGCACTGATATTGGTTCAAAAGTAGGAAGTTTCCCCAAATGTATCAGTCCAGACTCGACTGCAAAGACTGCGCTGTAACTGTTAGCCCCAGTGTTTTAAATAGGATTACTTCTGCTTAAAAATAGTTGATGTGTTTGAGGATGGAGATTTTTAACTTTTAAACCCCATGTGTTAATAGCAGTTTCCAGAATTATGTGATTGTGTGATTATGTGAACTATGTGATAAAACTGTCATTGGAGGTGGGTTAGTTTCAATCATGGTTCCATTATGCACAATCTGGTTTAGCTGCAGCATGGGCTAATTTGCAAATTTCACAGCAGATGGGTGTTAATGTGACTGACACAGCACAGTGCCTGGACAGTTAGCATAGCAGACTGTCTCCTTTCAAGCAGGAAAGGCAGGTTAGGTCAGTGTAATCAGTGCATCAGAAGCCAGTGGCAATGTCAGAACACACAGGATTTTCAGAAGGTAAAAAATCATAGTTCATCTGATCTGGCTAGAAAAGGATAGCATGGATGGACTAATGCCCTTATGAAAATGGCTTGTTTAATACAGTTCCAGGATGCTGGCCAGGAGTAAGTCCTTGTAGGATTAGTTCCTCTGTTTGCCAGCACCTAGCCACTAGCACAGGTGAGGCGAAGGAGACTAGTTATTAATGCTACATGAATTAATTCATTATTAATAAATATTAATAATTAATGTGATATGAAGCTTGGGAAACCCCCAAGAAGGGAGACTGGGAGGAAAAGGTGGACTCTTTCATGGGGCACAAGTCCTCAGGACTGCTGAGGAAACTAAGAGGCTGCTCCCACGGTACTCCTCAAAGGATATGGGAGGAGCTTATTGACTTAGATGAAAAGTGGGAGCCCTCAGCTCAGGAATCCTACAGGGATACTGTAACTAGGAAGCATTAAATAAATGAGCACTGTGGTGACACTTTCTGGCATCTGTGGGTATTTTTACACATGACGGCTCAGTGAGCCGCCATGCTTAAACCCACCCTGGGGTGAGCCCCCTCACCCCAGGCAGGAGTCTGCCCCGATGCCAAACAAACCTTCAGGCATCCGGGGCTGGGGAGGGGGACATGTGGATGTGGGTCCGCACGCCCCCCCCCCCTCCTCAGCACAGCCCTGCCTCCTCCCGCAGCTGGGATTAGGTGTAGCGGGCCATCAGACATGGTCCGGGGATGCCTACCCACGACGGTGACAGGGCTTAACACGGGATGTGTGCTTCCCGGCCAGCGCATATCCCATCTTAACCCTGCCACGGTCAGAGGTTTACTTCTGCTCCGGCCTGTGGTAGACATCTGGTGGGACAGGAGCAGACTTGACACCTCCACCCATGGCCACGCTGGGTTAAGCATGACCACGGGCAGAGGTATCACGTCTGAAAATACCCTGTGAGTGATTAACATGGTGACAGAGCAACGGGGCTGATCCGGCGGGTACTTGCCACCTCAGAGGCCAAACCATTACACAGCGTTAACCATATAAAACTAAAGTGTTGAATTTGAGACTTCTCAGCTTTATATTGTGTGGAAGATAAGTACTGAACTTCATCTAGCAAGAAAAGGGGCTTCCTACTTCTTCCTCTCACACAGGTGTAAATCAGAAGCAGCTTTACTGGTTATAGTGTAGACACACTGATATTAAATGAGCATGATATCAGAATCAAGCCAGAGTTTTGTGGTTTTTAAAAATGAAAACCTACTAATTTATTGAAGTGTATAGGTTTATTTGCACTGGGATACAGTTTCAGTTTCTTAGCTTTTTATGAACCACTTTTGTCATGCTCATATTTTTCATATATACTGTATGGATGAGTCTTTGGGATCATGCGATAGATTTTTGTAAGGAACAATTACTCTGAAGCATCCAGTCTTCTGCTAGGACAGCATATGGAGGAATAACTCAAAGACTTGGTTTACCTGTCAAAAAAGCAAAATATGATATTCAGTCTCTTATCCTCCCCCCTCACCCCCGATAATATATTTGCTCTTAAACATTGCAATTGCATTTAAATTTGGAAGGACTAAGAATGTCAGCAGAACTGTTAGGCTACCCTTCCCTTTAGATTTCAGAAGAGATGTTCTGTTTATGCAGTCTGTAAGGAATCGTTGAACTAAAAATCACTCTAATTGTTTTTCTCTCCCACCCTCCTTACTTAGTCCTTTGTGCTCCCTTCTTTCCAGAGAAAAAAATGCTGAGCTTGGATTGTCATGGGGGCATGAAAACAATCTGTCTGAAGCTTCCAAATGAATGCGGGTTCCCATAAATTCTTTAAAATGCTGCATTGTTTGGATAAAGTATTTCCTATTGTACAGCTTTGCTGTGATTCATGTTGTTTTGCTCTCCCTTCAGCTGGCAATTCATGCTATCAGATTACTCCAGCCTTAATTTTTTTAATTGAAAATTGCTGTCAGTTGGTTCCTCAGGAGGAAGATGGATAAGCGGATCTGGTCAGAGCTAGGAATAGTTCTGGCAGGTCCTGTGCAAATTTCCCTTCCATCCCCTGCCAGGCTGCCTGCCTCATTATGCGCAGTCACCAGCCCTGGTGCTCTGCAGCGCTCTGGAAATCAGGTGGCCAGATTTGCCAGACTCACCAAATAATGTGCTGCTTTTTTGCTCGGGGGCAATATGCTTTGGTCACGAGAATGAGAAAACGTCTAACTCATGTGAGCGTATCGTTTAGCTTCTGAAGCCCTAGCTTTGAGACGGTAACAACAGATGGTTTAGTCCAGGGCTTGTGCTCTGTCTCCTGGAAGCCCTGCCCCCTGGTATTCCACACAGGGACACAGACAAGGGCTGTTTCTAGCTTGCCTCACCCCCCTGACCCCCCAAGCCAGTGGCAAACTGGCCTTCTGGCAAATGCCAGAGGAGCCGGTACTGTTGTGGGCTGGTTTCCCCCAGCCCCCACATTTAATTTCTTTCTTTCTTTGTTTGGTATCTGTGACCCAGGAAGAATTACCCCCTTTTCTTTTGTGCTCTTCTAGATCCTCTAAAGATAACATTTCTAAGAAGCTGGGCATCCATTTAGGGAATCTTATTGATTCAGCTGGATTGACTATTCTTAATGACATTATTATTATTATTATTATTATTAATTATTTATATAGCGCCAGCGATGTACGTGGCCTTTACAGAGAATAAGATAGACATGGTCCCTGCCCGAGAGCTTGCAATCTACTTCTGGTGATGTCTTGGGTGACTTTTATTCCGCCATTTTCAGGGCAGTGGCGGAGCCAGAGGTTTAGGAATGCCCTGATAGGCTGGATTTGTAGGATGAATTTCAATTGATGACACCTGCCCATGCGGCCGATGCACTGGGGTCTGTTCGAGCCACTCCTTGTGAATTAGATCCTTGCCCGTCCTGGTTGGTGAAAACCACCGGGGAGATATAAGGGCCAGTGCTGGCAGGGGTAATCAACGCCTCCCTTCGGGAGGTGAGGGTGCTGGACTGCCTAAAGGAGGCTGTGGTTGGGCCCCTCCTCAAAAAACCATCACTTGATGTTGGTGCCCCGGCGAGCTACCGGTCTGCCTCTAACCTTTTTAGGGAAGGTTATTGAACAGGTAGTGGCTCGGCAACTACAGTCACATTTGGATGGCATCGGCTTTCTTGATCTCACGCAGTCCAGCTTTTGTCTGGGTTATGGCATGGAGACAGCGCTTGTGGCACTGGTTGACAACCTCCTGGTAGAACTAGATATGGGTCATATGACCCTGCTGGTTCTACTAGATTTATCAGCGGCTTTTGACACTGTTAACCATGAGATGCTGTGGGACCTAGCCGGGGTGGATGGACCATCTTGTGGTGGTTCCGTTCCTACCCACTAGAAGATCGTAGTGGGTGGTGCTAGGGGACTACTCATCGTCCCCTGGGAGCCTTCCGTGTGGGGTCCTGCAGGGCTCTATTTTGTCCCCTCGTGTTTAATGTGTATATGAAGTCACTAGGGGAGGTCGTATGCAGCTGGGGTGTGTGTGTGTGTGCGTTTCGTTGTCACCAGTATGCTGACGACACCTAGTTGTATTTGTTATTTTCATCCGACCCTGGCCCTGCTGTCTTGTTGCTGTCCTGGTGTCTGGCGGATGTGGAAGACTGGATGAGGTCAAACCAACTGAAGCTCAATCCCGATAAGACAGAGGTGATGCTCATGGGGGTGGGGGGCAGTGGTGATCTGTGGGAGGAGGTTGCCCCCATTCTTTATTTATATTTATTTATATAAGAGTTTATATCCCATCCCTCCTGCCAAGGTAGCTTGGGGCGGCTAACAATTAAAAAAATCATGGTATAAAATATATAATATAAATACAATATATATAATAAATACATATAAAAATACTAATACCAATACTAATATGGAGATCAAAAAGAAAATATACAAAAACCCAACCACCATAGCTCTGAACCCCCCTCTGTTCACCCAGCTCCCTCACCAAAAGCCTGGTGGAATAGCCAGGTCTTTCATTGTCATTGAAAGGATGAGAGGTCCGGGGCATCTAGGCCTCTTCTGGGAGGCAGTTCCACAGCCCAGGTGTGGCCACCGAGAATGTCCTCTCCATAGTTGCCCTCTGAGAAACCTGGGGAACTTCGAGAAAGGCACTCTCGGTTGACCACAGCGGTCAATCCAGACCCTGGGGAGTGAGGCTATATAGGGGATATTTGTTCTCCATTGGTACCATCTGTACGGAGCCTAGGGGTGTTCCTTAATTCACAACTACGCCTGGACACTCAGGTGTTAGCTGTGGCGAGGGTCACCTTTTGCCAGTTACATCTGGTGAAGAGGCTTCGACCATATGTCTTAGACTCCGACCTTGCCACAATCATCCATGCATTCGTCACCTCAAGGCTAAATTACTGCATTGTTCTCTATGTGGGGCTGCCCTTGGTGACGGTTCGAAAGCTGCAGCTGGTGCAGAATGTGGCGGCCTGCCTGCTAACGGATGAGCCACAGGGAGCATGCTCAACCAGTGCTCAGAGCACTGCACTGGCTGCCTATTGTCATCAAGGTGCTGGTTTTGACCTTTTAAAGCCCTTCATGGCTTGGGCCCTGCTTGCCTGGAAGATTGCCTCATTCCCTGGGCCCTGGGGCAGCCCCTGCGGTCCTCTGGGACTGCCCTCCTGGAAATCCTGCATTATCAACGGATTCGTATGGACCAGAGGGTGTTCTTGGCGGCCATGCCATCACTTTGGAATTCCCTCCTGGTGGAGATTTGCCTCAGCCTGGATCTCCTTGCCTTCTGACAAAATTGCAAGACCTGCCTCTTCTGTCAGGCGTTTGAAAGGGGGGAGAGGGAGGTGGGTTTGTCAGGTTGTAGGGAGGAGGGGTTTTATATTTCTGCACAGACATGTTTTATGTATGCTGTTTTTAATATTTAATGTTTATATTTATATTTATATTTTTATTGAAATTTATATTGAAAGCCACCCCGAGTCGCATTTGGCGAGAGGGGCAGGGTATAAATAATTTAAATAAATAAATATCACCTTTATCTCCAACGTTGGCTTTAGTATGACAGACTATATGCTGGTATTGAATAAGGTACTTCCATGTTATTGATTTTTCTATAAAAGTGGCAGTTGACTCAGATCACCAACTGCTTGGCTTGGACTTGTCGGTGGCATTATCTTTGGAAAGGTCTAGGCCAGATCAAGCACTGGAATCTGATTTGCTGGATGGTGTTTTGGAGTGCTGAGTTAAATAGGTTCCCCAGGTAGAAGAATCTATGGCCCTTTTTACACAGGCACTCTTAACACCAATAAAATGGGTGTTACATTTTATTATACATGGTACAGGGCAACACTGCAGCCCTGAAGCATGGGCCCTTTTCACACGAGATGCCTCCACTCACTTTCGCTGGGTGGAGGCGTCTGTGTAAACGCCACTTGCGGTGGGTGGGGTGCATTTCACTGGGTGGAGATGAGTGGAGGTGTCTGTGTAAACACCACTTACGGTGGGTGTAGATGTGTGCATGCTCCCGCGGAACACCCATCTCCACCCACTACTCACCCACGGAGCAATCAGCAGTGGAGTCCGTTGCTCTGTGGGTGGGTGGTGGGTAGAGATGGGTGTTGCGCGGGAGCATGCATGAACCTACACCTACCACAAGTGGTGTTTACACAGACGCCTCCACCCAGCGAAACTGGGTGGAGGCATCTGTGTGAAAAGGCCCCGAGCTGCAGTGTTGCCCTGTACCATGTATAATAAAATGTAACACCCATTTTATTGGTGTTAGAGTGTCTGTGTAAAAAGGGCCTATATCTCAATTTTTGGCTTCGAATTCACTATTGGCATTCCAAAATGCTTCCTTCCTTGGTAATTCCCTAGCTTTAGAGTGCTTTAATTTGATTGTGGATGCTCTGCGCCCTTATCTTGTGACTACATCCGGATTAACAGGTCAGCGGAGCAGGACCAAATCCGGTTGGTTTGATAAGGATTGTAGAGCTGCCAAAACTAATCTTAAGCGCTTAGCCCGTGCATTGAGGGATAGTAGTAACAACGTAGATCCTGAGTACTACCTCCTCTGTAGACAGAATTACAAAGTTTTATTGAAGGGGGGAAATCGTTACATCAAAAAGCTGCTTGGGCAACTATTGAGACAGCGGTGCAGGACAACAATTCCACCAAATTTTGGAATTTGATTAGGCAATCATGGTCACTGGCCTCTTTCCCAGCAGAGGCTTGTATCCCCACCGTTAAATGGGAGGAGTATTTTCAAGGTCTTTTCTCGTCTCTCCTTACACTAACACCCGAGCTAGATTTACAGCCACTCAATATTTTCCTAGAGTGGCCAGCTGTTACAGCAGAAAAAAATGAAGTATTAATACTGCAATTAAAGCCAAACAAAGCCTCTGGTATTGACTTTATTCCTGTGGAATTGTTGAAGTCCAATGTTGCCTGGTGGAGTAGCATTTTGGCTCTCTTTACATCTATTAACGAAACTGCGAGTATTCCCAAGACTTGGGTTAAGTGTATTGTAGTTCCTATTTATAAGAAAGGAGACATCAATGACCCAGCAAATTATCGGCCCATTAGCCTGTTGTGTGTAAATAGGTAAACTTTACACAAAATATTTGCCTCATAGATTGCAGTCTTGGGTCGAGAAGGAGGGTGTCCTAGGACGGGAGCAGGCTGGCTTCCAAAAGAGAATATCTATTTTGGACCACATTTTTTTCCTGAGCCAGTTGATCACCAAGTATGTTCATCTTAGGCTTAGATCCTCACTTTTCATTTGTTTTGTCGACCTAAAGACGGCCTTTGACTCAATAGAGAGCGTCTTTGGTTGAAGCTGGTTCGGCCAAATATGGACCGTAGGTTGCTCTTTCTGATTGTATCCCTTCACCAGGGAACTTCCCTGCAGATAAGGGAGTTAGGGTGGGTAGTTGAGGTTTGTTATCTTCAGTAGTACCCGTAACTAGAGGGGTTCATCAGGGCCATTTATTAGCCCCTCTTTTGTTTAATCTTTATATAAATGGAGTAGTAGAGGCCCTGAGGAACTCCTCTTTTCATCCTGTCCTAGTGGGGAGTATCCCTGTGTCTGTCCTACTTTACGCGGATGACACCATATTAATCTCCCAAACCCAAATAGGACTGAGGCAACCGATGAGTGATTTTTGTAAACTCTACAGTGAGGAATCTTTAGTGGTGAATTTCTCTAAAACTAAAGTTTTGGTGGTAGTAAGAGTTTTTCTTCAGCATCAATAGTTTATGAACTGTCATCCAATAGAGCAAGTCAGATGGTAAAAATACCTTGGAGTAATTTTTTCTTACTCCACATAATGGCACTTGCATTTTAAGACTTTGCTTGTTCAGGCCAAAATTTCCTGTAAGGGGATTACTAGTTTTTATTTTTCTAGGTGGGGCAGACTGTTGGCACCAGCCCTTAAAATATTTAAGCTAAGGTACCTCCACAGTTCCTGTATGGAGTACTGAATTGGGGTCCCCTATTGGTGAATGAGCTCGAGGTTGTCCAGAATGGGTTCTTCAGAGCTATCCTTCACACTCCCAGGAGTACACCTTCTGTCCTCCTAAAGGCCAAAACAGGTTGTCACCCTATTGCCTCTATAGCTAAATGTGCAATTTTGAAATTCTGGCTGAGACTGAACCTTTTTGAATTAGGGTCTTTTCCCCAAATTGTACTCTTGTTACCAGCGCTGTCAACATTAGGTTTCTCTAAGGACTACCTTTTGACCATGAATTATGCCAAAGCTTTGGCCTTAGTTTAATGTCAAATAAGGGGTCAGGAACAGCAGATGCTTAGGGAGGCTATATCTTCACCAAGGATGGCTACGGTCTATGGTGCCTTCCCCATCTTCCCTAGAGGAACTTCCTATTTATCTAACCTGTCTATCTGGGGTTATAGATCGGTGTTTACCCTAGCTAGATTTCATTTACTGCTTCCTGCTGTTCTTGAAGGTAGATACGCAAGGGTACCATATGATAGGAGACTTTGTCAGCATCGCCAGCAAAATGTGATTGGATCATTAGCCCATATCATATTTGATTGCCAATTGCATTCTAGTTCCCGGGCCCTGCATTTAATTAATTAATTAATTTATTTACCTTGCACGCTCCTGCCCATCACAACTCAGGGCGGTTTACAAAGTGCAAAAATTAAATACATAAAAATACATATATCAAATATAAAATACAAACAGATAAAAATCCAAAATATCAAACAATATTTTACATTGGTTTTTGGAACCGATTGTCATTAATTTAAGGACCTGTAATCAACATGAGACTCTGGTGACTCTTTTGAGCAACTCTGATGTCTCTATAACTGTTAGTGTTGCTAAATTATGTTCAGTAGCAATTAAATTAAGGAAGGCTGCATCTGGCGCTGTTTAAGCATATATTTGCTTTCCTGCCCACAGCTCGGGGGATACGTTTCATCAGGATTTAATTTTTTTTAATCCTATTTTATTTATATTATTTTATTGATATTATTTTACTCTGTTCTATTTATATAATTACTTACCTGTAGTTTGTATTGTTTGTCTGTTATGTGTCTGTGTCAGCCATGAGTTACCACAATAAAATCTTGTCCTTTTGACAAGGACCCCGCACCCCCGTCGCCCACGTGTGCGGGTAGGGTGTCCATGCAACCACTGCAGCGGGTGTGCGTGTGCAGTCCCACGCTCCACCCACCTCCACCCATCGCCCATGCATGGAGGCACTTGGGACAGCGGAGGTGCATGTGTGCGTGGAGGTGGGTGGGCATCCGTGTAACGGGCTGGCTACCCACCCATCTCCCCATGCACTTGCACCTGTTTGAAAAGGGCCTTATTCTGATTCTGAATTTATTTTATTGTATTTATTTATTTATTTATTTTCTTAGATTTCTTGGCTGCCTCCTCCTGCTGTAGCAGATTGGGATGGCTCACAACATTTTGAAACCACATAAAAGATATATAAACATAAGTAACATAGGCTCTTTTTACACAGACACTCCAACACCGATAAAATGGGTGTTACATTTTATTATACATGTTACAGGGCAACACTGCAGCCCTGCAACATGGGCCCTTTTCACACGAGATGCCTCCACCCAGTTGGAGATGGGTGGAGGTGTCTGTGTGAACACCGCGGGCGAAAAGGACCCATGTTGCAGGGCTGCAGTGTTGCCCTGTGGGTGCCCTGTAACATGTATAATAAAATGTAACACCCATTTTATCGGTGTTAGGCCAGTTTTGCATGGACCTGGGGGGTGTTGGCACAGCAGGTATAGGAGTGTGTGACACCCATCTCCACCCACGGAGCTTCCTCCATTCTGTCGAAGCTCCGTGGGTGAAGATGGGTGTGGGTCAGTGTGCGGAGGATGTTGATGGGTATGCGGCGGGAGCATGCACACACAAACACCCGCTGCTTGTGGCGTTTACATGGACTGGCCCCGACTGAACACCCATCCTCCCACCTACCGGAAAGCCCCCCCCCGCCTGTCTCTTATACACCTCTAGATGCGTATAAGAGACAGGGTTTGTACCAATCACCATCATGTTGGACTGGCCCCCCCCCCCCCCGCTGAACGCCTGCCCAAACACCGAGCGGGGTGGGTGTGTGTGTGTGTGTGGGGGGGGGACAGTCCGTGTAAAAACGGCCTTAGAGTGTCCGTGTGAAAAGGACCTTAGTGTGCAAACACCCATTACAGTAGTCATGTATATTCTTATCTTTATTCCATAGTCAAAAAGTCTCTGGTTTACAAGAAGAGTTAAAGCTCTTACAAATTCAATCATGCACTAAAAAGCATGGAAATTGAAAGTTAAGGCTCCTGCCTTAACTTCCGTGCCATGTTAGCAGTAAAGACACTGTACAGACTCACATATTGTGCTCACTTACAACTTGGGCTCCATGCACCCACACTTTGCCTTTGTCTTTCAGCTCCAATCCTCTTCCTCTGCAGGTTGGGGACAACACTGAAGCTGGGGCGTGAGCTGGTCCCTCAGCCCCTCCATTCCCTCTATTCTTTCATGTCGGTTGGGGAGAATGGGACAGCTGAGTAATGTCTCACAACCCTCCCTCTTACCCACTAGTCCCCACTGCCCTCCCAGAGCACAGTGAAGCTGTGTACAGTCGTATTGGTGTGGGTAGCAGGGAGAATCGTCCTTTGGCCAAGGCCACCCATTCCCCACTCAACCTGTGCCCCGACTGAAATTGACAGTATTGAAAGTACAGCAGTGAAATGAGGCTTGATCCTACAACAAACTGAACACTCTCAGCCTCATCCAGAGAAGCACTTGAGTTATTGCTTCACCTTCAAGTGCACAAGCTGTCCCAGTGATGTTGATGGGACTACTTGCATGCTTAAAGCTGCAGATGTGCTTTGATGTCTCGTGCTGAAGAGCTCAGCACCTCACAGGATTGAATTCCTGGTGCTAAGGAGGTTTAAAAGCAAAGATAAGATTAACATTTGGGTTAAGATACCTATCTGTCTGAAAATCTTAGGTGTCTTCCTTTGGTAACACTCATGATTTTTCAGAGATAAGGTTTGATAATCTGTGCTCAGATTTTTGATAAACTATGTTTGGACCCTTCAAAGATTTCTCTTTGTGTCTACTGATAAAGGCCAATAGGGCTACTTATGTGTAAAGTACATGCATGCATTTTTGAAGGATTGGGACGATGGTAATTGGGACATGGTTTGTCTTTAAATATTAGTATCTTGTGTATATGATGGTTGTTTTCCTGACTTGCCAGCATCACACTCATTTATGCACTTTTAAACTTAATTTAATTTTAAAAGTCAAAGAAGACAAACACACCATTCAAGCAGAGTATTACTTACCTTTATTAGGGAGTAGTGGAGCATGCACACAGTGTGAGAATAAAATATCCTCAAGGAAGTGTAGTTAGAAATTGGAGATAAGTTAAACATAAAAGAGATTGGAGCATGTCGTCGATAGTAATAAAGCCGCCGAATCAGCAGTAAATATTATCATGGGTTGCTGACGGAATGCAATAAAGAGTAACTCCAGTTTAGTGAAGAAAAGAGAATCAGCTACAAGAGACGAACATTTGTGCGACTGAACTGAGTAATGCATTAAGGAATGAATGTCACATTAGCCCCTAAGAAGCCTGACCAGATAATTTAATTTTCAGTTACATTTATGGCCGTCCATGAGCTTATCCTGGTAGAGCACTTTGAGGATTGCTCTGTGTGTTAGAACAGGCATAATTTGGGCTGGTTAGTGTAATACGGGGTGATTTCAGATGTTACGGGCGCCCGGTTCACCACAGTGGATTCCCGGTAGGGATGAACCGAACAACCACCCCCCAGGGTGAATAAAAGCTCCGAACAGATGTGACAGGGCCAGAACCATGGCAGGGAATTGGGCCGGCAGATCACGGGCCGGGGCAGCGCAACAGACGTGACGCCAATTCCCGGCCGTGGTCAAAACACCCAGAATCCACCGGGCAGGGGCGGGACATAGACATGGTCGCCTGAGGGCAAACGAAACCAGAAGGCACAAAAGGGAACGCCCACACAAGGGAAACGGGAAGGGAGGGGGGAGGGGGAAGAGCCGGACAGGTACCACACACAACAGGCACACAGACAACGGGGGCACAGTGGAACACACAGTACAAGCACACGCCCGGGCACACACACACACACACACAGAAGGGAAAGGAAGGGAAGGGAAGGGGGGACACGGGCAGCCGGATAGCACACAAGGCACACCGGGCACGGGGGGTGGGTGGGTGCGGAACAGGGAGGAGGGGGGGAAGGGCACAGGGGCAGGGCAGGACACAGACAATGGCAACCACAACTCTCACCGCAGAACTGTCCGCACGGGCACCCCCACAGCAACACAGGCAGTCCCGGAATGGGGGGCCCCAGGAGCTCGGGACCAAGGTACAGCAGGAGCCCACATGGCACAGTGAGCGGGCCGGGAACAGTCCAGGAGGCACACACGGACCCCACACCCCGGAGAGAGGCAGACGGAAGGGTGGGGGCCGGAGGGGGCCTGGAGCCACAGGCAGGGGCAGCAGCACCCCGGGAAGCAGGCAGCACAGCAGCATGACAGAGACATCAAGGAGGGAGCAGCCAGAAGAAACCGGCCCCCGGGCAGGGGCAGAGCCTGCACGGGGGCAGGCAACCGGAGGACCGGGAGGCACACCGGAACTTACAGCCAGCTGCCGGGGGCCACAACGGACCCAAGGGCCAGGTGCCCTACCTGATGAACCAGGTGGGGCCAATGGATCATGCTCCGGCGGTACCCCAACAAGGACATGTGGTGGGTGATCAGATAGTAGGCCTCGAAGGGATCCTGCATGGACAGCCCCAACTGCACATCAGAACGGGACCACACGCCCGACAGCACCGACAGCTCCGCCGCGGTAGCCTCGGACACGCGGCAGTCAGCAGCAGGGGGCCACGGAAGCTGTCCCAGCTCTAACAGCCGGTGATACACCGCCCCACGAGAGTGTTGGTACCCACGGGCCCCGTGAACACAGCCAAAGTAGGACACGGCCAAGGCAGGGCCCCCCTCTGCAAGGCAGATCGTGTAGGCAGCCAGGCTGCACACAGACAGCGCAGACACGGTCTCAGCCGCGGAGCAGGCCACATGAGAGCACCTCATCTCTGGGATACACTCATCAGGGAAGGGAACCAGCCCCAGAGTCTCCGCATGCAGCCGGCAATCCCGAGCGCTCGCCTCATAGCCAAAGTAGCGAAGACCAGAGCTCAGGCTCGCATAAGCACCTGACTGGCTGTCCGGGCAGCCCAGGAGCAGCTGCACAGCCGGGGTATGCCACAGGTCACACAGGGACATGGTCTCGCGGAAGGTCCAGCTATGGGGGGCCCCATGGGGGCCGGGAAGTGGGAGCCCGGTGGATGCACAACCAGCCATGGTCCAGCTAGACAGGGAGAATAACTCCACGGACAGGGGGGCACACATACCCTCCAGGGCCGGGGGGAGGCCCTCCGAGGGGTCCCAAGGACAGGACAGGCAGCCACGGGCCGCAACATTGTATCGCAACAGAGCGAGGCGTGGGGTGCGGACCCAGCACAGCTGCAGAAAACAAGCGCCCAAACAGGACGGCTAATCAGGCCGGCAAGGACACGGTGTTGCAAACAGGGAGGGGGAGGCGATGGCTGAAGACATGCAGCTGGACAAGGAATGCACAGCCTCGCGTGCCTGTGCATGCGTGAGGCCCCATGCGAGGACAGCAGGTGCACCCAACCGCACGCCCACGGACACCAGCATTGCATTGGTAGGCCTGGCTGGCTGGGGGCGGGGCCCTGGCCCACCCAGGCCAACACCGGGCCAGCAAAACCGTCCCCCAACCCCCGGGACCCCCACCACCATGGAGCGGGACAGGGCAGTCACCTACTGGATGCACCTCGCGCTCGCAGCCGAGTGCTACCATGACTCCACTGAGCAGCTGCGCCTCCTTACCACGGAGCAGCACGTGGGTGCCCGGCTGTGGGTTTCCTTGGCCTGGAGAGCTGCAAGGGCCCGCAGGACCCACCATGGTCTCAGGAGAGCCCTTGCCCGGCTCAGGGCGCAGAGGCTCTCTGGGCTAGACCAGCAGGCTGTGACCTGGGGCCGAACCCGGTCTGCGGTGATCCGCGAGGCAGCCGGGAACCTCCAATGGGGGACGGAGACCATGCGCTGGGCAGCCCTGCTTGCTATGCCCATTGACAGGTGGATATGGGTCGCTGAGCGGGCACAGGGTTGGTGGGCCAGGGCGCTGGCCCAGTGGGACGATGCAGCCTGTAGGTCCCACTTTAGGATGGACAAGCTCACCCTGCTCCAGCTCGCTGAGCTCCTTACGCCCTGGCTTGAGCGACAGCACACCCCCATGAGGACCCCCATCCCCATGGTCCAGCGGGTGGCTATAGGGATCTGGGCCCTAGCTACGCCCGACTCCTGCCGGTCCGTCTCCCAGCACTTCGGGGTAGGCCTGAGCACCGTTGCCTTTATCCTCCGGGGTGTGTGCGAGGCTGTGGAGGGTGTGCTCTTGGACAGAACGATCCAACTGGTGGACCAGGAGGCCGTGATGACAGGTTTCACGGCCGGAGGCTTCCCCAACTGCGTGGGTGCCGTGAACGGCACCCACATTGAGATCCTCCGCCCCTCCGCAGGGGAGGCTGCAGAGTATGTAAACAGGCACGGGTATCACTCACTGCAGCTGCAGGTGGTTGTGGATCATCGGGGCCGGTTCATAGACATCTTCACGGGCAACTCTGGCTGCAGTCACGATGCCCGGATCATGACCATCTCCCCCTTCTATGCCCGGATGTTC
>QEPC01006211.1:455628-478208 GCA_003113815.1 Sphenodon punctatus
GGGCATCCTGTCCCGGCTGCTGCGGGTGTTGTCCCTCTGCCTCCTCCATCCTCAGCACGACTCCCGCCTCCCCCTCCTCCGCCTGCGCTCCCTCTACCATTGCCACTGCCTCCTCCACCCTCGCTCTCTCACCCACCGCTCTCTTCTGCTTCACTCCTCGCTCCATCCTGCCACTCTTCCCTGCTGCAGATTTCCCTTTAAATCTCCCTCCGGTGGCTGTGTTGTTGCTGGTTGCCTGGCAGCGACGCTGCGTGCTTTGTTCCTGGCTGGGGATCATTTTCTTTGGTTCCGGACAGTGATTGCCATCCAGCCATTACTTTTTGTTGTTTCCCGGTGGGAATCTCTTTGACCACGCTTTCGGAGATTGTCCGGCTGGGAGCCCCGGAAGCGTGGTTGAAATTGACCCCATGTGGGTATTGACCATGGCGAACATCTGACGGCCGCCGAACAGATGTTCAGGGCACTTTGGCCCCGCCACGGGATTGACCGTGGTTCACTGTGGTTGAGCGTGATCTTGTAACGTCTGAAAATACCCAGAGTCACATGAGTGGGAGTTAAGGGTGCTCAGCATCTTATGGTTTCTTCATTCTCTATGTGTTATCTCAGTTCAAACTTTTGGTTTCCTTGTTCGGGGAATCTGTGTTTTGGGTCCCTACTCTTCTGCTTATGTTCTCTTTAACTAGAGTTGATGGAAGAGGTAACACACTAGTTAGAGATTTGCTTTCATGAATCAATACCTATGCGTACGCATACCATATAATTAATTTATAGAGCCGCAGGAGTGACTCTATAGTTAAGTCGGCTGCAGCACTGTGTTAAAATCACAAACATTCTATTCATTATAAAATCAAGATGATTTCTCCTATCACTGTGAAATTTAGTAGGGAGGATGGAATTTGTGTTTTTAGTTTTTGAAAATTCGTTGCATAGTTTTGAAGTGCCCATTTTGGCAAATGGGGAGAGTGGGAAAAGCAGCTTTGCTGTTTCACTTAATATTCTAGTGAATGCGAGGAGAGATAAGCTTTTGTGAAGGCTACTTTTGTACAGACCTGAGTGGCACTTATTGCAGGCTGTTGTACTGGATGCTGGGGAGCTTATTGCACTGTAATTTTGTATGATGCCAGGGGAGTTTATTGCACTATAATCCTGTACAGATCCCAGAGGAGTATGCTGCATGCTATGGATGGGACTGAGCTGTAGCTGAAAGAGAGACTCACTGGCTTGCAGCTCTGGTTGCCAAGAAAACTCCCCAGCAGGTGTACTGGCAAGACACAAGGAATGTTGTTTGAAAACAATAGAGACAACAGGAACACCAGTTGGAAGTCATGGACCTTTGGGAATGCCAGTAGCCGTTAATGGGCAGTAAACCAATACAATGGCAGATGCTTAATTGAAACAAAGGGAGTGGGGGAGGAATTGAAATGTCAGATTTGTGTGGGGTGGGGAGACTAAAAAAGGCCAAGAAGGGGGAAATAGTGAGGAAGCCATATAGAGGAAATGGAGAGGGGAGTTGGGTGGAATTCAGAGCATCTAGAATTATGGTGTGTGTGGGTGCGGAGGGCTGCGTTGAATGATGCATATGAGATCACTGAAAGTGGCTGGAATGAGATGGGGCTGTGTGGAATAACAGGGAGGAGGACACTGAGCATGGCTGGGGTGACAAGGGGCTTAATGGGAAGAAGGCTACCAGGAGTGACTGGAATTGGGGAAATGATGGGTAGGAGCTCTCCAGGAGTGGCTGAAATGACAGGAAGCTGGGTGGAATGACATGTAAGAGGCCAGAGGGAGCAGCTGGAATGACGGGGGACTGGGTAGAATAATGGGTACAAGGACACCGGGAGCAGCTGTAAAGATGGGGGCTAGGTGGAATGACAATGCAAGGACACTGGGAGCAGCTGAAATGATGGGAGCTGGATGGAATGACACGTGAGAGGCAACCAGGAGAGGCTGGAATGATGGGGATTTGGGTGGAATAACAGTTATGAATCCACCAGGAGCGACTGGAATGATGGCTAGCCGGGTAGAACGATGGGTGAGAGGTAGGGATAGGAAAACTGGAATCCGATTAATCCGATTCACCTGGTTCTAATCGGAATCAGATTAATCCAATCCACCCGATTGTCTCGATCCACCAAATTGTCATTGGATCGGATTAACTTGGGGTGCACTCTCGCTTATGTCCCCCTCTGATATTGCAATATGCTAGGCTCTTCTTTGGCCCATTCATCATTCTAGGATTGTGACTTAGAACAATGAATGGCACCTTGAACTGAATAGGTTCGGTTTTCCATTGACTTCAATGGGAAACTTTCTCTTTGTAATCAATGGGGGTGGGGGTGGGGGGAATACGATCCAATTCAATCTTGAGGCGGGCTCTGCAAAGCAATATCCCCCTCCAGTTCCTCCTCCCCCTGCTGGTGAAATTGAGGAGGATGTCAGTTTCAACAGCAGGATTTACGTTTACACCCGGATGCAAAGTTTGGGCTGAAAGAGCAACTCGCTACTGGCTACTTGGCTACCAGTCAGACTCAGGTTGGAACTGCGGAAGCAGGGGGAATTGAGTGCATTCCTTTCAAAGTGACAGTATTGAAAACAGGGAAATTCTTAGATTAAAAAGCCTTCAGTTTAAGAGAGGGGTTACGGCTTTCAGTCACGCTCCAAAAAGCATGGAAACTGTAAGATGCGGCTCCTGCCTTAGCTTGCACGCCATGTAAACAGTAAAGGTATTGTAGAGTCTCACATACTGTGGCTCCATCCACCCACACTTTGCTGAGGTCTTTCAGCCCCATCCCTCTCCTCTGCAGGTTGGGGGCTTCTCTATGTACTTTTGTTTGGGTCGGGGACAATGGGAAGAATCTGGACAGCAGGGGCTCCTGGTAGTTTGCATCCAGATTATAACAATTGGGATCAGACTTAGTTAAATACTGAGGTTTAGAGACATTAGGGAGGCTGTGCTGACCTTGTTGTTTCCTGCCTTGGTTTGCAAGACCTTAATTTGCAAGACAGAGGCCACTTTTAGACGAGCAGGTCACAGTCGTGTGACCTGTTCACGTGATTTTTCAAAATCCCGCAAGGCGGATTTAGACATGACGCATTGCGCATTCAAGGTGGTCTCACATTGTTTAAAGACCACGAACTAAATACCTACATGTGTGAGGTATTTAGTTCGTGGTCTTTGAACAATGTGCAGCCACCTTGAACGCATGACACATCACGTCTAATTCTGCCTCGCGGGATTTTGACAAAACACGTGAGCGGGTCGCACGACTGCGACCTGCTCGCCTAAAAGCGGCCTGAGGCTATGCTGCGGTTGGGTAATATTTGAGCAGTACTCTTTGACAAAGATTTGTAGAGGTAGCACTGATATTAAGCATCTTGGAGCAAGAGGGCCGATGCAGGTATCTGACCGAAATGCAGATCTAGAAGGTTTTCTACACTGTTGCAGTACAAATATAGTAAGTTTTGGAAAAAAACAACATTCCACATTGTTAGTGAGAGATGTGTTTTTACCAGAGAGCTTCAGGCTAGAAGGTTTCAGGGAGCAAAGGAAAAGTGGTGTAGGAGTGCCTGAAATATGCTGTGTCCACAATTATTTCTCAAGAGTGACCACTCACCTTTACTCTGACTGGAAAAGCAGACCTTCTGAGGTGAGAGTTTGTTAAATTGTACATTGGTACACTAACAATTTATTTATTTTATTTATTGTATTTATTTATTTATTACATTTATACCCCGCCCCTCCTGAAACAGCTCGGGGTGGCTTACAATCTCAAAATAAATAAATATGAATTTTCAGGCAGCGGCAGCTGCCTGAAACTTAAATGTACAGCCACCTTTCATTATAAACAGGGGACTGCTGAAGCCCCGATTTTGACGAAACCGCTTGACCTACCTTTCTGAAAATTAAACCATGGCTGTAAGTTGTGAGGACCATCATACACACAAAGTTTGAAAAATATCCATCAGGAAAATAAAAAGTTATTGCTGCTTAAACGTTAATTGCTTGTGTTCAAAATCCATACTGGCCTCGTGTATTTGAATCATCAATATCTCCTCCCCCTGGAGGAGTTGAGCCCCCAAACTTCACAGGCTTCGAGAATGGGATCAATAACAAGTGCTTCTAAAATATTATACTGATTGATGTAGCCAAACCCGAGTTATTATTGATAAAACCTCCGTTCTGCTGGTTCGCGCATGCGCACTTGAGCTCCTCTCTCCTGTCGGCGAGCAGGGAAGCAGCTGCGTCCCTACTGGCCTCGTGTAGTTGAATCATCAATATCTCCTCCCCCTGGAGGAGTTGAGCCCCCAAACTTCACAGGCTTCAAGAATGGGATCAATAACAACTGCTTCTAAAATATTATCCTGATTGATGCAGCCAAACCCGAGTTATTATTGAAAACTTGCAAACTTTTGGCTCTGTACTTTTAAAAGTCTGTAACTTTTCAAAAGTTTCAGACTTTTCACTCCTATGAAAAGTTGCAGACTTTTGTGAGTCAAAACTCTGCAACTTTTCAGACCAACTTAAATGTGTGCACCTTTACAACAGTTACAGACTTTTCACTGGGTATGAAAACTTGCAAACTTTTGGGTCCGTACTTTTAAAGTCACTTTTGACTCCATACTTTTAAAAGTCTGCAACTTTTGAAAAGTTGCGGACTTTTCACTCCTATGAAAAGTTGCAGACTTTTCATACTCAAAAGTCTGCAACTTTTCAGAGCAAGTGAAATGTCTGCACCTTTACAAAAGTTACAGACTTTTCACTGGGTATGAAAACTTGCAAACTTTTGGCTCCGTACTTTTAAAGTCACTTTTGGCTCCGTACTTTTAAAGTCACTTTTGACTCCGTACTTTTAAAAGTCTGCAACTTTTCAAAAGTTGCGGACTTTTCACTCCTATGCAAAGTTGCAGACTTTTCACTCCTATGCAAAGTTGCAGACTTTTCATAAACTGAAAAGTACTGTCAAAAGTCTGCAACTTTTCATACTGAGTGAAAAGTCTGCAAGTTGTCAAAAGTTACAAACTTTTCACTTGGTATTAAAACTTACAAACATTTTACTCCGTACTTTTAAAGTCACTTTTGACTCTGTACTTTTAAAAGTCTGCAACTTTTCAAAAGGTGCAGACTTTTCATATGGAGTCAAAAGTAGGGAGTGAGGCCGGGTTGGGGGTTAATATACATGAAACTGACTACAGCATGAAGTCTTTGTGACAGAGCTGGCTCCTGATAAAAGTTACGTGATTTTAAAAAGCAGAGTCACATAACTTTCCTTACGCTGTTACTCCCGGGCTCCCCCTTTCCCCGACCGCTATGGCAGGCTTGGCAGCTTATGGAGGAGGGGATGTGGGGAGAGGAAGTACGCCGGTCCCCCGGCCCTCTCCCCCCTCACTGGCCTGGTACTGCAAGTTCTGCTGCCCCCACTAGGGACACTGGGGCTACCGACATGTTTCTTGTCTGTGTATGCTAGGACTACATTTCCCATCATACCCAGACAGGAACAGCAAGATGGTGGCGGGCCCCCATGTGTCCTTCACTGTTGCGGGACCTTTTGAAAAACTCTACAGTCCCTCCTAAACCTCCTGTGATGCTGCAAGTGGCAGTCACATTGTTGGTGAGAACAATGAGAGTGTGTGTGTGTGTGCGCGCTTTTGTGTGTGAGGGACAACAGTGCATATGTGTTTGTGATAGAGGGGAGGGGAGAAGAGTCTGCGTGCGTTCGTGTTTGTGAGAGTGAGAGAGAAAAGTGGACACGTGTGTGTTTATGAGAGAGTGGAGGAGAGAAGAGTCTGCGTCTGTGTGTTTGCCTAGCGGGGGAGGGAAGTGCGAGGGTGGGCACCCGGGGAACTGAAATGCAGAGGGGTGGGTGTCTGTGGGGGGGGCCAGGTGGTTGGCACGGGGGGCACTCCCTTAGTTCTCCCCCCGCCCCCCTGCCCACTAGCCAGTGCCCCCCTTGTACGTTAGTTCTCCCCCCCGCCCCCCCCACCAGACACCCACCCCCACAGACACCCCCACATCCCCCCCACACAGACACCCCACCCCTACATCTCCCCACACACACACACTCACACACACACACTCATCCCCCAACAGATGCCCACACAGACACGAACAAACACCCCACACCTGCCCCCCCAACGCCCACCACTAGCTCCCACCACCCCTCGCAACATCCCGTGCACTGACCTGACCCCCCAAACCCTGCCCCTAGCTCCTGCCCCCCCACAACATCCCAAGCCACCTCCCAAAAAACCAAGAAATTCACTAAAGCAAAAAACTTAACAGTTTAAAAATACACTTAAATGTACAACAGCTTTCTTAAAATACACACAAAAACACAATTCAGTACAATTACAGTTCAAAACACCTTCCACTCCATGCATTGCAACAAAACATAAACGCCAAAAAACATAGAAATTAATTCACAATTAGAGCAATATTTAATATTTTATCAACATACATTTAATATATATACTAAATTCCTTACCATACATACGTCGTTTTTATCAATAACTAAACGTGCACATTTTACAATTATGAAACTAATTTATTATCATAATTTGACAAGGAACAATTGTGTCAGACTAATTTAAGTCTGTTATTTACATGTATACAAATTGTGTACAGTTCATACAATGAAGTAAACAATGTGAGTGTAGACATACAGTTGGTTGTACACAATGAAGTTATGTAGAAACAGACTTAAATTAGTCTGACACAATTGTTCCTTGTCAAATTATGATAATAAATTAGTTTCATAATTGTAAAATGTGCACGTTTAGTTATTGATAAAAACGACGTATGTATGGTAAGGAATTTAGTATATATATTAAATGTATGTTGATAAAATATTAAATATTGCTCTAATTGTGAATTAATTTCTATGTTTTTTGGCGTTTATGTTTTGTTGCAATGCATGGAGTGGAAGGTGTTTTGAACTGTAATTGTACTGAATTGTGTTTTTGTGTGTATTTTAAGAAAGCTGTTGTACATTTAAGTGTATTTTTAAACTGTTAAGTTTTTTGCTTTAGTGAATATAAATATAAAAATACAACCATAAAATATTTAAAACACTCATAAAATACAACAATTAAAACAGGACCAGGGAACATGATAAATAATACAATAAATAAGGGTGAAAACCCCCTCCCCAAAGGCCTGGGCAAACAGCCAGGTTCTACAAATTCGCCAGAATGTTAAAAGGCTTGGGACCAGGCGAATTTCCTCCGGGAGGGAGTTCCAAAGGCGCAGTCCGGCCACCAAGAATGCCCTCTCCATTGTGGCTCCCCACTTAACACGGGGGACCTCCAAGAAGCACCCCCAGCAGACCAAAGGAGCCGCTCTGGGGCCCGGAGGGCGAGGCAGTCCCTGAGGTACGAGGGGCCAAGACCAGGAAGGGCCTTATAGATCAATACTAATACCTTGAACCTGGCTCAGCACATAATATTGGGGAGCGAAGGAGCTTGCTGTTCCCAGTTTCAGTGTTGCCCCCAACCTGCAGAGGAAGAAGATTAGGGCTGAAAAGACCAATGCAAAGTGTGGGTGGATGGAGCCTAAGTTGTAGGCGAGCACAATATGTGAGACTGTACAATGTCTTTACTGCTTACATGGCGTGTAAGTTAAGGCAGGAGTTAAGGCAGGAGCTTTAACTTACACATTTTCATGCTTTTTGGAGCATGGCTGAAAGCCTTAACCCCTCTCTTCAAACTAAAGTTTTTTTGATCTAAGAATAATATATATAGCTCAATAAGTGTTCAAAGTGCTTTACAATCCATATGTATTTTACCCTTACAACAACCCTCTGAGACAGGACATTATTATTCTCATTTTACAAAAGGAGGGAGGGAGAACTAAGGCCGTTTTTAGGCGATTGCAGCGGAGCCCGCGCTTGTTTTTCAAAACTACTTGGAAGCGGGTTTACACGGGACACCACCACCGATTATGCGCATGTGTGGGCACCGCGCATCCATTTCCGACCGCGAGCTGACCGGGTCGTCGATCGAGGGTGGACATACGCGGCCGGAAATGGACGCGCGTCGCCCACACATGCGCACAATCGGCGGCGGTGTCACGTGTAAACTCGCTTCCCGGTAGTTTTGAAAAACAAGCGCGGGCGCCGCCGTGATCGTCTAAAAGCGGCCTAAGGCTGAGAGACAGTGACTTGCCCAACGCTACCCGGTGAGTTCATGGCTAGGATGGGATTTGAACCCCAGTTTTCCAGGGCCAAGGCCTTATGTGCTAGGCTGCATTGGCTCACTCTACCGTATATATTGTAGCTATAATAGATATGGGGTTTCCAAAGTTCCCACTCACAAGAGCGGTGTACCAAAATCTTCATGTGGTTGAGAGCTACAAGACATGCACACCCACCTCTCCTGCTTTGTAGTGTTCTGGCAGACCCTGTGTTCTGCGTACGGCTGCCACTTCTTATGGTTTGATCCTGAGACTCCCCTAGTTCAAAACGGGAGTCTCAGGATCAAACTGTGAGAAGTGGCAACACTTAACTTGGTGGTCCTGGCTGCTGGGATTCTGTGGAGCAGCTGCAATTCAGCTGTTGAGCCTCGGGTGCAATGAAGTAAGAAACAGGACCAATGCAGAGCCCAGGACCAGCCAACGTCAAGACCTGCCTGCGGCTACCTGCAATAGATAAGAAACCCTTCCAAACGCCTAGTATCTTTTACCTGATATTCCTCCTAACCAGGTCTAACTTGTGTTCCTTTGTGTGAATTGCTTAATCAGGGGTGGGAAACCGCTTCCCTCCTCGGGGCTACTTTGAACGTTAGTACAAGCTCTGAGGACCGCATAGAAGTTAGAAGTGAGGGTGCTTATAGAGTGTGCTTAAGAGAAGGAGGGCTCAGACATTGGATCTGTCCCCTATACTTGTTTGCATGTCCTCATCTCTGCTTGCTTACCCTGAGCTCAGTTTTTCAGTGCTTGGGTGTAGTAACTGGATCCAGGGATCAGATCCAGGAACTGGAAAGGGACTACATAAACAACTTGCCATGAGCCACATTTGGTCCCCGGGCCTGAGGTTTCCCATTCCCGGCTTACATAATTACTTCCCTTGTTATTTGAAAATCTACTTAATGCCATATTTATGCACACTTTTAACACATTCTTTGCTAAAACCATAAAAAATACTGTTAAAAATCAGCAAGTGTTTGTTTATTTGAGTTTTTACCCTGCCTGTGGCTCACAACTGATAAAAGCAGCCAAAAATCTCCTTAACCTCCCCCCCCGCTCAGTCCTTTCCCCTTCCCTAACCCTTCCTCCTCACCCAGCCCCACCCAACCCTATCCTCACCTGTCAAACAAAAAAGTCTTACTTTGCTTCCAGAGAATGAGCAGACTTGGGCTTAGATGAATCTCCAAGGGTGCGGGAGGTGGGTGGATGGGTGGAGTTGCATAATTGTGGGGCAGCCTTGTGGAAACTTCACGGGCAGATAGACCTGCCAGAGGGTGCTCCCAGCTGACCTCAGAGGCTATGACGGAACTCAGTGCATTGCTCCTTTTCCAGATAAAGGTTCCTTTATTATTATTGTTTATTCAATAATATTGAATATTATTGTTTAGTCTCAAAGCACCCCAAGAATTATAGGCACCATTTTAAAAGAAATGGAGTGCAATCTTGACCCCATTGAAATCAATGAGAATTTTGTATTGGCTTTACTGGAACTGGTATTTCATGCATAAGCTGTGCTCTATAGAGGTATGTTCCAAAGTGCTTGAGGCTAGTTGGAGTTGTGCCTCTGTAAGTGAAGGCAGAACCGAGGCTTTAGTAGAGATATGACGAGGCTTTAGAAAATAAAATAAAAGGAGGTGAAGGCCAAGGATACAAGAAACGAGGATTGCAAACAGCTGTAGTAAGGTGATGCTAAGCATATCTTAAGACTGGTGTTATGTTCCCGGTTGTGTGCATTCTGCTGCTGTGTGCAGTCTTTCCTCCCCTTGGAAGTGGACTTCCTGGGATTTTCTGAGACGCCGATCCCACTCCTGTCAGCACTTGTGCACACCCCAGGCTAACTCACCTGCCTGGCTGCTCCTCCTGGCCGCTTCTTAGCTGAGCCGGGTTCTTCCTGTTCTGCTTTTCTGAGTGGGAGGAGAAGTGAAGAGGCCTCTTCTGGCATGCCAAGCCCCTGGCTGGAAAATAAATGGGTGTGCGGAACGTCACGGTCCCCACAATGGCCCTTTTCACACAGACGCTCAGTAACACTGATAAAATGGATGTTACATTTTATTATACATGTTGCAGGTCACCCATAGCCTACACCTGCAGCCCTGCAACATGTATAATAAAATGTAACACCCATTTTATCAGTGTTAGCGTGTCTGTGAAAAGGGCCAATGGTGGTGGATATGAGTTGCGTCAATGGCCCGCACGATGCACTCACGACCCAAGTGCAACCCATGAACCCACTCCCCACCCTGCTATGGGGACAGTAGTGCACACTGCTTACCCCATTGATTTTCTTGCCTGATGCTGGTGCTGGCAGTCTGTTCCACTGTCAAACAGCCCTTACTGTTAAGAAGATCTTCCTAATGTTTAGCCGAAATCTGCTTTCTTGTAATTTGAGCCCATTGGTTCTAGTCTTGCCCTCAGGAGCAAGTCCCCTGAGGGCTAGAGAACATGGAGAGAACAAATCTGCTCCATCTTCTGTGTGACATCCCTTCAGATATTTGAAGATGACTATCCTGTCTCCCCTCAGTCTTCTCATCTCCAGGCTAAACATAGCCAGTTCCTTCAGCCTTTCCTCCTAGGACTTGTTTTCCAGACCCGTGACCATCTTTGTCTCTCTCCTCTGAACCCATTCCAATTTGTCAATGTCCTTCTTAAAATGTGGTGCCCAGAACTGGGCATAGTACTCCAGACAAGGTCTGACCACTGCAGAATATATATAATTTTTATCGTGCAGCTGATAGGCTTTTACAATGTACAAACAAGGTGAGATTTTAAAAATACAAAATACAAAATATAGAGCACCTCAAAGTCAATAGACTCATAGTCATACTTAAAAAGAAGCCTTGGCACCAAAACAAACTACTCCACACATCACTAGAACAAAAAGTCATAGTAGCCCCTACCTGGAAATAGACACTGGGCCCATAACATGAACTCTCCCTGTAGTTACACCTGGCTTCAAGAGGGCGTCTGACCAGTGCAGAATAGAGTGGAACTATTACTTTTTGTGACCTAGACACTATACTTCCATGAATGCAGCCTAAACCTGCATTAGCCTTTTTAGCAGCTGCATCACACTGCTGACATGTTCAGCTTGTCATCAACTACAACCCTTAGATCCTTTTCACATGTACTGCTGCCAAGCCAGGTATCACCCATCCTATACTTCTGGTTCCACAGGGTGCCTGTTTTTGTGGGTGCCCAGTTGTACCTCTACTGGAGACCGATTTAGAGTCCTTGAGTGCATGCCCTCATCCTTGCTCCCTTTCCCCGAATTCACTCGTTTAGTGCCTGAAGGCAGGGACTGGATCCATGGACCAGATCCAGGAGCTGGAAAGAAGGCAAATAAAAAGCAGCAGCAAGTTGGGTTTGACTCCACAGGCAGCAGGTTCCCCCCTCCACTCTGCACAAAGGCAAGTATGATTTGTCCCAAATAGGTTGTATTTGAGAGACAAGCAGAAGGGGCATGAATGTCTGCTAAATAGATGCAGACTTTTTCTGAGCCCCCTTTCGTAGGAATCAGAATCTGCAGAGCCTGGATCCTGAACATGAAGTGCTGTTCAGAGTCCAGGATGGAGAGAAAGTAGTTCAGATGATATCTTTTGTTGGACTGACTTGTAGGTGAGGGGATGCAAGCTTTCAAGCTAAACAGGACTCTTCATCAGGTGATGGTCAAGTCAGAACCCTGACCCAGAGCCCTATTTGGTCCAATAAAAGATACCATCTGAACTACTTTCTCTCCATCTGTTACTTTTGGGAGCAACACAGGCAACCACATCCTCTCTCTAGACTGAGTGTCCAGGAGTCAGAGAGATCCCAGCCAGAGGTGACAGAGTGGGGGAAGGCAAACTTGTGTCCCTTGTGGGAATTTCTCCTCTTGTTGTTGCTGTGGAGGAAAAGATGGGTAGGCAGAATTTCCCCCTCTCTCCCTAGCTCTAGTGGCCTTGCTCTTTGGTGTTGGTATGGGGAGGAGGAGCAGAGAAGGGCTATGCAAGTTAACATCACTGTGGTGAAGGAGCAGTTTGTTTTATTCTTATATCCACCATGATTACCTCTTGAACCCCTAGAATTTAGGCAATACTAATATGGAGTGTTAAGTCCAGCTGCTATTTTTTTGACTATGAGCCGTTGCCCAGTGTGTGTCATGAATCTGATCACTATTAGAACGATGTCCCTATGTGCCTTGTGACTTCAGTACAGAAATTGTGTTTGGCTAGAGTAATAATTACATTTCTCAATATTTTCCCTCTTGGAATAGTAAAATATACTTCTTGTAATCCCAGGGATAAAGGTTTATTTCAGAGTGGAATTTCAAATAGAATTAAATTCTGGCTCTAGAGAAACAGCTAACTTTCCCCACATATGGGACATGCTTTTGCTCTCTGGGGCTTAAATCTGTAATTAGGACTATACAATTCCCTTGCTGTGAAGACTTTTTCTGTTATTTCAGACCCAACATCAGCTTGTAGCTTTAGAAAATTACACTTCATTTTACTCCTCCCAGCTACAGACAAGTCATTCTTCTCCTGAGCTACCAGTATAGTATATTATCCTATCACACCCTCTCTTTTTTGCTTGCTCTATTCATTATCTAGCCTTGAATACAATTTGTATGTTTGGCTCTAATTTCCTTTCTCAGGCCCTTTTTACACGGGCAGCGGTGGGTGGGGGGATGGATGTGCTGGCACGGTGGGTGGAGGTGGGTGTGTGCCCATTCCCACGGGTGCACACCCACCTCCACCCACGGAGCCTCCTCCGTTTTACCGGATGGCTCTGTGAGTGACTGATGGGTGCAGATGGGTGTGCGCCAGTAGTGCACACTCACTGCCTGTGGTATTTCCACAGGCGGCCACCCATCCCCCCACCCAGCACGGCCCCCCCTCCACCCAGTAGGGGGTGTGTGTGTGTCCGTGTAAAAGCAGCCCCAGGTTAAGTGCCCTCATTAGAAATTTCATTGTCCTTTTGTCATCCGTATCTTAAGGTGCTGTAAACTAGTAGTGGGAGACCCCAGGCCTGGGGACCAAATGTGGCCTGAGACTAGTTTTTACATGGCCCTTCTCCAGTTCTTGGATCTGGCCCCTGGCCCCCATTCCTACACCAATCACTGAAAGACTGAGCTCAGAGTAATGGGAGCAGAAAGGAGAGCCTGCACTCAAGAACAGAGGACAAATAATCCATGGCACAGATTCATGGTCTGGACCCTTCTCCTGAGTGCACTCCCGCCCACAACTTCTTTGTGGCCCTCAAAACTTGTACTAATTTTCAGAGTGGCTTCTGGGTGGGGAAAAAGTTCCCCACCCCTGCTGCAGAATGAAGGGACCTTAAGCTGTCTTCAACTGGCTACCTGAGGACAGAACTAAGGTTGAGATGATACATGATGAAGAATCAACCACAGAACGTTCCTTAACTGTGCTCCTTCACAGCCCTGGACATGTAAGGGCTAGAGGGACACCGTATACTTTACACTAGTTGTTCTGGGTTGCTATATATTGCGTCCCAACTCTGTGGGCAGATCTTCAACTGGTGAAACTTAGCACAGCTCTGTGAAGTGGCACTGATTTAGGCCAACCTGGTTGTCACTAGTCTCCAGTCGTTACTAATGGTGTGCAAAGAAATCAATCTTTGTTTTAAAAAGATGCCTTTGGTACAGCCCTCTGTGTGTGTACCATGCAGTAATGCTGTATGGGTTCATGCCCAGTTGGTTATCTGTACTAATCCCAAGGTTCTTTGTGTACTGCAAGTTCCTTTACAGAGGTTTTCCTCAACAGGCAGCCTAGAGGGCCAGGTCTGGGTCTCAGAGACTGTGTTGTTTTTTTTAAAGCCCCTGGCACCCTGCTGCTGAGCCCGAGCTGCTGGAGCTGAAATTTGAGAATAGACTTGCCAGCTCTCACTCCCCGCACCTTCCAGCTAGATGGGAGAGGGAGAAAGTGAGCAAAGCTATACTCATCTCTGATTGGCCAGATGGTGAGCCCCATCCATTTTCTCACTCTCAGGCAGGGCCAAAATAGCAGTGGCTCAGTCTCAGTAAAGGGAGAGGGCTGCTCTTCTCTTCTTCCTCATGGTCAGAAGACAAAAAGGGAGAGTGAACCCACACCCAGTAGTTTGTTTGTGTGTGAGAGGAAGAAAAAAACTCTATGTGCATATGAATGTATTCACCTGGATCTGTGTGTTTGGGGAGGGGGGGGCATTGCATTGTATGTCGTGTTGGAGGGGATTACAGTGTGTGTCTAGGTCACCCACTCAGCTCCCCATATTCTTTTCCTAATCTTCTCACTTAACCCCTTTGACTCCCTATTCGCCAGTTCTTCTCTCCTGCCCTCCACATGCCCCACTCTGTTTTGTCCTATTAGCTCTTTACCAACAATCATAAATTTGCATATTAAATTTTATACACATCTTTGCAAATCAGTTATTTTGGTACAAGACATTTTGTCCTTTTAAAATAAATACTTGAGCAGTACTGTTTGACATCATTTTCTGCAACTATACATTGGCAGATTATTTCTCCCTTACTTTTATGCATACAAAATCACTCCCAATTTATGTTTTCATATCTTTTTCCTATAGTTTTGATCTTCAAATTATGCTAATCCTAAGGAAGATTTTATTTCTCTCTGCCTGGCAAGTGATTTTGGCAACTGGTAGGGTGCACCAAAAACTCTCTAAAGAACATATCTCAGTGTTTGTTCTAATGAGGATTATGGAGGACACTAAATCCTATCCAAAAGAATTCTCATTTTATTTGAAAAAGGATCATTTTCTGAGTTAACAATAATCTCTTTTTAGAGATTGTAAGTGGTTACATTAGACCCTTCCCGAACAGGAAAAGCCAAAATCGCAGATAGTCCTTTAAATAGTTCTATTCTTCAAAATTTAATTGGTAGAAAAGATGACTGCATTAAATCATATCTCCATTCCCTTTTGCTAGCTGGAGATGCTTAGAAGCTCTTTTACCCTGATGTGATTCTTTAAAGCAGAAGTGGGTCCTCTCAAGGGCCATTGTGAAAACAAATACAAGCTCTGTGGGCCAGATTGTGGAGGAACAGGGGTGCTCAGAGGATGCAGTCAGGATGGGGCCTGTCCAGATTATGGATCTGTGCCATGAATCCATGCCCTGTCCCTGAGCATACTCTCTTCTCCACTCCTTTCCCCTGAGCTCTGTCTTCAGTGACTGAAGGAGGAACTGGAATGGGCAAGATGCAAAAATTGGAAAGGGGCCATATTTGGCCCATAGGTTCTGTATCCCTGTTTTACAGGAAGATATTAGACAGGAGAAAGAGAGACATATTCGGAGTAGGCTGAAATGAGTACCTGCAAAACGGGTATCTGACAAATTTCTGGTACCTGAATCAAACTGAATATTTCAGGTACTGATCGGTACTTGAACCAGTTTTCGATCGGGTACCTGAAATACCAAAATACCATCAGCCTGTATACTGAAATACCAGCAATTGGATTTTTGGAATTTTTGGGGTATCATTTAGTTTTTTGGGGTACTCGAAAAAACCATAGCTGAAATTTTGTTTTTTTGAGTGCTCGAATGGTACTCAGCACAGCTTGTCAGCATTCTATTGGCTGCTGGCTCCTGCTGGCCAATAGAATTCTGAAGATGTCTGCTCAGTCTGCCCTCTCCCTCTTGCTCTCCCCCCTCCAGTCTGGAAAGGACTTCCAGATGGGAAGGGGAAAGCTGAAGGGAAAAGGTGGGACTCAGCACAGCTTTTCAGCATTCTATTGGCTGTTGACTCTTGCTAGCCAATAGAATTCTGAAGATGTCTGCTGAGTCTGCCCTCTCCCTCTTGCTCTCCCCCCTCTGGTCTGGAAAGGACTTCCAGATGGGAGGGGGGAAGCTGAAGGGAAGAGGTGGGACTCAGCACAGCTTTTCAGCATTCTATTGGCTGTTGACTCTTGCTAGTCAATAGAATGCTGAAGACGTCATCTGTCTGACCCCTCCCTCATGCTCTCCCCCTTCCTGATAATTCTCTATTGGGGCTTTCTCAGCAGCTTCCCACAGAGATTACTCATAGTCCTGGGCTCTGTCCCCTGAGCTGCCAGCCCCAAACAATGTAAGAAAGCTGGGGAGGGGACAGCATGGCTTTCTCCTCCTTCCCTCCTTTAATTTCTCTGGGCTGGGAGACCAGCCTGGTGCTGGAGTGGGGTGGAGCAAGAAAACTCTTGGAGATCTGAATCAGGGTTGAGATTTCTGCAAGATCTCGACCTTGATTCTCGTGAGATTTTCAGCAAGTTGATTTTTGATTCTTATTTCAGCCCTACTTGAAAGTTAGCAAAGATTGTAAACCTGACTGATATTCAGTATCTTTGGCATTGTCCTTGTTGCCATATGGAACTGCAGGGTTATATTTAAATTTCAAAATCTAATCACACTGCCAAAAATTTGGAAATTACAGTTTTAAGGTCTCTGCTCTTGCAGCAAAAAAAGGTAATCCTTTAAACAAGCGCAACCAGAGTTGGCAATGAAAGAGCAACACACTAGCAAGTCAGGGAGTCTTATGCTCTTTATTTTGCTTTTTACTTTATTTAAATCCTCTTCTGAGCTGTTCTGTATACAGACAAGATGTAACTCTGGCCCTGATCCAAAGTGTGCGAGTGTGCATTGTGCAACCCACATGAACACAACGTGTATGTGCACTGTGCCCGCTTAGTGCGCACATTGCGTGTTGGTTGCGTGCGAACCTATCTCTTTGGTCCTGATTCAGGAAGGGCACTTACCTTTAAGCATTTGCTGTTTCCTGATTAGGAATGGCAATAAGCACATCAGAGACTTTGGGTGAGAACAAATGAAACAATAGCCACTCTACAAGTGGTGTCTGTTGGTTTATTTGTTATGTGGATACAGAGTGGGAGCATGTATTCCCAGTCCATGTCCCGCATACAGCGTTATCCTCAAAATCAAGGAGGACGCCATGCCTGCTAAGGCAGGAACACAGGTTGGCCCCAGGGCCAAGATGTATTCCTGTTGTCTAATAGGGGATTGCTGCAGGGGAGCATATTTATTATTTATTTATTTTATTTTATTCATATTTCTATGTCGCCCTTCCCACAGAGGCTCAGGGCGGCTTACAATAATAAAAGCAGAAAAATCAATTAAAAGCAATTTAAAAAACCCTGATACTGCACCCACCCCATCCCTACACCTCCCACCCAGTCCCATTCCACCCGCTATATGTTTGGCCCAATAAAAAGTTCTTACATAGTTTCCGGAAGATGAGCAGACTTGAGCTTAGGCAGACCTCCAAGGGCAGGGAGTTCCATAATTATAGGGTAGCTACTGAGAATGCCTCCCTGCACGCCCTAGTCATAGAAACATCACAGGGAGATGGTACCTGCAAGAGGGCATTCCCAGCTGACCTCAGTGGCCACAAAGGGACATAATGGAGAAGGCAGTCTTTCAGATAGCCTAGCGATGTGCTGCCTCACAGCGATCCCCTGGCCTGCTCTGGTCAATTTCAAGCAAAGGATGTGCTTCCCCGTTTTGAAATCGGGGGGGAGGAGGGAGCTCGCGATCAGCTCTCTGATACGTTGTGGGTCAGCTGCGAGCCCCCTTGTTTCCTTCCTGCCAGGGAAGGAAACGAGCCGAGCTCGCAGCCAGCTTGCTGAGCCTCTGTGCATCAGTTGTCCCTGACTGAAAGGACAAGAGTAGGGTGCATAGCTGTCCTGCGGAGGCTCTGCACGCTGGTGGCGAGCCCCCATCTATTTCAAGCTAGGAAGTGCTTCCCAGCTTGAAATTGCACCAAGGGTGGGGTGTGGGGTGGGGGATCCTTATTGGGACTGCAGTGCTGCTCTCTCTGGCAAGGGTCCAGGCTTGAAATAGACCAATGGAGGATGCAGACAGGGAAAGTCCCCTTTCCGCTGGGCTCATTCCAGGGGAAGCCCAGTGGGAAGGGGACCAGACGGGGCCCCGTGTGCGGGCTATCAGTGAGGGTGATACGCATCAGCATCCTCATCTATTAGGTGCTAACACCCACCAGATGCGAGTGAGTGGCACATGACATTCTCAGCCTGCACATGGGGCTATTGTTTATGTTGACAAGATTAGATGAGTGTGGAGTGGTCCTGCCTTCTGTGCTATTATATGGAAGCAAAGGGGAAATAATCACTGATTTTAAAGTCAGGCTAGGGTTGGCTCTTAAAAGCGTTAGTAAATTTGCTTTAGTATTTCCCATTCCTTTAGAGAGCTGGAGAATTCAAAACAAAACTAGACCACACTAATTTTATATTTTCCAGAACTTGTGATCACAGAAGGGGAGAATTTTTTTCCCCTCTTAAATGAAGTGTTGTGCTTTGTCCCCCGTCCCCCATATTTAGTGATAAGCTTAGAATGGTTCCACAGCCATACTTTTTAGGATTTATTGAGCCATTAATTTGTTTTCCAGCAATGAGAAACAAAAATATACTCCAAATGGATAATTGTAATAATGATTTAGTGGTCCTGCTGTTTCATTCAGGGCTCAGTCTTTTACAATGCTCCTGTAAAACTATTTACTATTTTAAAAAATGAATTAATTTTTATAGTGTTAAGATTTTAGAGCCACGTTCTGACTTTAATCAGACTGTTGCTTACGCCAGTATGTGGCTCTTAATGTTTAAAATATCTTTTGGTTTTTCCAGATTAACAGGATGAATATACAATAACCATAAATTATAGCTACAAATAAGGTTTCCCTATCTGATGGTCACCATCTTGGGTTGTGTAAACGGGAACTGAACCAGTGACCTCTGGTGCTAGGGTTGCCACCTTAGGTATATTTTTCCAGGCCACTTACGAAAAATACATGTTTCAGGGCCTGCATTGGCACCTATGGTACAAATGTAGGCTCCACCACCCTGGCGGAGAGACTGTCGGAAGTCGAGCTGGTGGCATCCCCCCGGGGGAAGAGGTGGCGGCAATAGGGGTCTTGATAGGGTGGGACAATTATGGCCCTAGAGAGGGAAGATGTCATCATGAGCAGAGGGATCGGTGCTTGGTGCCGTCCCTCGTGCGTTCCCCCTGGACCCAGATAATCGGGTGATTGAGGTCTTGGAAGACTCAGATCTGTTGCTGGTGCTGTGTAATGCGAGGTCGGTCTGCAATAAACCATTTGAAATCCATGATGCCATCTTGAAGTGGGCCTTGTGTGTGTGACGGACAACTGGCTGGATGAATGCTCCGAGCCATTTTGGCGGATCTTGTTCCAGCTGGGTACTCCGTCCAGCACCAGCCCAGGCCAGAAGGCGTGGGCGGGGGGGAGGAGAGAGGGTGTAGCTATTATTTTTAGGGATGGATTGGTTGCACGGAGATTTACAGTACAGACCGAGTCTGGGATAGAGTGCCTCCACCTTGTGATCTGATTTAGCTGGGAACGGACTAGAGAGTCCGGCCAGGGACAGGTTGGGGATTCTGCTGGTGTATCGGGCACCCCACTGCACAGCAGCATTCCTGACTGTTCTAGCAGCTCTCATCTTGGACCTGGTCTTGAGGTCCCCCAGGCTTATTGTCTTGGGGGGCTTCAATATCCATGCTGAGGCAGGATTGCAGGGGGTGGAGCAGGATTTCATGGCAACCATGGGCCTGTCCCAGATGGTGAGGGGCCTGACAAATGAGCGGGGGCACACTCTGGACTTGGTTTTCTGCACTGACCTTAAGGCGGGGTTCTGATGATTTGGGGGTGTAGTATGTTCACCCTTGCTGTGGGCAGACCATTATTTTCTGCAAACTTCCATCCTAGCGTGCCTACCTGTTATGGGAAGGGGGGTAAGGGGGGAAATGAACCTGGCTCAACGGCGAGTCGTATTCTACCTGCCCAGGGACGCTCGTGTGGGGGACACTATTCTGGTAACGAAGGACACCCCTCAGGTTCTTATAGGGCCGCTGGCTTCTAGAGAAGCGGCGGCCTATATCATCATAGGGGGGGAGACAGCGAGGCCCTGAGTGAACCCCCACTCGAGCGTGCTGGCTGCAAAGGCAGCCCTTAACTCCCCTAGATACACCACTCTCACACGTGTCAGGGTACGCACACAGGGTAAGGGGGCGTGCCGATCGTGGGGGGACGGGGTGAGGGTGCAGCGTGCGACTCAGGGACCAGGGCGCAGGGGGGAGGACCAAACACACAGGATACACTAGGAAGGGTACAGAAGTTGAGGGACGTAGACCCCGTGAGGGGGGGGGGGGCAGTGCCCAACTCCCACACCTCCCACGCACCCACCTGTACTCCTACAATTCCCACTACGAAGTTTACACACTTGCCACGACCACTCTCGTTCCTTCCGCACTCACGCTCCTTCCACACCACACTCTCGCCTTAGATTCCTTTTCAAGGTTTCGCTCGCAAGGGGCCAGTCTGCAGCAACGCTGATCACCGGCGCCGCTCTGCAGTCTCTGGCCTCCTTTTGAATGCAGGCTCTGAGCCCCGCCTTTTCCTGTAGGCGTGCCGAGCGGCGCGGCGTCCCAGCTGGCCCCGCCTTTCCCTGTAGGCGTGCCGAGCGGCGTGGCGTCCCCGCTGGCCCCGCCCCCACGCTCCCCGCAGACCGACCTTCCTCCTCTATTGCTTGCGGCGGCGAGGGCTGTTCCTGCCGCCGCGTCTGTTCCTGTGGCACCGGTGCCTCCTGCTCCTGCCGGCGTCGTCGGTATCGGGGGCCTGGTCTCCCCTGCCCCCAACCGCGACCCCGGGTGAGCGCACGGGTGAGCGCACGCCTAACACTACCTGACCGTCGGGGTGCAAGACCAGTTCAGATGGTCTGCTCCAGGAGACTTATGGAACCAGAGGGGTTCTGGAATGCTCTTGGAGATATACCTGTTGACCTCGATGGCTGCTCCATCAATGATCTCGCGGCCTTGTGGAACACCTGGCTGATAGAGACCATTGATCGGGTGACTCCTATTTGCCCGGTCCCAGTGTGTCAGCTTCGCAGGCTCTCGTGGTTTACGGAGGACCTGGCATGTCTGAAGTGTGAGGGGAGGTGGTGGCGCTGTACTCACACCCAAGACAATTGGCTGCGGCGCAGAGCGTTTTTGAAGTCCTATGCTGTGACAGTGAAGGCAGCAAAGAAGAGGTTCTGTGTTGCACTCATTGCGTCTGCTCAGTCACGTCCAACAGAGCTGTTCCAGTCGGTGAGAGGTCTGGTCAGTCCAGACTGTCTCTGTCTGGAACTGGATTCGTCTATGGCCCGTTGTGACATGTTTTTGAAGTACTTTGCTGACAGAATCGCTCACATTGAGCACGACTTCAACTCTGCCACTTTAAAGCCAGAGGTTATACTTTATGGCATGATTTTCAATTGATGACCCCTGCCGATGCAGCCGATGTGCTGGGATCTGTTCGAGCCACAACTTGTGAACTAGATCCTTGCCTGTCCTGGTTAGTAAAAGCTACCAGAGAGACAGTGGGGCCGGTGATGGAGGGGGTTATCAATGCCTATCTTCAGGAAGGGAGGGTGCCAGGTTGCCTGAAGTGGGCTGTGGTTCGGCTCCTTCTCAAAAAGCCATCACTTGACGTTGATGCGCTGTTCAGCTACTGACCTGTCTCTAACCTTCCCTTTTTAGGGACGGTTATTGAAAGAGTAGTGGCTCATCAGCTCCAGGTGCATTTGGATGGCATAGGTTTTCTTGATTCCATGCAGTCTGGATTTCACTCAGGTTACGGCATGGAGACAGTGCTTGTGGCCTTGGTTGATGACCTCCTTGTGGAATTGAACAATGGTCGTATGACCCAGTCCTGTTAGATCTGTCGGTGGCCTTCAACACAGTTAACCGTGAGTTGTTAGTGACTCGTCTGAGGGAGCTGGAGGGTGTGGATTGGACCGTTTTACATTGTTTCAGTTTCTACCTCACAGATAGATCACAGCAGGTGGTGCTAGGGGACTGTACTTCGTCCCTTGGTGACCTCCCATAGGGTTCCATTCTATCCCCTTTCTTGTTTAACATGTATGTGAAGCCGTTTGGGGAAGTCGTGCGCAACTGGAGGGGTTTGCTGTCATCAATATGCAGACAACACCCAGCTGTATCTGTCATTTTCATCTGACTCAGGCCCTGCTGTCTCCTTGCTGTCTTGATGCCTGGCCACTGTGGGGGATTGGATGAGGTTGAGCCGATTTTCCTCAACCTCATCCAATCTAGAGGTGATAAGACAGAGGTGATCAGGGGCGGCTGGTGAGTTTTGATGTTGGAGCGGCACTGGGGTAGTAAGGCCAGCCCGGGCTGGCAGGCCTAGGGGCGGAGCCTAGCCTAGGGGTGGAGCCAGGGATACGGTAGGCGGAGCCAGGGCATAACCCAGCCAGCAGCAAGGAGTTCCCAGGGTTAACATTGGATGGACATTACATTACTTAATCCAGCAATTTCAGTTAGGCAGGTTATATTCACTTCCTCTGCCAGGTTTAAAAGCAGGCAGATCACCAGACTAACCGTTACATCTCA
>QEPC01006211.1:479086-511513 GCA_003113815.1 Sphenodon punctatus
GAGATGTGCTGCAGCACACATGCTCAACTGAGTCAGTTCAAGCATGTGCGTCGCAGCACATCTCGCCGCCGAGTGCTTCCACTGAATGCCCAGGTGAGACTTTGCATTGAGCCCATAGGGCTCAATACAAAGCTGCCGCTCATGGGAAATTTAATTTCCCAGCGGCGCGCTTGGACTGAACGCTCAGTCACCTGGCGTGCGTTCAGTCCAAGTTTGTCCCTTCTGGGACTCCAGACAGAGCGCTCACTGACTGAGCGCTCTGTCTCTGCCGGGCGGCTGAAATTGACATTGGAGCTCCGTGCTGCTCTGACTGCAAGTCAAGCTGCAGCAGTCAGAGCAGCGCGGCGCTCCGATGTGAATTTCAGCCGCCCGGCAGAGACAGAGCGCTCAGTCAGTGAGCGCTCTGTGTCAGTGGCACCGGGGGGGACTGGGGAGAGCGGGGGCAGGGCACTGCCCCAGGCACCTTCAGGCGAGGGCCGCCACTGGAGGTGATGCTAGTTGGTGGGACTGGTGAGCTGGGTGAGGAGGTCTCCACAATTATTGGGGATGGCCATCCTCCTTTGGTTCCAGCTGTGTGGAGTCTAGGGGTGCTCCTGGACTCACAGCTATGCCTGGATTCTCAGGTGTTGGCTGTGGCCAGAGGCACCTTTTGCCAATTACATCTAGTGAAAAGGCTCTGCCCATATGTCTCAGATTCCGATCTTGCCGCTATCATCCATGCATTCGTCACTTTGAGACTAGACTATTGCAATGCGCTCTGCATGGGGCTCCCATGATGACGGTTCGGAAGCTGCAGCTAGTGCAGAATGCAATGGCTCCTTACTGGGATGGGCCACAGGGAGCACATAACACCTGTGCTCTGAGCACTGCACTGGCTTCCTATTGTCTTGCTGGGTCCAATTCAAGGTGCTGGTACTGACCTTTAAAGTCTAAGATTCTGATTTCTATCTACGGGTTTTGCTGTCCGATGTGTATTCGTATGTTACTTATTTGGTAATCAAATTTTTGTCAGCAGCCTTTAAGAAAAGAAGGCGGCTTGTGAAGCCTTAGGTGTATATATCAGATGGTGCTAGTGGACTGCGTACTGTTATGTTCTTTTGCAATTTTGCCTGTATTTGTGTTGTGATGGCCTTTGGCCATACAGTAAATTTTGAATGAATGACCTTTAAAGCCCTTCACGATCTAGGCCCCATGTATCTGAGTGATCGCCTCACCCCCCCTGGGCCCCTGGTTGGCCCCTGTGGTCATCCGGGGGTGCCCTCCTGGAAGTCCCATGTTACCGACGGGTTTGGACAGATAGGAGGGCATTCTCAGCAGCTGTGCCATCGCTTTGGAACTCCCTTCCAGTGGAGGTTCGCCTCAGCCCGAATCTTCTCGCCTTCCGATGAAATTGTAAGACCTGGCTTTTCTGCCAGGTGTTTGGTGGGGAAGAAAGGCAGGGTGGGATGGGTATGTTGGGGTCAAATAGCGGTCTTTTCTGCACTGTGGGTTTTGCACATGATTAGAGTTTTAATATGTTTTATATGTTTTATATTTTTATATTTATATTGTGTTTTAGTTATGAATTTTGTGAGCCACCCTGAGTTGTTTGTAGCAAGAGGAATGGGGTAAAAATGTATAAATAAATACCTGTACACACACCATATCAGCACCACCACTTCCCCCTTAGCTTCCCACACCCAGCGCCCCCTCGCCACTTTTGTCCCACACGCCACCACAATATCCCCCACATAGTGACCCCTCTGTCTAGCCACCCAACTTTCCTCCCACAGTTCCCCCATCCTGCCAACACAGGGAAGGAATGGGAGGAGGGGGAGGGAAGCATTTCACATAAAGAAGAACATTGCACATAAAGAACATTAGGGGAGAGGGCAGTCCGGGTGCTCAGATTGGGGGAGGAGGAGGAAAGGTATTTGCTTGGCTGGGTAGCCCTTACCTCAGATGCTGCTGGGCCTGGGTCTTCTGGGAGAGCTGGTGGTTAGTCAGAGGCAGGTTTAGGCTACTAGGCAGGAGGGGACAGCAGGGATGTTTTGGTAGGTCTCACCTGGGGCTGGGTGGTGGCTCCCTCCTCCCCAGGAGCCATGGGGGTGGGTGGCAGCCATGGAGAAAGGTGAAGACACAGGCGGAGAGGGGAAAGCCATGGGAGGGAGGTTACTGTGGGGTGGGGAGCCTGGGAGTAACCCCCTCTCTCACACAGATACACATACTCAAACACACACAATCACACACAGACATACACACAAACTCACACACTCACATCGTTCTCTCACACAGACACACACTCTTTCTCCCTCAACACAGACTCACACACTTCTCTCACATGCAGACACACTCTCACACACACACTCACCTCTCACACACAGACACACACTGTGTGAGTGAGAGTCATCACTGACTGACACACACATTCACTTCTCTCTCACACACACACACACGCACTTGACTACACACTCACATCGGTGGGGGTTGGAGGGAAGGAACTGCCACTTGGGGGTGGGAGGGAAGGAACTGCCCTAGGCCCCCTGCCCATTCCTCTGCTCCGCCACCACTGCAGGCTTCTGAGACTGCTTCAAAGACCCTGTGCTGTGTGCTACCCACTGCTGTGCATGTGCATGCTGGGCTGGGCTGCCATTTTCGTAGTCTGGCACACTGGGAACTGTGGTCCCAGCACGTCAGACTAGGAAAGTTGAACTTGAAAGGGTGTGCGCTGCGAGGCTGCCTTTAATGAATTGGCAGCACACCGGCACAGGCAACAGCCGCAGCATCAGGTGGGTGAGTGGCTGCAGGACCGGGAAGGAAGAGCGGGCAGGAGGAGGGGTGGCGGGAGTTCCTCCCTCCTACCCTCCTACTGCCCTGGCACCAAAAGGGCGAGCTAGCTAGCTAGTGAGTGTGCAGTGCTGCAGCAGAGTTCCTCCCCTTTCCCTTCTCCTTTTCTCCCCTTCTGCGACCACTGACAGGGCTAGCGAGCAGGCAGGTGGGAGAGGGCAGCAGCAGTTGTTCCTCCCCTCTTGCTGCCGCCACACCGCTGAAGGAACTCGGGCAGGCTGCGGCAGAAGAAAGTATCCTCCGGGCTGCCTGGGGCGCTGTTGCCTACCCTCAGGCGCAGGGCCCGGGCTGCCCCGGGGCCATGTGTGACAGCATGTATTGCACATGCCTATGGCCTGGTGGCTAGAATGATGGGGATTTGGTTGGAATAAAGCTACCGGGAGTGGCTGGAAAGCCACCAGGGAGCTAGGTGGAATGATGGGTGGGAGAACCCAGACCCCCCTCACCGTCTTTTCATTTCCTCTCCATGGCTTCCTCAATGTCCCCTCCTCCCCCTCTCCTGGCAAAGGAATAGAGTCAGAGAGACTGCATTCATTTAGGTGCACTGAGGAATTTTACATAAGTTGGTCAGAATTGCTTCAGGCATGTAACTGACAAATATTGCTTCAATGGTAAGTGCAAGGGAAATGCCCCAATGAGGAGGGGATCTCCCCTTGTTCCCCACTTTCCCGTGAAATTGCGGAGGCTGCTCCCACGTGGGGAAAAAAGTGAAAGTTATACAGCTGGGGTGAAAGGGAAACTCACTTCTGCTGAAAAACATATTCTTTCCCCCTTAGTTTTGAGGATGAGATGCAACCCTTCATTTACCTTATGCAACAGGGGCAATAGTAAATCCTCTAATGTGGACTGGTGTTTGGACACGTGCTGCAGGGTTTTCTTGTCCTGTCCTTTGTCCTCTCAGTGAACCATTTTTCTGTAGCATCTTGCCATTTAGCTTATTAGTTGTTCTCAAGTCCTTGAGAACCAAATGAAGGACATACATAAGCTATGTGGTGTTTATGTCTGCAATGTGGTGTGGAATCTTGGCATCCTGCTTTATTTTGGGAAAGATCCATAGCTGAGTGGAAAATGGTGACCATCTATAGCTATTCAGAAGATGTCAGTTTAGGATAGGGAACACTTGCGGATGTCCATATTTTTAAACGTTGCAGTCTGTTTTCCAGACGTTTTGAACTTGTATTATTTTCAAGCATCACATTTGAAAAAACAGTCGGAGAGGCTCTTGACCCTGTGATAACATCACTTTCTGCTCAACCTGGATTCAGTGCAGCATGGTAAATTACTTAAACTTCCATTATCACATTTACTTGTGTTCCCTCCTAACCATCTTTCCTCAAAAGCACTGGACTCTCACCTCTTCGGATGGGAGAGGGCAAGGAAAAAAGGACACTGCTTGTCTTCTCCCTTGATCAGGCTTTCCTTACATTTTATCTATGGGGAGCAAGTAGCGAACTCCATTGCTTCCATTGCTTCACAAGGCAATGAAGTTTCTTATAGGAGCAGAAAACCACCATTGGCAATAGATCAATCAATCAAACTCAATCAAACTTTTATTTGTATCCCGCACTCCCTCACCTATGGCGACTCGAGGCGGCTAACAAACAAAAGAGAATACACAACCACAATAACACATAAATCAATATAATACAATAAATCAATCCTTCCATCTATATCACCCCATCATATTCTACCCCTGCTGCCACCAGGGGAGAATCCATAAACTAGCCTTACCCTCCCGCTCTCACTGGGAGGGGGGAACCACCTCCAAGCTACTACAATGAAAATACTCCATATACATATCCAATAAATCATATAATTTAACATAATTTATTCCTTCAATATTCAATCCCTAAAACAAGACTAATCCCCAACAGCAAGGAGGAACCAAAACAACTATAATATTAATCACAAAACATCACCCCCTCTTCATCCCCTCCTGCTCTCACCAGGCGATGAATGTAACACGCCCCTTTTCCTCCCCACCTTAACGACAACAAAAATTATTCTAACAGCAATACTTTATCCCATAATATACTAAATACAGTCCCCCATATTAAAGCTACAGCACATAATACAAAAATATCATCCCCCCTCACTGAGCATCCAATAATTTCAATTCCCACCCCTCCCCAATTACTATGAACCGCTCCAAAAGGGAAAATCCCCTTACTCTCCAATTCCCACTCCCATACAGCATTCGCAATAGAGATGGATGGATGATCTATCTCTTAGTCTTGGTGTAGTAGCTGTTTAAGAACTATGGGAGGGAAATGTCACATTTTAAATGTTCATAACATGATGTTTACATTTTATTTAGACTAGAGGTTCCTTGGGGACAAAACACTAGTTTTCAGGATGCCATGGAAAGAGGGGTCAGGATTCCTTAGGCCGTTTTCAGACGAACGCGGCGGCACCCACGCTTGTTTCTCAAAAGAGCTGGCAGTCCGTTCCACACGTGACGCTGCTGCCGAATACGCGCATGCGCGGGCGATGCGCATCCATTTCCGGCCGCGAACTGACCGGGTCAGCGATCGAGGCTGGTCATACGCGGCCGGAAATGGATGCGCATTGCCCGCGCATGCGCGTATTCGGCGGCAGCGTCACATGTGGAACGGACTGCTGGCTCTTTTGAAAACAATCTCAGGCGCCGCCGTGCTCGTCTAAAAACGGCCTTTTTCTCGTTACAGCAGGATGTGAGAGTGGAAAGTTGTACTGCCTTTCACTGTGTCCCAGAAGAACTTTTCTCAGAATGTCATGATGGTGTGGATCTCCTGACTAATCCTCTGATTTGTGCCAATCTCTTTCATGAAGATAAAAACAAAATATGAGAGATTTCTTCAAAAAGTTGTGGGTGATCCTAAGAAGAAGGAAGCTGGGAAGATGCCTTTTTCTTGTCCCCCACGGATTAGAATGGTCGAGGTGGCCAGTCAGACTTTAAAAAATGAGGAGTTTTAGTTGGGAGTGGTTGGTGGTGCAACATCAGGTCTGCAGCAATGCTTTCTGATTAGCAGATGCCCCATGTTTGAGTGCTGCCTGCACTCTATTATGGACATAGTGCTAATAAGTGTGTGTGGCACGGAGCATTTACATTGGGAATGGCAGTATAACTTTGGTTTGATTCATCTTCTAATTTGGAACTCCTAAGTTTACATTCCTATTACTCACCAGTCAGAGGGCATCATGTCAGACTGTGTTGAATCACCACTTTGGGGCCATCCCCACAAGCCTGTGAGAAAGCTGATGCAGGCTCCGTGCCGTTCTGTTCCTGCTGCCTGGTATTAAATGTACCTTCTTCTAAATGTTCTGATGTAAGCAATCAGGAACCTACCGCCTTGTTAAAAACAAAATAAATCCTATACTTCGCCATTGTGCACTCGTTTGCATTTAGAAAAAGGAGCAATATTTATTGTAATCTAAAGGAATAAAGGGCATAGCATCTTTAATTAACCTGACACATACCTCTCAATGATTTGGCAATCTCATTTTCCCTGTCTTTAGCCAACTCTGCTAATGAAATAAGAGAAAGAAAAGAAAAACATGGTGTAGGAGGGCATTGTCTGTGGGAGGTACTTTAAGGGCCACACTCCTACCCGTTGTCTTGAAGCAAACTCCTAGACAAAGTGTTCTTCTGATGCTTAAGAAGAGCATAACTCCTCACCAAGCAAACAAGCTTACAGGCTGAACTTCTTTTTGACAGTGAGATCTGGAGTCGTCTGGAAGGTGACAGAACTGCCTTTTGTGAAGTGAATCTCCTCTCAGCTGATACCCGGACAATCCCTGGCTTGTTGGGGGCTTCCATGCCCAGGCAGCTTCTCTCCTGCTCCTCCCTGCAGGAGAGTAGGCTAGGTTAGAGTGGGCCCCTGCTTCCCCTCCTCCCCAGGGGGATGCAGCTATACCATTGCGGGTGAACCCTGGTACGGCTACCCCACGTGTCTCTATTGTAGCTGAATCTCTGCTTCTCTGTAGCATTCCGTGGTGGACAGCTCTCACTGAGCTTCTAGCTCAGCTTAGTACATAAGCACCTGCTTCACCCAGCTTTGGTGGAGCCAATTTGGCTCAGGGCAAGGTGTGGCCAAAGTGATGACACACTAAGGTGCACCCTGCCACACTTTGGTTATGTAGCAGAAACCCCTTTCTGTCTGTGAGGTTAATAAGACTCTGGAGTAAACCTCCAAGGAAAGTGGCAGATGTTCCTTGGGGACAAAGCACTAGTAATCAGTCTCTCCTGTATCTGAAAGACCGCCTATCCTGCCATGTTCCTTTGTGGTCTCTATGGTTAACTGGGGGCGCCCTCCTGCGAGTTATGTCCGTTACCTTTGTTCATGGGGCGAGAGTGCGTGGGAGGGCATTCTCAGTCGCTGTCCCCATGTTGTGGAACTCCCTTCCCCAGGAGGTTTGCGTGAGCCCGAGTCTGGCTATCTTTTGGAGGTGGTTGGTGCAAAACGTTTTTATTTGGGAAAGCATTTGACAGGCAGGGATAGGTGGGTTTTGGTGGGGTTGTGGGAAAGGATGGAGGTTTGATGGGAGGGTGTTTTTACTTTATGAATTTTAGCATTTTAAACTTTTTTGTGGACTGTGAGCCACCTTGAGTCTTGTGGGAAGGGTGGCATAAATATATGAAAAAATAAAATAAAAATGAATAAATATCCCATGCACCTTTCACTGTAGCGTCTTGGCACCCAGTAAAATAGATAAAATTAATTCTGCATTGTTTTAGGTGAACAGACAGTTATGATCATCCCATATACAGGATAGCATCTCATGGAATGCTGTGTGTAGGTATTTAATAGCTGGAACATTGTTTTATACTTCTTCCTTTTCACATTCATTGTAGAGTAATCCTGCATTGGCAAAGAAATAGACGTAATAGTTATTTTCCATCTCTGGTTTCTGTGGATCAGATTGACAGATCCTTAGGTAATTGTGCATTGACAGTAGTAATGGGTGCTTTTAGATTGACAGCAGCTCTGCTGCGGCCCATGCCAGCCCATTCCACCCCTGGGCTGCCCAGTCCATCTAACAGTGGGGCCTCCAGATGTGCAGGCGGAGCAGGCTGTGCCTGTCCCAGGGCAGCCAAGAACATCCTGGAGCACCTACCTGGAGTAGAGCTGCTGTCCGTCTGTCTAAAGCAGACCCAGGTGGGGCTTCAAACGGGCAGAGGCTGGGGTGCACCCTTGGAGCAGCTCTGGGGGCAGGCAGCCTCCACATCCGTTTGTTTACACTCAATGTTATTGCTTGCAGGGCTAGACACAGAGCTCATTTACTTGTTTTACAGTAGTGTAACGCCTTTAGCGTACAGCAGTTACTGCTGTTTACACTGGTTCCTGTCTGAGCAGAATCTCAGGCCTGGGAAGCGCATTCTTCAAGGGGCTGCTAGGAAAAGCCGCGTGGGGTGCTTAGGAATTGGCTGTGTGCGTGGCCTCCCGCGGCCTCTTTAAAAAGGCTTTTTGGAAATCCCGATATCAGGGTTTCCAGAACGAGCAGCCACTTTCAGTGCCTGTAAAAGCGGCCAAAGCTTGCAAGAATTGGAAAGAGTTTTCCTCATGCAGCCTTTTGTTCAGTCTTCAGAATGCCAGCAAAACCTCTACATAGTGATGAAGAAAGTATTGAAATTGAAAGTATTGAATTATTTAACTATAGCATGGATATAAAATTAAATTTTATGATCATGAAACTATTCTTTGGTTTAGAATAGTTCTGAGGATACAAAGATATTATTTCAATACTTTCTACATTAGGATTTGAGGCTGAGTTACTTTGTGAAGTGTGTAAGTGGAAATGATTACCTGGGGATTTATTTACATATTTTTTTGGCAGGTATACATATTCACTATATGTAGATTAAATATCCTCCAGTTAAGCCATCAACCATAAGAATTCTATCTCGAATTCAGATATCTTTTCTAATTATAAAATGATGCAAAGCAATAAGAACAAGCAAAATCTATATAATAACTTTCTTCAGCAGTGTAATGGAAACCCAATCCAGAAAAAGATGGCTATTGCAGGAGTGGGGAAAAAAACCCATAGAAGTGTAATGGTTTGAAATTCTAAAGCTTATTAAGTGATTGGCAGAAAAAACAACAACACAGACTTTTAAAAATAATAAAAACAGAAATAAATCCTTGTCATAATGGATGGAATTCCACTTTAATTTTGGATTGGAGAAGCCATGCTTTAACAGAAACAGATGGGATTTTTATTCTGCACACAGTCACAAACAAGACATCAAGGGGTTTAAATGAAACCTATCAATCTATGTGCAACAAACTGAAAAATGCATATTCCCAGGAAATTTGCTTCTCCCAATTCTTTGTGCTGGTGGTTTTAGACCCAGTTCTGTCACTCTCATGTGATGTTTGCCAGCAGGGACCTCTGTTTACGATGATGAGTTTCCACAGCTTGGGCTAGAGAGCCAGGCTGTAATATATCACATACGCCATGGGTATTGAACACAGAAGAGGACTCCTAGTCCCACATCTGATGTGGGTTGCAATTATGCTGAGCCCACTTACTCAGTGCACAAGTACGTGCTAATTATTGGAAGGGAGGCTTGCAGAGACTGACCATTAGTGAATATAGTGAAAGGCTGAGAGAGGTCGAAACCATCCATCCATGGCCAAAACCGTGGATCTTTTGATGACAGAGAGGAATGCACCCACTGACTTGTAGGGCCATAAAAGCAGGTCCAGTCTGTTTATGCTGGCTTGCCACCCTGACATTCCTCACTCTGACATCAGTTCTCAACCACCACCAGCCAATCTTACCAGCTTTCTGGCTTTTCAGACACTCTGGCTGAGCTCTCTGATAATCTCTCTACCATCCCCGGAAAGAAACACCTCTCAGCTGCCCCACACTGAGAGTTTCACTTCACATTCTTTCTCTGCTGCACTTTCTCTGATGCATTTGTCTGTCTCATAGCTGGAGACAGGGATATGAAAAGTTCTCTTAAATTAGTAGAAACAAGTCAGTTTTCTTTTCTTTTCTTTTCTTTTCTTGTTTTATTTTATTTTTTACATTCTCTGTTGTACAAATACCAGTCACAGCACGAGTATAGACTGACCTTTCCTTACAACACCTTATAAATCGTGGAGTCAGAGTGTAAGAGAGTATCTTGTGTCATATTTAGACTAACACTGTCACTTTATAGGCTTTGGGACCGATACCCAATAGTGCTGCATCTTTTACAAGTCGGATAGGATTTGGAACATGCGCTCCTTCTCAAAATACCAGTTTAGACTTTTTAGTATTACTAGTTCACAGAGGAAAATGTCACTGTACAGACTCTGGGTTTTGTCAATTCAATCAGAGGAACTAGAGTCACAAACCCTGACATTAGGTAGGCCCTCTAGAAGGTTGAGCATCCTACTGGCACAGGCCACCTAAAAACCTGTATTCCAGTGGCAAGGCTATGAAAGCTAGCTAGGGAACCTAAGGGACTATGGTATTTTCAGGAAAGGTTTGCTTGACTGTTGTTGAACAGCATTTCCAACCTCTCCTCCCTTCCTGTCCCCATTTTGGGTGTTTTCACACTGATGCGGTTCGCCTGCAACTCTATGGCATTGTCTGGGGTAACCCTCGGCTGAGAGCAGGGCTACAGGGCCGTCTGCCGAGGGTATGGGCTCCGCTGGCAGTGCTCCTAGATGTTCCGGAGCAACTCTGGCAGGGCTTCCCCGGAGCAGGGACAGCCTGGCCCACCTCTGTTCCACCTGCACATCTGGCAGGCCGCTTTTGGCTGGCCTGCCTGGGTGTGAGGCGGAGCAGAGACATGGGTGCTGTTTGTGTGAAAACACCGATTGTTTTGCAATGTGCACTAGTTTTTTGCCAATCTCCAGAGGTGGTTGCATTTTAATAGTGTTACTCCTATAGGTTGTAAAAAACTTTGGGATCTTTTGAACTGTGGGTCTAGACTCCCAAGTGGGGACACACTATCTGTGAATGGGGTCATGACATGACTGATATTTGATATATTTTACATGTCTTTGTTGTTTGCCTGAGGTCACAGAATTCTATAAATGAGATCAGACATACAAAACTTTGGGTAGCACTCCATGCTTTCATTGGTTACCACTGCTTTCGTATTTGACTGTTTTAACCTTTGACTGCACATTTCCCTATGAGACATTATTAACAATGATCATTAAGTTATTTCTATGCCATCTTATTATGGTTTCCTGATAAATAGATATATAATCAAAATCTTCCATTTTCCAGGTGACAATCGCCAGTATCGGAATAAATGAAAATCGTTCCACGGAGACCTGTGAAACAATACTTTTTGCTCTTCGAATGGCAACATGGAATCAAATTTTAGACCCATGGGTCTATATTCTTCTGAGGAAAGCTGTGCTCAAGAACCTCTACAAGATTGCTAGGAGATGTTGTGGAGTGCACATCATTAACCTGCATGTGTGGGAGCTCAGCTCCATCAAGAATTCTTTAAAGGTCGCAGCAATTTCTGATTCACCAGCTAGTTCCAAACCAACCAACCAACAGCAACTCAGTTCAACAGGGCAATAAAATTAAACCCAGTAGCTGACGAAGTCGTGGGGACAATAATCGTACAAAGAAAACACCTCCAAACTTATTAGACTACAGTAACATAGTAGGCAAGCTGGTATTTTTTCATGCTTACAAAACATGGATGGTTTGGCGATAGTTCTTGCTGATTACCAGTTTGAGGTGGCTGTTCCAGTATGAGCACTTGAGTATTTTTAGTTCCGTCTCCAAGTATGCCCCTTATACAAAAGTAATTACATTTAGACAGCCCCACTCTTGGTGCCAAAAAACTCAGGGTGCTGTGCAGCAGCATAAACACAACTCTAATAATAAATATCCTCTCTTTATAACAGGAAGTTAAAAATATAGGGGAACTGTGGCAGCTCTGCATATCTGGGTAAAAGATATGACTTTAAGGTATTTTTCAAAAATAGGGAAGATAAGACAAAATTTTAGGGGGCAGTGAGTTCTGCATTATAGGGCTCAGCCTGATGGAAAACACAGTTGCCTCAGACTTCTGAACACACCAGCAGAGACCACCATTGTGTATGAGCTGGTGTTAGCACAGATGACTATCAGTGCAAGGGTCAAGAGCAACTTAATCAAGGGTCCTGATGTTGGGAAGACATTTTTGGTTGGCAGTGGACGAGGTAACCCTTTGTAATATAGTGTGTTTTTGTGGGTGTAGAAGGTGCACCCATTTTTGCAGACGTATCTGTTGTGCTTTTTTTGACAAATGGAGAATCCAATCCTGCATAGTGCTGAGGAGTTTCAGTAGAATTTGAGAATGCACAGTATCTAGCCACAGTCTGTCAGCACCTTGCACACTGGACCCTTCACCATCAATACCACCATCGTGTTTTTAAATTATTTATACACAGAGGGTGGAATTAAAAAAAAAAAGTCCAAGAGAGTTATTCATCTACACTGGTGAGAGTTGGGTGCCTAAATCTATTTGTGCCTTTGAACTCCCCCCTTGTACATTTGTTGTCAGTTGTTCATTTTCTATCAAAGTCCGATGTAGCTTTTAGTTCCACTCACATGAATATAAAATAATTTGTTCAGTATTAAGATAAATGGTACAGTAGTCCACATTTGTACATCACAATAATAGTGCTGCACATTACAAAATACTGTGTGCCAAAATATTAATTTAATATTTTGAATGCCATTTTTATATACTTCATTTTGTATTCTCGCATAGGGTCTTATCTTTCTCCCATTTCTCTGACTAGTTTCAGCAAGAACAGAGTCAGGCATGCATAAAGAGGTGGGAAGTTTCCTTCAATAAGAGGTTATGATGCCAAGGTCAGAAATGCATTGATCTCCAAAAGAAAAAACAGATGTTTATCTACCACTCACAGCTTTCTCTAAGGTGGAAGATACAAAGCTAGTTGTAGTTTCAAATCACACCTGTAAGAAACAGCTGTGTGCAGGTCAAAATGATGAGTGTTTTCACAGTGTTGATGAGTGTTGATAACTGTGTTCTTTCCTCTGCATTTCAGCAAAAGGCAAGATATCTAGAAAGTAAAGATGGCTGTGTGAGATGCAGAGCGAGTTACTCCTTTCCATGCAAGGGTGGAAGAGCTCTTAATAAGCATTTATTATGATCTGCCATAAATGATCATGCCTGTTCGTTACTTACTAGACAACAAAGAGAAGAAGGAACTTTGATTTTGTGGCTATACTGTGTCTAGAACCAAAAATGATAGTAGCTTAGATTTTGTAACCAAAAGAGAGTTGCCTTTTGATGGAGAATTATAGGCCCTTTTTACATGAGGGAGAGCCACGCATGCTATGCAGGTTTGCTGCATGGGCACGGGTAGGTGCTGCCTGTGTAACCAGTGCAGCATGTGGACTCCCGCGACTCACCCATCGCCCACGTACGGAGCAATTGACCAAAACAGCAGTTGCTTCATGTGTGAAGGTGAGTGGAGATGGGTGTATATCCATGTACGCACGCACCCACGCGACGCCCCTGAACCGGCGTGCACGCTCATCCCCCTGCAGTCGCGGCCCATTTAAAGGACCATAGTGTTAACTTTGCCTACTTTATTTCAAACAGATTGGTAAACTCTTGCTACAAAATCAAGGCTGTCATCCCACGTAGTTCTTTTGAACAAATCTGTGAGTCAGTGGCTGAATTTGGAGATTTTGCTTACCAGAGCATGACGTAAATGTAACTAATAACATAAATTAATGTTTCATCCTTTTGTATGGGAAGTTCACTTCAGAATGACATTGGGCTTTGAACTGCATAAATACTTGACTGGCAAATGATGCATATTTCTGTCCCATTTCATTGTGTTGAATAAATGCCTCTTTTGTGATTTCATACTGGCTGAATTGTACAAAAGTTTGACTTTAATATGTATATTTGTTTCCTTATCTTCTATGTCTCAATATGTATTGAATGTAAATTGCGGTGCCTCATTAAACTTAATGAAGAGTGATGATTTGTTATTTTTTTAGGACAGTGAAAGATCTAAAATACTGACAAATGATTCATATGTGGTTTTGCCACAAATGGCACAAAAGTTCTTGGCCGTTTATAACATTTCATAACAGTAGTAGTAAACAGGAATCCTTTTCACTGAGGTTCATATTTGGGGTCAGGAAGGACTTTTCTCCAGGTCAGATTGCCAGTTGACTCTGAGGGTTTGTGGGTTGTTGTTTTTTTCCAACATGGGGGCATGGCATGAGTCATCTGGATATAGTTTATAACATTATTGCATGACATTTCAAGCAGTGGCATGCTGTGTTCACTTCTTCTCTCTACTTGCAGCTCTATTCTTCTGTTGCTGAATTCATATGTTGGGTCCAAGCCCAGAACTGCCAATAATGTTATCACCCAAAGAGACCTGCCTCTTTCAAGGTACGTCTACCAATTCAAGGTGCTGATCTTGACCTATAAAACGGGACTCCTTCTATTCTGTGTTCCCCATTGGCAAAAGAATACATGGAGCCCTGCCTATAAACATCTATACAGCCTGGGTCCTACTTAATCTAAGGCCCTTTTTACACAGACACTCTAACACCCATAAAATGGGTGTTACATTTTATTATACAGGGCAACACTGCAGGCCTGCAACATGGGCCCTTTTCACATGAGATTCCTCTACCCAGTTTTGCTGGGTGGAGATGGGTGGAGGTGTCTGTGTAAACACCACTTGCGATGGGTGTAGGTGCATGCATGCTCCTGCGCAACACCCGTCTCCTCACACCACCCACCCACGGAGCAACAGACTTCACTGCCTTTTTCTCTGTCCACCATCAAGATCCCTGAAGTCCACCCACAATGCCCCCTTGGTCATTCTGTATAGACGAGCATTCTTGATGGCTGCTCCACAGCTATGGAGCTATCTTCTAGAAATTTTCCAAATCCCATGCCTGAGCATTTTCTGGAGGCAATGTAAGACATTTTTTATTTGGCGGGCAGAGATAGATTCTGAGGGGGGCAGGCTTTTTAGATGGTAAGGTTTGTTATTTGTATATTGTATATTTAGTATTTTGTTTTACATCTATGTTATGTGTTGTTTTTGAAGCGTCATGAAAACAGACATAACACTATCTCCACTTTAACACTGCTTTAACATTTCTTATGCATGTTGCAGGGCTTTATAGGGCACCAATACACCCCTGCAACATGCATAAGAAATGTTAAAGCAGTGTTAAAGAGGTGTTAAAGTGGAGTTAGTGTTATGTCTGTTTTCACATCCACTCTGGGTCCTCAGGATAGAGTGGGGTAGGAGTCTAAATAAATAAATATAAGTAAGAAGGTAGGATCTGTCTCTAATCACCCAGTCTTACAATAGAGGTCATTTAGCATCTTCCAGGAAGTGTCCAGTAGGCCGCACCATGAAACGGATCCCTTTTAAGGGGAAAAGCTCAGAACTGCAAGTAACGTTATCACCCAAAGAGGCCTGCAGAATGTGGAAGTTTTATGTCAAGCTTTGTTAACACAAGCACCGGGACTCAAGTATAGTTGTAATATACTCCAAGTTCCTGTTGAGTGAGGTTTTTGAGTTAAATAAATCTTTGGCTGTTACTATTTTGTTTTGTCCCTGATGGAATATGATGTGAAATATCCGAGGATGTGTTGCTGTATAACGTTGTCAGGCCCACTTTATTTAAAGTGTCAGACTCCATCAAACTGTCAACATAAAGCAAAGGGTGACAAGACGTCTGTTCCAATTTCAGTTAAACAAAGCTTCGAACTCTTAGTTTTGCTTGCTTGAGTCTGGGATGAACAGTCTCTTCATTTGGAACAGAACAGTGTTGCTCAAATGCGGAATGGCATGAAACTTGGCGAATCCAAACACTGGCAGTGCAAAGTTCCTGGCTGGTATGTACAGAAATCCCTGATGCAAAGGAGGAAAAAAATATGGGGCTAGTTCAAATAAGCTTTAGCCGCAGCAATTCATCTTCTTGAGAAGAGCCTTTTGCAGCCTCTCTGGGTCATAAATGCAAAAATCATAACTACTGCAATAAGACTGCAGCACACGCTTGTGATAATGCAACTTGAACGTACACTTCTTATCCAGCAATTCTACAGATAAGGTATATGTTGTCTTCTCAGTTCAATGACAAATTGCTTTTAATGCTAGCTTCCTGCAAACACATTTTTCTGTGGTTGGGAGCTGATTAATCTGTTTGGCTGCCAGTATGCATGTTACTAGGTATGCAAATACATCAAATGAGAGCATGTGCTCTAGGGCTACACTTACTTGTGAGTAAACCCCATTGGAAATAATGCAATATACTCACAGGTAAGTGTTCCTAGGCATAGAGCCTAGCTTTTAAAGCCTGGGTAGCTAGTGTTAACTCAGTTTGCCATGTGGTGGAGGGAGCATATCTGCTATGGTGGGATAGCTATGCCCACAGAGGGTGTTAGAGCCCTGCTTGGTTCAGACATTTGGGCCTGAATCCAGCTCCATTGGGCCTGAGCGAGGCCTGAGCCCAAAGCAGCTGGGGGCCCTATGTGTCCAGGTGTCCCCGCTTCCCACAGAACACATGACATGGTGTCATGGTGCTTTGGAGATGGAGCAACAACAGGCAAGGGTTGTGGGAACACATTAGCCCCTTCCCTTTCCAATTTTATTTATTTATTATAAAATATGTATGCTGCCCCCTCCTGCTAAAAACATCTCGGGGCGGCTAACAACATATTAAAACATTAAAAAACAACAATAATACAATGAAAAACCTCACAGTAAAACAAATTACCCCCTACCCCACCCTAATCCTATCCACCCAGCCCATCTCCCTCGGGAAAGGCACGGCGGAACAGCCAGGTCTTACGTTGTCTATGGAAAGGTTGGTGGTCGGGCGGACCTCCGGCGGGAGGGAGTTTCACAGCCGCGGTACGGCCACAGAGAACGCCTTCCACAAGGTCGGCACTTGAGAAACCTGGGGGACCTCGAGGAGGGCACCCCCGGCCGATGTGCCCATGTCTCTCACAGAATACTATGATGTCATGGTGCTCCAATAGGGGCAGGGCTAAGTATTTTCTTGCTCCTAACATGGCTCCCAACATCTGACAGAGTGCAGTGATGTCAGGGTGTTCAGTAGTGGCAGCCTGGGCTTCCTGTAGCAGGGGAGCCTGACTGACCTGATCCTAACCCAATGGGCTTGTGCTGGCAGTGTACCTGATCCAGACCAAGTCTGACAAAACCAGTTAGGTCCTGTTGGGCTTGAGTCAGGGTTTCAGGTCCCTAATGTGGAGAAGGAGAGACTTTAGTATATATCAATCATCAGAGTCTCCCTTCAGCCTGACCGATCTTGGGCAGCAATTTGCAGCACTCAGTTTAAGATTTGATGATTATCTGGTCAGGCAAGAGATCGACCTGGACACTAAGTTTAAAGAGTTAGAGGAGAGGTTGACCCACTCAAACGAACTCCTCTTCTCTATGAAGGTCCTGGTTGGGGGGTTATGGCTAGAATTTAACAAACTTACTGCTATGCCACATTTTTCTTCCCCATTACCTTGTTAACAGGAGAACCCCCTCCCATTCATGACTATTGGGAGGTGAGTACCCCAATATCTACCGTTCCTTAACTTCGGGGGGAATTAGCCCAATTTCTTAAATTGGGGTCTCCACGTATTCAAAAAGGATCAATCTGAGGACACGTATGTGCCACAGTCAGGGTATGTTTCCCTCCCAAAATAGAAGAAGAGAGAAAGAGCCAAATGTTCCAATAAAAACTGAATGAGGTTTATTGGCTTACAAAAAGGCAAGGTTACCGAATATAGAAACACAGCCCCGGTCTGACTGGCGGGATACACAAGGGAGAATACAAGCGGCTGCAGGGAAAGGGAAAGTAAGATAGGAGAAAAGGGTGGGGGGTAGTCCGGTGAAGGCACAGAGAGAGCGAGCGAGCGAGAGTCTGGACCTATGGTTTACCTCTCCTAGCTGATTGCACAAGGGATCAGCAGCCCAGGATCCAGCGAAGTTCGGGGGGAGGGGGGGAGGGAAGAAAGAGAAGGGCAGACCGAAGTCTGGGAGATCCCTTAGCACAGCCACGTACGGCGCGAACCACACGTATCTGTGTTCCAAGATTTTCTCACTGACGGGGAAACCAGGGGCAGTTATAGGGCTTTGGACAAAGGATTTTGGGAGGCTTTGATGGGTAGTTGGGAGTGTACAATGGGGTGATGAGGGGAGAAACCAAAACTTCTACTTCCATCACAACAAGGGATATCCTAGGGTACTTTCAGACATGACGCTAACCACCCTTTAACCACCCTTGGTGGTTATTTATGCATGTTGCAGGGCTTCATATGGCACCAATACAGCCCTGCAACATGCATAAATAACCACCAAGGGTGGTTAAAGGGTGGTTAGCGTCATGTCTGAAAGTACCCCTAGATGCACAAGATACCATTGACACACGGGAAAGGTAAATAAAAAGTGGCTAGCAGGTAGTTAGGGAGGGGATGAAGAAACTTCCTTGATACAAAGGAGGCACCATGTGTGAATCAAATACCACAAAGTGACACCTGGATTCTAGGGTGTTGGCTTCCAGGGTGCCTACAACCTTCCTTGTCTTGGGGAATGTTGCTGCCATGAGTCATGATCACCGGTGCTTTGTTAATAGGAAGAATGCCCTTTTCCTTAATGGCTCCATGATTTACTCTGGGCATCCTCCCTTCAACCCTTCTTCCAAGTTCAAGCTGATATCCCACATGAGTGACCTACTTTTGCCAAGTTCCATGGCGGCTGGGCCCCATCCAGGTTCTGCCTTTTACAAGCCCCCCTTTGCTCATGTATCTCGTATGGGGGGGGGTCATCCTTTCGAGCCTCTTTTCCCGTGTCTGCTGGCCTTTGGTCACGTCTGGGGGCTGTCCTTCCAAGCCCCCCTTGGCCCAAGTTCGTTGGCCGTTGATCACACAGCATGGGGGGCTGTATCCATTTTGGGGAACGTTTGGGTCACACTTATCAACCTCACCAGAGGGCCCATATGGCTACTCTTTTTATTTTATTTATTTAAGATAGATAGGATTTATTGAGTAACCAAAAGGTCATTTCAAATACAAACAAACATCAAGAATTTAATTACAAGTTTAAAACAATTATATAAATCAAATAAACAAACACATAATAAAATCAAATAAGATTCATGACAGTAATTGCCCGTTAGTCATAAAAGACCTAAAGCAAGTTTGTGCCAAGCCAAAGTTAGTCCCCAAAGTTAGTTGATTGTTTGCCTCTGCTTGACATCAAGGACACAAGCACTGAAAGAAGCCATAGCTCTTGAGTGGCAGGTATCTTTGCCACAGACTAATTTGGTAAGGAGTGTATTCAGATGTCAAGTTGGGCAGTCAAGTAAATACGAAGATAAAAATCTTTCCCTGGCTTGTACATAAGCAGGGCAAGCATATATAACATGGGAAAGAGATTCAATCTGGGCTTGAGAGCAATTTAAACAAAACCTGAAATCCAATGGAGTGCCAGCATATCTTCCTTGGACTATAGCAGAGGGAAAGACATTGAACTGAAACAATGTTAAAGAATGCCTTAAACGCCAATCAGTCCAAAGATAGAGGTAACTGGCATCACAAGATTTTAATCTAATTTTAGCGTAAAGAGGAGCAACTTTCTGGGCATTCAGAGCCAGTGTCTCATTTTGTATTTCTTGATCTTGAATTCTTTCCTTAATCAGTGTCACAGCACCTTTAAATCCTAAACGTGATAAATTTTTTTTGGAAAAACCAAGTTTCATGACTTCATTTTCTATTAGCAAGAACCAAGATTTATTTCTTATCTCACTAGAAACCAAAGTGACAAGACAATTGGTCACTGGAGGGAACAGAGTCACCTTGAACCAAAATTTAATAATTGTTATTAAAGCCTGAGATTTTAAAGTCCGTGAAGCCGTTTCAGCTCTCAGTAATACCTGAGGGATGCCTCTCGGTACTCCTAATATTGAACGGAGAAAATTATTCTGTAGTGGTTCCATTTTGTTCAAAAAAGACCAGCCCCAAATAGGGAAAGCATCAAGGAGCTGATTGACAACTTTAGCCCTAAATAAACACAATGCTGGTTTAACCAACCTCCCACCTTGTAAATAATAATAGCTTTGTATTGTGCGTGATGTTTTTTGAGCCTGGTCTAAGGCCAACTTATAATGATCTTGCCAACTTCTGGAGGTCGCAAAAACAACTCCTAGGTATTTGCAATGGCGAACTTACTCGATCCGATGGTTGCCCATAAGCCAAGAATGAGACATTTTCCTACTTCCCACTATCATGGTTTTGGTTTTAGAAAAATTAATAGATAAATTCTCATTATGGCAAAACAAAAGAAATCTTTGCATACTTCTCTTTAAACCTATTGGGGTCTGAGAGATTAGAACAGTATCATCTGCGTAAAGCAGGATTGGTAATCTACGTTCAGCCAACTTGGGTGCATGGGTATCGACTTCAGCCATAAAGGAAACTACATCATTAACGATAACATTTAATAGGGCCAGGGCTAATATACAACCCTGCCTGACCCCACAAAATACCTGGATTTTCTTTGTAGGTAAATGATCATGAGAATATCGAACCTGCATTGAATTTCCACAATGAAGTTTTACCATAAGATACAGCAGTCAATGATCAATAGAGTTTAAACTCAACTTGTGCCATAAACGCTCTCTATCGACGGTGTCGAATGCAGCTTTTAAATCAATGAAATATAGGTAGAGGTGAGATTTACTACGAGGGCAAACATATTTAGCAATCAGCTGCTGTAAGACAAAAGCATGATCCAAAGTGGACTGAGCCTTGCGAAAGCCCGCTTGTTCTAGCGCAATTAACTCATTCCCAGTGACCATGCTTGGAATTTCTGAAGCAGATGCTTAGTGTAGAGCTTCCCTATTACACTTAAGAGACTTATAGGTCTATAATTAGAAGGAAGGGATGCATTGCCTTTCTTGTAAATAAGTATAACTAGACTGTTTAAACTCTGAATTTCCGAACCACATTTGCCCATCCCTAGTTGCCAAGGCCGAAAGTTCTCAATAAGGGAGTCAGGAAAACTAAGATCATAATTCAGTATGTGGAGCTTTGCGAATAAGTCCGTAAAGTAAATCTGCCAATTTGAAGGAGAAGGAATTGGTAAATGATTCTCAGAGACCCCTAACATAGACTGTTTAACGAGAGACCAAAATTTCTTAGTATCCTTAGCTTGGGCTGCTTGATTGAGCTGCAACCATTTTATCCTCATAGTCCAATCGTTTCCTGGCAAGTAATTTCCTATAGTCTTTCCTTGTGGAAATTAATAGGACATGATTATGTCTAGAAGGTAAATGATTCACATGTTTAGCCAATCTATGAAAGTTACTCCTTAGGCTCTGACATTCATTATCGAACCAAGGAGAGGCTTTAGAGGACTGACATTGTGATAATTTAGGGATACGTAAACCAGAAATAACCAACTCCATTAGGGTTTCATACTGTACAACAGAATCAACCTGCAAAGAACATATTCCTTTAGCGAGTTCCTTAACCCGCTCTTGTTTTGTAAAAGCGGGAAACAAAATTTCCAGTTCACGAGAACACTTTAGATGGACCGGTCTGGTTGTAGTATTTGTATTGTATAGCTCATTAACAACCTCTTGGGGAAAAGAGTTTATCCTAAAAGGATCAGAGATGGATAAACTCAACGGGAAGTGACTGGTCAAATAATTAGGCAATATCCAAAAATCCAAAACATCAAAAAGTTGGTTAGCTGGTAACAAGAAATAATCTATAATACTAGAACCCAGAGAAGAGTGAATGAATAAGACTTTATTTGCCGTAACTAAAAAGTTATTGGCAGCATTACCAAAACAAACAAGCATAGAACATCACACATCATTCCTCATTACACACCTAAATTTACAAGCAATATTGCCAAAAATAATACACTTAAATACATTGTTCACAAATCCAACTTTAGCCTTAGTTTATCCCCAATAACATTAAACAGGCCCATTCCAAGTCCTCCTCAAATTTCAGTAGAAAAACCCTCCAGGTCCTCTCTAGACCTCCCCAAGGTCTTTTGAGCTTCTCACATATGTGGCCAAGTTACCAAAAACCGCCACTACTAAAGTCAATTTTGAAGCTCTTGCATCCAAACATAATCTAAGACTATCTATAAAAGGGTGTCTTAATTGGGATTCCCTAAGGGCCAGAAGAAGCTTGCCTCTAATCCTATGATGTCTAGGGCAAACCAGCAAAATATGCTCAGTCGTGTCTAATTTCTGCAAAGTACAAAACGAACACACTCTTTCAGAAAATGGAACACCCAGGTATCGACCCTCTAGTATTGCAGAGGGGAAAACCCCACATCGGAGGCGCGTAAAGGCCCGTCTTACTGAAAAAATTGGCCAGACCATGAGATAATTCGGCTCAGATAAAGGTCTTAAAGGTGGAGTGTAAGACAGATTTACCCTCTGGCGTTGCAACATATCAGCATCTATTTTCAGTTGCTGATCCGCCAGCCTTTGCTTCACCATAAGCATAGCCTGTTTGATTCCCATGGCAATCAGCTATTCTGGAAAAAAAACCAGTCTCCTCAGTACATCCTCCAACTGTTTTTGCCAAGAGGCGAGTAATTCCTCCTCCTTAGTCCTCCCCAGGAGAAACTTATCCCCCAGAGGTAAAAGTTCCACCCTTAACCAAAACCTCACAAGGACCTGTAATGCAAAAACACTAATAGGAGGGCAACCAGTTTCTAACCTCAAGAGAATCTGGGGAGTTCCCTTCAGGACCCCCAGAATTGTCCTCAGGAACTCATTTTGAATAATTTCCAGCTGTTCTAGAAAATCCAGTCCCCACACTGGAAAGGCATATAAGAGCTGCACCACGACCTTCGCCCGAAACAAACAAAGCGCCGGGAGTACCAACTGGCCCCCTCTACCAAAATAGAAACTACGAATGGCACCCACCGTCTGCAGGGCCTGGTTCTTAACCGTGAACCAATGATCTCGCCAGACAAGCGAGTTAGAAAAGGTAACTCCCAAATACTTAAATTTATCTACCTGGGAAACCTGGTGACCATCGATCGACCACTTATGGCTCTCCCCATGCTTTCGGAGGCCCACAATTAACACCTTTGTTTTTCCATGGTTAATGGAAAGGCCTTCATTGTTACAATATTCCTCAGTCACCCGCATTGCCCGCCATAAACCTACCAGTGTCCGGGAAATAAGAACGGTGTCATCCTCATAAAGTAGAGATGTGACCCTTCTATTCCCGATCTGCGGGGGATGAGAATCAGCCCCATCCAAAAGTTGGGGGGAGGTCATTCAGAAAGATGTTGAATAAGGCAGGTGCCAAAAGGCAACCCTGCCTCACCCCTCTGGCAACCTCAACCCTACGTGTCAGGGCCCCCTCCCTTGTAAATCTAACCTGTAAGGAGTTGCTCTCATACATGCGAATTAACAAAAATAGAAGTCTTGGCTCCATTCTCAGGGCACCCAGCTTAGACCACAGCTGGGACCTGCAAATGGAGTCGAACGCCATCTTTAGGTCTACAAAACATAAATACACCTTCCTCCCCTGACCAAGAGATTTTCCCACAAGGCAGGACAAAAGCAATGCATGATCAACTGTGGAACAGCCCTTCTGGAATCCAACCTGTTCTGGCGCTATGATGTTTTGGGAATCCAACCAACCAAGAAGTCTCCTAAGCAAAAATCTCGAGTAGAGCTTTCCAAGAATGCTCAACAGACTAATTGGGCGGTAGTTCCCCGGGGCCCCCAGGGCCCCTTTCTTAAAAATGGGGACCACAATACTATCGAGCCATGACTTAGGTAAAACACCAGTAGCATTGACATAAGTAAAGACTGGGGCCAACAGCCTGGCCCACCAGCCCAGGGCCTCTTTCAGGTGTTCCACCATTATTAAGTCCGCTCCAGGGCCTTCCCGCTTTTGAGCTGGTAAATCAATTCCCTAACCTCCTCCTCAGAGATCGGGGGCCAATGCAGGAAGGAGTGATAAGTAAAATTACCTTCCGAATCACCAGGTAATAGGCCATTTAGTATGACAAGATCCAAGTTCTCCAAGATTTCCTTCATCTGGGGGGTCCTTGAGCTGACCATAAGATCCCTTGACCTATGAATGTTATGGTACCTGACGAAATACAGATCCCTCCCTTTCATATCAACTAAGTCCTGCATAGGATACCCCAATTGGGTATTAAAATCCCCACCCATTACAATATTCACACCAGGAAAATTCCTAAATACATCTAAGGACTGTGATATTATAATGGCCCAGATCTCATCCGAGTAATAGGGAGAAGAAGTTGGAGGAATACAGATATTTGCAATTATTAATTCAAAGCCACTTGCAAACCAACAGTGCCAGATCACAAAATATGACTTGAAGAAGCTAATTAATTGAATATTAGGACCAATACTGTCCGCCACAAGAAGGGCCAATAACCCATTAAGTCTGCCTTTAGTCACTGAGGAGTTTGCAGGTAAACTAGTTACAAGAAAACCAGGATATCGAAACTCAACATCAGCCCAGGTTTCCTGAATCAAAACAATCTCATATAATTTTAAAAGGCTCAAAAAGGTAGGGTCATACACTCAAGACATCCAGCCAGCCACATTCCAACTTAAAAGAGACATCACAGACGAAGCAGGTAGTCCCAGTCACTCTGGAGGTGGCTGGCCACCAATACGCAGATTATCCCGAGCCACATTTGGTTCTGAATTACTAAAGACAGATTGGTTCTCTGAACTGACTGAGTACTAGAAATAATGGGATGGTCTGGAGAAGGCTCTGAAACCCCAGTCACATCCCTAGGCACACTCACAAACTGCTGGCTATTAGTCGAAAGGACAAAAGTATTTGGATCAACAGGGATTTCGATAATAGACTTAGGGGTTATAGTAGAATCGCTGATGGAATTATTCAGCAAAAAATCCGCTGGGCAAACCTTATCCCCAGATAGCACCTCCATATTGTCACGGTGAGGGGGGAAGAGGGGAGAGGATAAGTGGAGAGATAGAGGGTTAAAGAGACATGAGCGTTTACCTCTTAAAAGGAGCGCGCTCAGGTGCGATTCAATGTCCTTCAGGGTGATAGGTGGGCTTTCCCCCCAAATCAGGGGGCAACCCTTTTCATCATTGGGACATAATGAAGAGGTAACCAATTGCCCCAAAGGAGCAGGAGGAAATACAAAAGGGGAAACCAAGCTCTTGGGGATATATCCAGGCCCCAGGGCACCGTGCTGGGAAGGGTGAGGGAGCGAGGGGGACAGGATTGAACCTAGGGGAAAGGAATGGGAGGGGTAAGGGAAAGGATCCGCTGGGAGAAGGGGAGGAGTGCAGGACAGGGCTCACACACTAGCTTGGCTTGACAGGAAGGTCTGGAAAGGAGCAAGGACTTGGAAGGGGGGAACAAGGCAACCTACACCACACACAATCAATCTCTATCAGGTCTAGAAAGGGGACAGGACAACCACAAGACACTCACTCACTGAATCATACGACACAAGGATGGGAACACCGGGATCAATCTCTCGCGCACACTCACAGGAATCACGTATCAAGGTTAGATCACAAGAATCTCCAAGGAACAGCAGGGGGCCAGCCTCTCACAAATGATTACTGGCGGGGATCCCAAGCCCCGCCGGTAGCTCTTATAGAGAAATCCTAAGTAGCCCCAGGTGTAGTCAGGGCAGGACCCCAACCAGCCTCTGAGCCTCCTCCCAACGTCGGCACGCTGTGGGCGGGGCCAGGAGTGTTCCCGGAGCGGGGGAAGTGCCTCCTCCCAGCCACGCCGCCCGCAGTTCCTTTCCAGTGCCTCTATGTCGGGTCGTTGCTAAGCAACGGCCCTCAGGGTCTGCGTCTGCGGCCGGCTGTGGTAACCCTGACAGTACCCCCCCGTCCAAGCCCCCCCCCCCACTGTGGTCGGAAGGCCTGGTTTAAAGGGATGGCGGAGATGAAACCTGCGAATGAGTTGAGGGGCATGGATATTCATGGCCGGCTCCCATGAACGTTCCGAGGGTCCATAATTTTTCCAATCAATTAGGTAATACAAACATGATCCTGAAATACGGGAATCCAGGACTGCTCGGACCTCGTATTCAGGACCATTAGGGAGGAGAATGGGGGGGCCGGGGTATCCCATTGAATATCATAGATAGGAGACCTAGCCCGTTTCAATAGGGAAACATGGAGGGACAGATGAATTTTCATGTGGGTTGGGAGTCCCACTATATACGTAACAGCATTAAGCTTACGAACAATGGGGAAGGAACCAAAATACGCATCATCTAATTTAGCTGAAGGGCATAAAGAGGGGTAATGGTGACGACGCACCCATACCATGTCCCCCACCTGAAAAGAGGGTTCGGGGCGTCGTCGTTTATCGGCAGCTAACTTATAATGTTGGCGTGCTTCTCTCAACTGATGTTGAGCTGCACATTGGGCCTTATAGATTGCCTTCACCAAGGCCCCTGCTGCGGGTACCGATGTGAGGGGTGCCTCTGGGAAACACAGGGGAGGATGAAAGCCGTAGAAAACATAAAATGGTGACGTACCAAGGAGGAGTTAGGTCCATTATTATAGGTAAATTCGGCTAATGGCAGGTGATCAACCCAGTCCTCTTGAAGATAAGTGCAGAAACATCTGAGGTAATGCTCAATATGTTGGTTCAGCCTTTCCACCTGTCCGTTCGCCTGTGGATGGTAAGCGTAGTGGGTTGGAGTTTGACTCCTAAAAGGGTGAAGAAGGCCTTCCAAAAACGTGAGATAAATTGAGGCCCTCGATCGGACACAATGATTTTCGGGATACCGGTAATCTGACCACTTCCCGAAGCACAAGACGAGTGGTGGAGGGAGCCGAGAGTAATCCTTTACATGGGATAAAATGCCCCATCTTTGTAAAATAGTCAACGATGACCAAAATAGAATCATAACCAGCCATCTTAGGAAGGCCAACAATAAATTCTAAGGCTATCTTTTGCCACGGGCCCCTAGGACTATCTGATAACTGTAATAATCCCACTGGTAATGCCTGAGGTATCTTAGTATGAGCACACGTTGAACACCCTTGGACGTACAATTTAACGTCCTTGTACAAAGATGGCCACCAGAAGGATCTTCTAAGTAGGGCTAGAGTACGGTGAAACCCAGGGTGCCCTACCAAGGGGGAGTCGTGGTGAGCCCAGAGTACTTGTGGCCTGAGGTTTGGGGGGGAGGGAAATAACAACTTTTCCTTTATGATATAATAACCCAGATTTACGTTGGCAACCAGATAAAGGCTTTTCTTTGAGACTTACTGCTTGGAGCCGAGCCAAAGAAGGGAGAGTGGCTGCGTATGTACGTGGAGGTAGTATAGGTCCTTTAAGGTCCCTGTCTTTTTCGACCGACGTGTAATACCTGGACAAGGCATCCGCCATGGTATTCTGAGAGCCAGGACGGTACTGTATCGAAAAAGAACAAGGCCCACCTGGCATGCCATGGGTTGTTAATTCGTGCAGATTGGAGATGCGCCAGGTTCTCATGATCGGTGTATACCAACACGGGGTGGGGACCTCCCTCCCAAAAGTGTCTCCAGGCTTCAAAGGCAGCCTTGATCGCAAGTAGCTCCTTATCCAGAATAGGATAGTTCCTTTCTGCTGGAGTCAGTTGTCTCGAATAAAAGGCGCAGGGAAGACGTCGGCCTGCGGATCTATGGACTTGAGTCAGGACGGCTCCTATAGCCACATCTGAGGCATCAGCTTCTACTATGAATGGTAAGGACACATCAGGGTGCTGTAATAAAGGGGCTGACATGAAGGCTTTTTTAAGGGATATAAAAGCATCTTGGTGTGAAGGCCCCCATTCGAACCACACCCCCTTTTGCAATAGCCGGGTAAGAGGTTTAGTTAGGTCAGCATAATGTGGCATGTACTGTCTATAATAATTAACGCTACCTAAAAACCTCTGCAAGGCTTTTACCGTGGTTGGAGCAGGCCAACGATTTATGGCTTCAAGTTTCCCTGGATCCATATGAATTCCTTTCGAAGAAATAATAAATCCTAAGAAAGGAACCAAAGACATTTTCCTAATTTACAATATAATTTATGTTTTTGAAGACGTTCCAACACAGTTCTTACATGATGTACATGGTCTTCAAATGAGGAAGAAAAAATAAGGATGTTGTCCAAATATGCCACAACGTATAAATCGAGTAAATCTCTAAAAATGTCATTAATAAAGTGTTGGAAGGTGGTGGAGCATTAACTAAACCATATGGCATAACCAAGTATTCAAAATGGCCAAATCTGGTACGAAAGGCAGTTTTCCATTCATCCCCCTCTCTGATCCGTACCAGATTGTATGCGCCCCTCAGATCCAACTTGGTGAAGAGCGTTGCACCCTGAAGCTTGCCAAGAAATTCTGAGATGAGGGGGAGGGGGTAACGATTCTTAATGGTGAGTTGATTCAACCCCCTGTGGTCTATGCATGGTCAGAGGTCCCCCTCCTTCTTAGGTACAAAAAAGAGGGGGGGCCCAGCGGGGGATGTAGAGTGGCGGATAAAACCCTTAGCTAAGTTCTCCTGTATATATTTTCTTAAGGTTTCCGTCTCCCCTGGAAACAAATTATATATGCGCCCGTACAGGGGTTCACTACCTGTTACGAGATCCATGGGGCAATCATAGGGCCTATGAGGACATTTCCCCCCCATCCCTCAGGGTTCCCACCCCCCCGCCCAGGTGGGGGGTTAGGATCTTCCTACTCTGGCTGCCGATCTTCAGGCTCAGTCTTCTCTGTCAGCCTTCTCTTCCTACATTGACCATCCGGGACCCCTTTGGGTGGCACTGTGAATCATTCTCCTTCTCGAGATCTGCTTTTTTACCCTCCGGCTCCAGTAGATGGATTAGGGAGTACTTCACTCAAACATCCCCTTTTCAGTGAACACCCAGCTAACCTTGCTTCGCTGCCTGTTTGGCCCCAGGACACTCGCGAGCGATGGGCCCCAGCCATTATTTTTCATTTTAAGATTAGAAAGAGATACCGGTTTCTGAGAAAGGCAGGGTTGGACTTGGACCGCCTTATAGACTACATTTATTTGACTATGTGTGTCTTAGTTACTTTATCCCAGATTTCTGGTGTGTTTCCCCTATTGAATAGGGGCCGCTTCCAAAGATGGGAAATTACTCTTAAAAGTGACTCTGTCGCAGAGGATTTATGGCTGAGGCGGAGGCAGCTAAAAGTCACTGGTATCTTTATTGGCAGAGTTGAAAACACTCTAGCCTGTGCCCGCTGCCATTCCTCCACCATAGGCTGTTGTCCCCCCAACCTTTTGAGTTTTTCCCCCAAGGCTGACCTGACCCCTTATAGGGTCTTGGAATGGGACACATTGGATATCACAGGGTATTCTCAGAGCCCGTCCCTGCTTAATTTTGGCTCTCGTGGTATAGGGAAGGCTTCCTTGTCCCTAGCACAATGTTTTGTCCCTACAGCAGAGACTGTATCCCCTTTTCAGTCCATCCCCATGACTGTGGGTTTTGACCTTTCTGAAAGGGACCAGTCACTGCAGCAAATTATGCCGGATGCACCCCTCGGCGAAGATGCGCCAGCCTGTGATCTCCTCCAATGATAAAGGTTCCCCCAACTGCTATCTCAGATTTACACCCCGGTCCTTTCCTGACTACCTCTTTCTCAGGGACCCTCCATTCACTGTATTTCTTGGAATATAGAGGGTCTCAAATCAAGGTTCATGGATCAAGACTGGGTTGATTTTATCTCTTATTATGGGCAATATACTTTTGATTCAAAACTAGGCTCGAGCATTATTGATTGTGTGCTCATCTCCCTGGTCCATTACTTTATTATTAAAGATTTGAAGGTTTTGCCTAGACCAGAGGGAAATCATTACCCTTTACACTTGGAGCTTGTGGGGTTCGGTAATGCTGATCCCCCCCTCTTCCCTCTACATCCTCTCCACCCTTTCTGCCCATGCAGTGGGTACCGGTAAAGTGCTCATTTTTAGTGTCATCTCAGATCACGCAAGTCCTTTATGCCACAGACTTTTTGACCCTGCGTGATACACTCCTTGAGGCTGACGAGCATTCTCAAGGTCCTCTCTCTTATGGATTCCATTTTAGATCATTTACTGCCATTTACTGCTCACTTGCTGCCCCCCATGCCTGGAACTCCCTCCCTGTCCACATCTGCCTTGCCCCCTCCCTTCATACCTTCAAATCTCTCCTTAAAACTCACCTCTTTCGCTCTGCTCTGTCTGACTCTTTATCCTGCTGAGCCACTATTCCTATACCTACGATCGGTTTACCCTTATCCTTGCAACATGGACCTGCCTGCTGTCATTCTCATCGTAACCAAGCCAAGTACGTGCACTTGAGACCTCGCATCTTCATGAATGTTAGACCCCTTGTCTCTCCCTCTGTTCCCCTTCCTAAGTCTCTCCCCCAGCTCCTGTCTCTCAGATTGTAAGCCCTAGGGGCAGGGACCGTGTCTATTTTATTACTTTGTAAAGTGCCAGGTACACTGCTGGCGCTATATAAATGTTTGTTAATAATAATAATAATAATAATAATAATAATTTATTACCAGGAGAGTGCCATTGTCTACAGTACAACGGCACTCCTGGTACGAACAGGATTGTAGAGCTGCTAAGTCTGCCCTTGCTAGGTCCAGGAGAGAGTGGGCTAGGTACCATCTACCTCCCGATTGGGAGTCATATGTAGTGAAAAGAAGAGAGTACTTTGCTCTGCTTTGGAGCAAGAAGTCATCTAAGTCTGTCCAACTTTGGACAGAGCTCCAGGTAGCAGCCAAAACCCAAGATGCGCCCAAATTCTGGAGGCTCCTGAATGCCACACAAGGTAAATCTAAGGGCCTACAATCAGGGCTGATCAGTGATGAAGACTGGGTCTCTTTTTACAGGGACTTATATCGTGACTCCTGTCCCAAGATAATTGATCAGATTCTGCCATCGCTACAGGAGCAAGGACAGGGGCTCATCCCTTTAAAGCTTCCCTGATAGTTAGAGACAGTCAGATTTGCGAGATTATCGGTAGATTACGTCCGGGCAAAGCCCCGGGAGTAGACTGCCCCCCCCCCCCCGAGTTGTTTAAGGATAACTCTGGATGGTGGATAAGTTTTAGATAAGTTTTTTACAGCTCTTAATGTTACTTGTTTATTTCCATCTGTATGGACCACGGCCATCATTATTCCTATTTTTAAAAAGGAAAATCCTGCTCAAGCCACTTGCTATAGACCCATTAGTCTTCTCCCGGTCCTTGACAAGCTCTATGCTCGCGTGATTCTCACCTCTCTTGAAAACTGGGTAATGTCCTGCTCTTTGTTAGCGGTTAGCAGGCTGGGTTTAGAAAAGGATGGTCAACATTAGATAATTGTTTTATCTTGGCTTACCTTATTGATAAGTATGTCCGAATCAGGCGAGCTAATCTATTTGAAGCATTCATTGACCTTACCAAGGCCTTCGACTCAGTTCCTAGGAAGCTGTTATGGATCAAATTAGACAAAATAGGGATAGACTCAGGCCTATTACAACTATTAATCTACATGCATGAGGATACCAGTGCGGTTGTTAGAGTACAGCCTTATGGATGGACCACTGAGGCTTTCTCACTGCAGCAGGGTGCTAGGCAGGGTTGCCTCCTGGCACCGTTACTTTGTAACCTTTTTATTAATGATTTGGTCCACCAGGTTGGGGAGCGCTCATGCTACTCCTCTTAAGATCCGTTCGAGGACCATATTGTTGCTTCTTTATGCAGACGATGTAGTCCTCCTATCGCAATCGAAGATGGGTCTGCAACAGTGTTTGAAAGCTCTCAATTTTTATTGTACTTCTAATCACATGGCAGTCAACTCTTCCAAATCTAAGATCATGTGCTTTGGTACATCCTGTCCAAGGCATATATGGAAGGCTGGCTCCCAGGCATTATATCAGGTTTCTCATTTTTCCTACCTGGGGATCATATTTTCAGTTCCGCGCTCTTGGAGGGCGAATTATTATAGTTTGACTGCCAAAGCCTCCCAGTCTATCACTGGAATATTAAAACTTCATGAGTCTGTTCCTGCTCCTCAATAGACCTGATTATGGATGTTTACTGAGCCAAGGTACTTCCTCAATTAATATATGGCACTGAACTTGCATTTTATGATTACCTTCCTAAGTGTGAATAGCCCCAAAATAATTTTTTGAGGAGCATCCTCTGAGCTCCGAGGGCAACACCTCTCCCTTAGGGATGGGTGAACAGATTGCGGTTCAGGTTTGGTCGTTTGGTTCAGTCCAGTTCACCCATTCGGTTCAGCCGCCGAGTTCGGGTTCGGTCGTTCGGTTCGGTCGAGTTCGGTTCGGGCGTTTGGAAAAAGGAGGGGAGCCATGTGAGAGGAATGATGGCCCCAGACCCATGACATTGGGTCCTGGGGCTGGAGTGGCAGCTTCTAGATATTGGCCACAGTCCTCCCTGCCTATAACTTGGCCCTAGAACCCTGACGGCAGGTTCTGGGGCTGGAGTGGCTGTTCCTTGGTGCAGTGGAACGAAGGCTCTCTGTGCGAGGAATGATGGCCCCAGACCCATGATGGCGGGTCCTGGGGATAGAGTGGCAGCTTCTAGATATTGGCCACAGCCCCCCCCCC
>QEPC01006211.1:517853-529204 GCA_003113815.1 Sphenodon punctatus
GAGAGAGAGAGAGAGAGAGAGAGAGAGAGAGAGAGAGAGAGAGAGGCAGGGCAGGTGCCAGGCATTGGGATGGAAGGACAGCACCTCAGCAGCACAAGAGCAGTAGCCCTAGCCCAGACTGAGGAGGAGAAGGAGCCCCATCCTGACTGCCCCTGGCATGGGATGGCATGTGCCACTGCACCATCAATCCTTGTCCAGGGGCAGCTTGAGGAATCCCAGCAGCGGAAGGTTCACCTTCAGGAACAGCAGCTGGCCCCTATCAACTTGGCCCCTAGTCTCAGGCGGTGCGGGGAGCAAATGTCCCCCGCCACAGAGAACACCTGCTCGCTGGGGACACTGGTTGGTGGGCAGGACAGGATACCGTTGGCCACTTTCGACAAGGCTGGCCACACATTGGCCTTGCCGGCCCAGTAGGCCAAGGGATCGCAGCTGGGATCAATGCATGGCTCCTCCTCCAGGTAGGTCTACACTGCTGCTGAGGCGCCATCATACTCCCTCTGGTAGCTCTGGGTGGGCACCACCTGCCCCACTGCCCGCAGCCACACTGCTTGCCCTTTTGTGCTGGGCCCCATGCTCCCCAGAGTGACCTGCACACAGGAGGAGCTGCTGGCACTAGTAGGGGTCCTACTGCTGCTGCTCATCCTGCTGCTGGTGCTGCTGCTACTGCTAGGGCTGGGGGCAGGGATAGACCCAGATGGCTGGAATGGATCACTGCTCCCACTCCCACCATCCTCAGGGGCATCCTGCTGCATTGCCCGCTCTGCCTGCCACACCTTCTGCACCAGTGTACCCTTCTGGAGGCCATAGATGTCTGTCTCACATGCCATGCTGCCTTGATCCTGGGGTCCAGCATGGTTGCAAGGACATATTCCTCCTGGCACAGGAGCTCGTCAAAGCGCGCACTCAGCCCCACCTTCAGCTTCCGTGCCAGGTCAAGCACCTCATCTGAGATCTTCCTGCCCAGAGGGTCACAATCCCACCCCCCGAGAATCTCGTCCAGACTCCTCTGGAGACTATGGACCAGCAGGGTCACCTGACTGAGGGCGGCGGTGGAGCTGCTCACGGTCTTCGTCACGGCCAGAAACGGTCTCAGGATGAAGACCATGTGAGCTAGAATCTCCCATTCCTCCCTGTTGTACCCTGGAGGTGCCTCAATGTCTGTCTCCAGTTCCACCTGATGCAGGGCGGCCTTCTGCTCAAGAAGCCACTCGAGCATCAGGAAGGTGGAATTCCACCTGGTGGAGACATCCTGGATGGGCTGGTGCACCAGGGACCCTTGCTCGGCCTGCTTCTCCCAGAGGAGCTTGCTGCCCTTCACGCTGCAGTTGAAGAACACCGCCAGCTTCCTCCCCCAGTCGATCAGGGAGCTACGGGTTCCTGGCCCAATCCCCTTATCCCCCAAGCCCAGAGCATCCTTCACCACAAGATGGAGGGTGTGTGCGGCGCAAGGGATGCTTGTGAAGTCCCTGTCATGGACTGCCTTTAGTATATTGGCTGCGTTGTCCATGACCACACACCCCTTGGTGAAGGCTGTGCCTGGCATGACCCACTCCCTCACCATGGTGGCCAGGGCTGCCTTGAGTTTCCTTGAGGTGTGGGAGCTGTCCATGACTTGTGCCTGAATCAGGGCCCACCTGTACCCTGCTTCAGGACCCCTACTGCCACTGCCAAGTGGTGCCTCTGGGTCCTGCCACCAGTGTGAAGTCACTGCCAGGTAGGTGTGCTGGGCATTTCTGGCAGACCACAGGTCAGTTGTGAAGTGGGCTGTGACCCCCCAGCCCCTGCCAGCTGCTCCCTTACCCGCTCCTTCAAAGCCCTGTAGAGCTGTGGCACCACAGTCCGACTCAGGGTGGCGTGGTAAGGCAGCTTAAAGTTGGGGGCCAGGAACCCAATCAGCCACTGGAAGTCCTTGTCCTCCACAATTGAGAAGGGCTGCCTATCCAGGGCAATCATTTCTGCCAACATGTGCTTCGCTTTCTCTTGGAAGCCAGTGTCACGGCGCCCTGCCAATGGCCTTGACAGATCCCCCCACCCCAGCTCCTCCATGTTGAACTGATGGTGCTGCTGGGGAGGCTCCTGTTGCTGTTCTGTCCCCCTAGCAGGAGGAATACTGCTCCTGCTGCTACAGGCAGCAGTTGGTTCTGGTTGTAGGATGCTTGGCCGCTGAAGGAGTCGGACGCGTGGCCGCTGCAGTCGGGAACCCGCTTGCATCCACTTCCCCTGACTTCCTGCTGAGCAGCAGAGCACCGTGGCATGACTTTAGGTTGCATTGCCATTGCAGTTGTCCCCAGGTTGCTGAGCACCTGCCCACGCTTTACTAGGGATGGGCGAACGCAGTTCGGATGTTTGGACCGAACTCGGTCTGTTTGGACATCCAAACCGAACATCCAAACCGAACTCTCGAATGACAGAACAGTTCAGTCGTGTTCTGATGAGTTCGGGGACAGGAAAAACCTCTATCCAGATTCAAAAACTAGGTTTCGGTTTCGATTTCTTTTCGTTTTCGGTATTTTTGAATGTTCGGCCAAGTTCGGCCAAACCGAACTTGGCTGAACTGAACCATTGAACCCGAACTCAGGTTTCGAACCGAACGACTGAACATCTGAACTGCTTTCTGTTCACCCATCCCTATGCTTTACCACCTTTTTGCACACAGTGCACTGCACCTCTCTGGGATCATCTGCCCGCCCCTGCTTAAAATGATCCCAGACTGAGGATTTTTTCTCCCCTCCTGCCTTCTGGCCCGCCCCGGGTTACACGCTGCTGCCAGCACTGCTGGAAGGGGGAGAACTTGGTGGCACTGGTGACACAGCTCTGGGAGGAGGCTCAGCCATCGCCTCAGCTGCAGACATCTTCTCTGCAGCACTAGTGTCTGCCTCTGACTCACTGTCCGTGATCACAGTGATGTCCCATGAAGGGGAGCACTGGGACCCTGAGGCTAGACTGCCCGTGCCCGCCATGCTGCTGGCACTCTCCCTGTGCCTCCCTCTATAGCTGCTAGTGCTGCTGCTGCTACTCCTCTCCCTACTGACATTGCCCGGGGATCGGGCCCTGCCTCTAGCAGCCAGGGTGGGATCCACCAGCTCTGGACTTCTGGGGATCGCCTCGACAGTGGAAGACATTGGTGCCCCTGGAAGAACATTGGAAGCAGCCCCAGCACCTGTTCCAGCACCACCACCAGCAGAGACAGACGCAGCCTCAAGTCCTGTAGACCTTTCAGTGCCCTGCGTGGCAGTGGAGGAGGGCACTGCCAGGAGGTGACGCTGAGCCACTGAAGCCTGTTGCCCTAAAGCAGGTCTGCGGAGTTTGGGGTGTGGTGATGTGCTTGGGCTACTGCTGCTGCCTGCTGCCATTCCCCTGGCACGGCCCCTGCCGCCTCTGGCACGTGCCCCATTGCCTGCTCTACAGGCATCTGTCAGGTCCCCACAGGGTGGACCCACCACCTCGTGCCGCCCGCACACCCAGAAGACTAACGGTGCCCTGGGACCAGAAGCACAAGCACCCCCCAAGATGTCCCCCCGGACCCTGCCGCCCCAGAGCGCCCCCGAACCAGCGCAGCACGACCCTGCCCCCGCCAGCATACTGAGAAGCTCACCGCCATGCTCGAGCGGGGATGCAGGGGGCGGGGCTAGATGTAAGACGCCGACACCAGAGGGTGTGCCCCGGCCGCTGCATCGCTCAGGGCATCTGAGGCACCGCCCTGAGGCATAGTATAAAGACCTCTTGCTGTTGCAGCTCCCTTGCTGGCGATCGGAGCCTCCATGTCCGTGAGAATGGCCCCTCCCTCTGGTGTTCGTGTGTTCCTGTGTGGATTCAGATCTGTTGCTTGGGAGAAGCGGTGTGAGAGCGGAGTGACTGTGGTGGACATGAGTGGTGAGTGAATGGGGTTTGTGTGATGTGGATTCAGGTACGTCTGTGATCCTTGGGGGTTTTCGGGGTGAGCACTATAGCCTGGGCCCCTTTCCCTGGATACAAGTCCTGTCCTATTCCTGTCCCCCGGACCGTGCACCCCCAGTCCTCATGTTCCCCCTACACCATTCTACCCCTTCCGTCTCCCTGTGTGCAAGGTATCCCTAGCGGCATTAAGGCGTGCGCCTCTCCCAGTGCCCAGTGATGAGGTAGGCTGGGGACTAATCATCCTGAAAACCCTATTCCACCCTGAGGGTTTGTTTTCCCGTGGACACTGCCTTGCTGCTTCCCCTGGTCCCCTGGGATTGTGTGTGTACTGTGTGAGCTCCTGGCCCCTTCCCCCCCTCCTGGGGATCCTCAATCCCCACAGCATCAGACCAGTCTCCCCTTCCCTTCTCCATTTCTCCCTCCAAACTCATGTTTTTATATCGTTTTTTAATTTTCTTAATTTAAATTTTTTATCTAATATTATATCTATCTATCTCTACACTAAATCTAACTGCTATTAACTATTCTAAAACTTATTGAACTAAATGCAATATCCTAATAATTGGCCTTGTCCTACAAACACACTGTATCTCTATCTATCTCTATAACTAAGCTAACTACTATGCATATCTATCTAGTAACTATCTAGATTGTAACTATCTATCTATCTATACAATATTACACAGGGAGAAACACAAAGAACACAGGGAGGGGTACAAAACTGAAATAAAAATCAGTCTAATAATAATCCTACTCTAAATAAATCCAAAACTTAAAACAGGGGAAGGGAATAATCAGGGATGGAATAAGAGGGAGAGGGAACAGATTCAATGGAGCGGGGAGGGAGGAAGGAAGATTGAACACAGGGAGGGGTAAAAACAAAAAATAACACCCAAATCTATCTAATATCATCTAAATAAATGATAATATGGAGGTAAATGGGTTGGATGGGTGAAATAGGAGGAGGATGGCAATGGATTAGGAATAGGAAGGAACAAAAGCTGCTGGGAGAGGGAGCCTTCTGAAACACCTGCTGTTCAGGAACAGTGACTAGCTCAGAAGGTGTTAGGAAGGGGGGAGGCAATCAGTTTTGTTTCTTGCTGCACCCGCCTCACCGCAAGCCCCATTGGCTCCGTGCAACCTAGCCCTTGGCTAATCGCAGACTGCGAAGACAGTGGTCTGAGGCGAAAAGGGATGGTGATTGGGCAGGCTGGCTGCTACTCCAAGCCTCTTCACCCCTGGTGCCTGGAAGTCTGCTCCTCAGCTGACTCCCCCTCCCAGTCACATTTTGCCTTCCAGTGACACATTTTTGTCACCCAAACTCACCCAAACACGAACCGAACTGACCGAACTGTTCAGTCATTTTGACGTTTGGAATCGAGTTCGTTTTCGGATTCGGGTTCGGGTTTGGTCATCCGAACAGGCTGAGTTCGGGCTGAACTCCGAACTTCCAAACCACGTTCTCCCATCCCTACTCTCCCTATGCTTAGACTGGAAACAGGATTCCTGTCATTGCACTCTCAGTGTGCCCTGCGGTATTGGAGTAGAGTATCACAGGGGAAGACCTCTTCCTTGGCATTTCAGTGCTATTTAGAACAAACATTACATCAAGGTAGTTTGCAGGAGCCTGGTCTATTCCCCCCCTTCTTGCTAGTGGACCTATGAAGACCCCCCCAAGAGAGCATGCTCACTGGGAGCCCCAGCAGTACCTTGCATCGGAGGGATTTGTGGATTTTCCTGCTTGATTGGTTGAGGAGCAGTTCAGGTGTGTGAGGGGTGGGGTTATATCCCCAATAGACTTAATAAGCTGCTCCCGCATCTGGGATAGGCGAGCCTGGTCTGTTCTCTCCTTGTTGTCAGCGGACCCGTGAAGACCGCCTCCCCCCCCCCCCGTGGGAGCACACTCACTGGGAGCCCCAGCAGTACCTTGCACCGAAGGGATTTGTGAATTTTCCTGCCTGATTGGTTAAGGGGCAGTTCAGGTGTGTGAGGGGTGGGGTTATATCCCCACTAGACTTCATAAGCTGCCGCTGTGCCCGGCGTCATCTGAGGCGCGCGTCAGGACAGCACGCACAAGGACTGTGCACACAAGGGCGCAGCCTTAGGCGAGTTCCAGGCGTAGGGCGCCAGTTTTCCTCGATTACTCGGGCCCTTCGGTGGTGAGTTTTTGCAGCCCTTCCTTTGACCAGCCTTTTATTGTTGTCCTGAGGAATTTGTGGAGCAGTACCGTCGGGTAAGCTGTTTGCTCTTGGCTGGTAAGCCTTAAATTCTAGTCAAAATGACCAAGAAGGGGAAACAAACAATAATTACAAGGGCTCATGGGAGACAAGTAAAACTTACTGATCTAGTTGCAAATGGTCAGACCATTGACTCCAGTGTAGGGAATGGACCCCTGCAGACCCCTTTGGATTGTGACTTTGTGACACCAGATGAGTCAGCTATAACGGATGCCCATTTCGCTACTTCCCAGCAGCCTGCTTCTCCTCCCCACCCTGTGCCACCGGCTCCCCCAATAGTTTCCTCTGTTCATTTGGCACCTTTATGTGGGGACCAGGAGGCAAATACTTTACCGTTGGGTTATGAGGGGGAAATATATGTATTGTACCTCGGCTGTAGTACCTCCGAGTTTGAAGGGTTCAGTGTCATCGCTTGCAGTTTGGGTGACGGGTCTGGAATCACAGCTTCTAGTACTTCAAGCCCAGCTGCAGGAGATGTCAAAACTTTATAAGATATTGGAGGCCACTCTGGGTGAGATGGTAGGCAGGCACTCTACCCAGGGGTTAGTTGCCTCCACGCAAACTTTAGATCCCCTAGAACCTTTTTCCACTTTGCCCCCTCTACTGGAATGTAGGGATAGAAAGGCTCCCTCTCTGGCCGTTCGCCCTAAGCTACAGTTAATTCATGAAGCCCTGGTACTTAAGACTTTGCCATTACCTAATGGTTATGCACCCCCTTGGGACACTAAGTTTAGGATACTTCGTCATCTGAGTGCCATTTTGGGGTATATGGTCCCAGCCCATCATGTGGTACGGTTTGTATACCTACCTTTTCTGGGTTGGGAACAGAAAGTTGTTCTTTACTTTCGCACTCAGTCTATTGCTGATAGTTTACGTTTCCAATCCTCTCTTTTGGCCTCATGGGGGATTATTACATCTAGGGTCTTTCTGAAACCTGGTATCTGTGCACTTGTCCACTCTCGGCCTGGGCTTTACCAGGCTGTCTCAGGGCCCAATAGTCCGGGTACCCATGATACATTAAAGAATCCCAATTGTACCCAGGCAGTGGAGCAGGCATTTTCTCCCTCCCCTATTGAATCTATTAAGGATAGGATTAGGGATCTGGCACAGCCAGATTCCCTCAATTCTCATTTAGAACCTACGGTAATTTCCAAGGAAAGCTCTAGCCATTTTCCTTCCACACAGCCAGTTACTTCTTGTGGGGAAGGTCCTTTGATGGCTATGCAGCTGGAGCCTCGGTGCTCCCCTGCGAGGGACTTCCAACGTTCCTTGGGGTCTCAGCTTATTGATCAAAATAAGGGGTTACAGTGTGTGGGGTTGAAACTTTCTGCCCATACTTCTTCTGATAGGGGATATAGTGAGTCTATTAGCCATCAACAGCCCCTGCGCTGCCCTATAGTACTGAGCCCACATTTGGCGAAGCAGTTGCCCATTTTGCAACCGGGTTTCCCTCCTCGTGGAGCTTCGCTATTGGAGGAACTTAGGGCAGCAGATCCCACGTGCAGGGTTGTTGTAAGTAGACCTGCCAGATAGCTTATCCTTGCAGGGGTATTCTTTGGGGGGTGGCTGATTAATGAATGATTTAGAAGTATTATTGCCCTGTTCCCCTTTTGTAATTTTATACTAGCGATAATGGGCTTATTTATGTATTATTTTGCCAATCAGCCAATTGCTTTATGAACATGTGTACTTCCTATTTATTGGGCATTGTTAAGGACTTTCCTTCTGTTATAGGTTTGTTTATTTAAATGTTAAGATTCTGATAGCTTTGTAGAATCAGCATATAGAATTGTGGTTTGTAGGTATTCTAAGGCTCCTTTATGCTTCTATGTCCTTTATGCAATTGCTCTTTTGTGGTCACATAATTGGCCTTCCAGGGCCTGTTTTTACCTATATGTATATGGGATGTTTTCTTCTACTTAAATATCACCAATTTGTAGGCGGTAAAGGATGTGGTCCTTATTCCCTTCTAGATCCAGGGTTATTCATTGTGCTAAAAGTTTTCTGGATCTAACCGTTAAAAGGGAAGCCCTGATTTATTGTAGGCTTTCTAGTTTGAACTCCCGGAGAATACTTGTTTATATTAGGAGCTGGGAAGCACGGTTATCCATGAACAGTTTTTAGGGAATGGATTATGTATGTATTTGTTTGTGCATGTTTGTTTGTCAAGCAATGGCCTACAGCTACGCTTTTAATAAAAAAAATAAACATCAAGGTAGTTTGCAATTTACTTGGTGGAAGGCCATTAAGAACTTGCTTGCGAACTTGCCCTCCCTCTTGGCTGATACTGACCTTGCGAGAAGCACTACAAGTTTGATAGAGCTCCAAAGGCAAGTTAACGACCTGGCTGTGAGGCATGACCTGCAAGAAATAGCTCCTTCTAGGCTTGCCGCTCTTTATGCCCAGATTAAAACCGCTTCTACACAGGAGCGGTATCTCTCTTACCTTCAAGATCCTAATCTTAGGAGAGTGATAACTCTCTTTCGTTTCAATCTGTTGGAAACACCTGTTATAAGAGGTAGAAGAACTCAGACTCACTACCATGAAAGAACCTGCAACTGTACCATGCAGGAAGTAGAGACAGTCCAGCATGTCCTGTTTTGCTGACCATTTTATAAGGACCTTAGGGACACTTGCATTGATCCCCTATTTCAGAATTCCTCTCTTCCTCTGGATGGACGGATGAAAATTTTATTAGAGGAAACAGATGTGGATAACATGAAGGCCATTGCCTGTTTTCTTAAATGTGTAGAAAGATTGTGGAAAGCATCTGATGTATAATTTGCATTGTAAATTTTAAACCTGTAAGAGGTTTATCCGTATATGGCCTGAGTTTATCCCAGATGATCTTAAGAGGCCTATTATATGGAGTCTATTGGCCGTGGTTAGGACTAAGGAAATTTACTACTTGATTCTCTTGGTATATATTTGTGACTTATATCTTGTATTTTATTTTGTATGTTTTGTGATGATAATTGTCTTGTAATAGCAAATTGCTGGATACAATAAACTAAACTAAACACGTCACATCATAACAAGAGTTTAAAATCCATATTGCAGAGGTGGGCAAATGGTGGCTCAGAAGCCACATGTCCCTCTCAGGCACCTCTACTGTGGCTCTCACCAGAAATGATTGCTTGGGGGACACGTCCATGCAGCTTCCTCAGAAGCAAGAGAAACCAAGCTGCCATTTTAGCTTCTTGAGCCTCATATAGGCTGTGCCAGCAGGTGAAGCATGCCCTGTGCCTCTGTTGCTGCCGCCCAAACCCACCAGACTTCCTGGGAACAGAGTTTTGATGTGAGGGAGGATCCAGGGAAAGCAGCACTGCCCCATCCCTGGCATTGGAGGAAGCCGTACTTAATGTGATGCATCTTGTGGCTCTCAGTGATATGAAAAATTTGGTATGCAGTTCTTGGGTTTGGGAACTTTGCCCACTCTGGGCATATTACACATGAGTTATAGTAGACTCTCTGTTCTCAGGACTACTTTCTATTCAGTCTCCCTGCTTCAGAGCTGCTATTCCTTCTCCCCGCATGGTTTCAGCTCTAAAAACTGGCAGATGCAAGAAGCTGCCATCTTAAAGTGGCCATTTTGTAGCTAATTGCTTGCTACCTTGCCATGTCACGTTCTCAGCTGTTAAGTGTTCCTAACGCCTAACTCCTCTCCTTCCTGACAATGGGTATTTTCAGACGTTACGAGATCACGGTGAACCACGGTGAATACCCACCTGTGGTCACTGTGTCTCGAACGTCTGTTTGGAGGCCGCCAGAATGACAGGGTTGTTTTCAGTACGGGGCCAAGCGGCCCCGTACTGAACAATGTAACCCATTGTTACATGATTAATCCTTAGACGGATTTGGGGGCAAATTGGGTCCAAAAGGAGTACGAAGAAATTCCTAAAACCTTTTTTAGGAAATCTGTACAACGTCATACTCCATGTATTCCTCAACTGTAATGGAGTAATTTGTCCTTTTTTGGTGCAGTGGGGGAGAGGGGGGGCAATTATGATTATTTTTTTTTAAAATGAGAATTTCAATAAAACGGTATTGGGGGTAAATTTGGCCCCAGTTGCAATGAATAGGAAAATTGAAGCCCTACATGTGTAAGGTACTGGGGTCATATTCACCCCGAACATTCAATTCAACACCCAGTACTGTAATTTTGGGAATGTTGGGGTACTGTTAACGCCCCAAATCTTTTGTGTTAGCATTGTTTCAATACCACAAACAATAACTCTTGATAAAATTTATTTTTTTTGTTTTAAACTGGAGTCATTTTCAAATCAATCACATTTAATTTTTCAAAATTGTGACTTAGTTGGGGTCTATTTTACCCCAATACCAGACTAATACAGTGCATTTTTCAATCGTCTAAGGGTTAAAAGGCTGGCTGTCCATTTTGGATAGGATATTTGAATTGCAGCTCATACATTTGTCCTGAATATTGCACAATGGAACATTCTGACTAAGACTCTGTGAGTTGCAATTCAAATCCACGTTGGATGTTAATTTTTTGGGACACTCAGCTTACTCTAAAGTCTCCTGCTATCAACACAGTTGTTTTTTTTTAAACATCCCAATCCAAGAGCCTGTCACTCCTGTTTGATATTTTCATTCAAAAGGAATTTGCTTTACTGTGTTTCCAGATCACGTGTGGCAAGTTTCCATTTTCTCCCCACAGTTTGAACTTTTCTTTTGTGGTTGCATTTTCCATTCTTGTTGGAACCTAATAAGTTCTAAAATTAATTTCCTTTCATAATTGTTTAAAACAGATCAGTCTTTATTTTTTAAAGTTATTCCAAAATTTATTTCACTTTTTAGATTCCAACTAGAAAATTCTCTAGGGCTTTTTTTTTATTTGGGACAGTTACATAAAAGTCCCCCAAATGGGTGCCGTTTACTGACATCTGTGGTTGCCCACTTACATACATGATTTGCAAACATACTGTTAACACGAGACCCCCTGCCACGTGAGATTATTGGGGGGTCAGTTCCCCAATACCTGCTCGATCTTTAAATTTAGGGGAATCAGCCAAATTTAGTCAAAATTGGGGGGGGTCCCCTCGTGTTCAAAGGGATCAAGCTGAGGACAGTACGTGCTACAGGCAGTTTATGTACCCTCCCCAAATGGAAAGAAAGAGACACAAATGCTCCAATAAAACTAAATGGGTTATACAATATTGGGTTATTATTATTATTATTATTATTATTATTAAA
>QEPC01006211.1:536792-557668 GCA_003113815.1 Sphenodon punctatus
GGCGGTCCGGCGGCCTCAGCGCCGACTGTGGCTGCCGGGTCCGGATTACCGGGTCGAATCCGATAATGCCGGTACGCCCGATACCGGCATTATCGGATACCGGATTCTACCGGTTTCCCACCCCTAATTTTAACCACATACCACAAGAAATCATTAGTTTACTCAAACGTACTGACATTTTTAACTGAGTAAAACATATACTGCCCCATTTAATTAACTCTGCCTAAGATGGATTTCTGATAAAAGGTTCCACAAAAGGTTCTGATTAGAGATGCCACAAAATTTGACTTAACAGGACTCCACTGTGATGCTTTCTCTTCCACTTCTTTTCTGCCTGTAAACGTAGGGTGTTTTCAGATGTGACGAGATCACAGTGAACCACGCTGAATACCTACATGTGGTCACTGTGCCCTGCACGTCTGTTCGGCGGCCGCCAGATGTTCGCCACGCTGAATACCTACATGTGGTCACTGTGCCCTGCACGTCTGTTCGGCGGCCGCCAGATGTTCGCCACGCTGAATGCCCAGATGGGATCTATTTCAACCATGCTTCCGGGGCTCCTGGCACGAAAATCCCCAGAAGCGTGGTGAAAGTGATTCCCGGCGAGAACAAAAAAAAAAGTAACGTCTGGCCAGCGATCACGGCCTGGAATCCCCGGCGGGATTCCGGGCCGTGGTCAAACCGGTCCGACGCTGTGGCGGCATTGGTCTCACCACCCACCCGTCTCCCCAGAGGGGAGCGTGGAGGGGGCGGGGCCGTGCGGCCGCACGTTGTGCCACACGGCCCTGCCCCCTCCCTGATTCCCCACTGAGATCCCAGGCACATCTGTTTTCTGTGCTTGGGTGATCCCGGTGTGGAATCTCTGGGTTGTTTTGGGGACAGGGTGAAGCCGCCCCGTCACGTCTGAAAACACCCTTAGATACCTGATGGAAATGTGACAGGAGAAAAGCAAATCTAATTTCTGATAGCTAGCCAATAAATTAACCTACTGAGCAGTTTTATATCCTTATCTCACTGCCTGATTGGAAGGACGTGTCATGTTTAAAGCTGAAGGTTTTGGGTACAACGTGCAGCAAAACATGGCTAATGTGGTTAACTATTATTTGGGCTATTGTAGTGCCTGGCAATCCTAATCAGGGTTGTGCTAAGCACTATAAACTCTTCTAACAAAAAGACAGCCCCATCCCAAAAAGCTCATGTCCTGTTAATTAAATGGGGCAGTATATGTTTTACTTAATTAAAAATGTCAGTACCTTAGAGTAAACTATAGGTTTTGACCTATAAAGCCCTAAACGACTTGGGCCCCACGTATATGGAAGACCGCCTTTTCCCTCATGTCCCATCGTGGCTTTTGAGGTCAGCCGGGAGCCTCCTCTTGCAGGTACCATCTACCCGTGAACTTTCTACAGCAAGGGCACACAGAGCGGCTGCCCTACGATTATGGAATTCCCTCCTCTTGGGGGTCTGTCTAAGCCTGAGCCTGCTCATCTTCCGGAAATGATGTAAGACCTTACTATTTGCCCAGGCATTTGACAGGCAGGGGGAGGGGAGGTTGTGACTGGGTGGTAGTAGTGGGGTTAGTGAAGGGTTGTAGGAGGGTTAAGGGGATGTTTTTATTGGTTGTAAGCTGACCTGAGCCATAATGGGAAGGGTGGCATATCAATTTGATAAATAAATGTTTTAAATTTCCTAGGCATGGATGGCCTCTCAGAATTTCCTCTACCTAAACTGCTGAGAGAGCTAATGATTTCTTCACCCATGACTCCTCTTTATTAATATTAAGTTATCCAGTTAAGGAAAAGAAACATTAACATGTTAGTACGTAACAGATTGCATATATTAGAGCTTGAATTTCAAATTCTGCAAGGGGAATTTGGTGAAGACTCATGATGAAATCTCCAGAAGTCTAAATGCCTAATCTGCTGGAGGTTGACTGGCTTGTCATTAGGGTAAATGGGGATGAGCCCCACTAAAAAATTCGAAGATTTTTTTCTGTTTTTTAAAATAAGTAAAAGCCATACTTAATGGGTGATTTCAGATGTTACGGGCCCCGTTGGCCCCGTACTGAAATCAACCCATTCGTTCCCCACCGGGGTCACCCCATCACGCCATATCAGATGTGCCGGGGGGATCCCGGCGGGGAATCCGGGAGGAGGTGGGGCCGCGCGGCGCAGCATGCGGCCGCACGGCCCCGCCCCCTCCACGCACCCCGCCGCCCGCCCTCCGAGGAGACGGGCAGGCGGCGGGGCCAATGTGGCCACCGTGTCCGGCCAAATGCGCCATGGCCCGGGATCCTGCCGGTGATCCCGGGCCGTGGCGAGCGGCCAGATGTTACTTTTTTTTGGTCCTTGCCGGGGGTCCGTTTGACCACGCTTCCCAGGACATTCCCCCGGTTAGCCCTGGAAGCGTGGTTCAAATTGACCCCTTGTGCAGATTGACCATGGTGAACATCTGGTGGCCGCCAAACAGACGTTCGAGTCACAGTGACCACAGGTGGGTATTCACCGTGGTTCACTGTGATCTCGTAACGTCTGAAAATACCCAATGTTTCCACCCTCTCTCATTCAGTGGTGTATATTAACAATATAAACTTCTTGAGCAGAGTGAGCCTCACAGCCATCAGGCCAACTGTGTACTCCACACCTACACAGTCCACCTTAGGGCTGAACCGGGAGGTAGGGGGAGGCCCCGGTTCAAGGGTATTTTCAGATGTTACGCTGGCCCGATTCACCACAGTGATTGCCTGGTGGGGGTGAATGAAACAACCACCCCCCATGGACAAAAGAAGCCCCAAACAGACGTGCCGGCTGATCCCGGCAGAGAATTGGGGAGGGGAAGGGGCCGCGCAGCGCAACGTGCGGCCGCATGGCCCCACTCCCCCACGCTCCCCCACTGCCCACCCTCTGGGTAGATGGATGGGCGCCGCAGCCCATGCAGCCACAGCGCCCACCTGATTTGACCACGGCCTGGAATCCCACCGGGGATTCTGGGCCGTGGTTGCCGGCCAGACGTTACTTTTTGTTGGTTCCCACTGGGAATCTCTTTGACCACGCTTGTGGCGATTGTCCGGCGGGGAGCCCCAGAAGCGTGGTTGAAATTGACCCCATGTGGGAATTGACCGTGGTGAACATCTGATGGCCGCCAAACAGACGTTCAGGGTGCTTTGGCCCTGCCACAGGATTGACCGTGGTTCACTGTGGTTGACTGTGATCTCGTAACATCTGAAAATACCCCAAGTCTCACCTTAGCCAGAAACTCAATGGATGACCTTGGGTCACACACAATATTCTCTCAGTCTAACCTACCTCACAGGGTTGTTGTGAGGATTAAAAGTTGTGTTTAATTGTTCTATGTAAAGTGCTCTGAGTGTATTTATTTTAATTTTTTTTGTCACATATGATGGGGTCAGGGCAAGGTTGTCCCCACCTACACATATAAGCCCCTCCATTTCATAAATAGTATTGGGCACAGTTATAAACATCAATTATTTGAGAAAATCATAACCAGAATAAGGGGAACAATCAGAGCGGGGCCCTGAGGTCTGAACCTCCCCAACTATGCTCTCCGAATCTGACAACACACATTCTCTGTCCTTTCTCTCCCCCTTCTTCCATACATTTCTAAGGTCTGCTTATACTACAGACAGTGGGTATTTTCAGACGTTACGAGATCACAGTCAACCACAGTGAACCACGGTCAATCCCCCGACGGGGCCAAAGCGCCCTGAACATCTGTTTGGTGGCTGCCAGATGTTCACCACGGTCAATTCCCACATGGGGTCAATTTCAACAACGCTTCTCGGGCTCCCCGTCAGACAATCGCCGCAAGCGTGGTCGAAGAGATTCCCGGTGGGAACCAACAAAAAGTAATGTCTGGCCGGCAACCATGGCCCGGAATCCCCGGCGGGATTCCGGGCCGTGGTCAAATCGGGACGGCACTGTGGTCGCATTGGCTGCGGTCCCCGCCCATCTCCCCAGAGGGTGGGTGGTGGGAGTGTGGGGGGGGGGCATGAGGCCGCACATTGTGCCGCATGGCCCCGCCCCATCCCTGATTCTCTGCCAGGATCAGCCGGCACGTCTGTTCGAGCTTCTTTTGGCCACGGGGTGGGGGGTGGTGGTGGTGTTGTTGTTTCATTCACCCCCACCGGGGATTCACTGTGGTGAATCAGGTCAGTGTAACATCTGAAAATACCCAGTGTGGTGAGGGCCAGGGGAGAAGGAACATGGCATTGTCTCCTGCTTGCACCTCACACTCCCAGTCTCTTCCCCCATGGTGCACACCACCTCCTCTGGTATGTAAACACTACCTGGAAGTGGGGGAGGGGAATAGAGAGCATATGATCCAGGGAGGCTAGACACATGAGCAGGAGGGAGGGCTTAGGTAGCATCCACTTCTTGAGGCATTCCTGGTCACACCCTTCATCATTACACATACATTTTGCACCTCCTCAACAAACAAAAACCATCTGTCAAAAATACTTGCAACTCATATTTCAACCAGCTGTGCTTGATCGTTTTAAAACAAGTCTGTCTTCTTCCCATTCCCACTACTTCTTTTCTGTCTTTGTTCACATTAGAAGGCTAACATTCTAACTCCTATACCAAACTTGTAATCAGAACTGTACTTACAATGTGGGAGAGAAAAAAAACACCACCCCAAAGCCATTTGTAAAAACTTTATTATTAAAGAACACTTAAGCAGTGCCTTGAATGTATACAGTGCTTTGTTTCTTGGTTACACGGCGATGGGCACTTTAAAAAATAAAATATTTATGGCTTGCGTCACGATGAGTACAAACAGATATCAGTTTTTCTGTGTTGAATTTCAGCACCATGGCTGCAAAAGCAAAATACTAGCCACACAAACAAGGTTTACAGAAAAAGCCCTGAAGGAGAGGAATAGGTTTCCTGTCTGGATCAGTTAAAGGACTGAGTGTATGTACTTATGCATAAGTTCTGCAGCCCAGAACCTTAACCTAGCATGCCTTAGCTTTGGTGCATTTCCCTATGTAAGGTACATAGCATCTTAGAGCTGGACGGTACCTCAGAGGTCAACTAGTCCAACCTCCTGCTCAATGCAAGAAATCTACAGTATCCCTCTTCCATGCTTCAACATAGCCTTTTCCTTTTCATATTTCTTTTTCTCTGTTACTAAAATGAAAATACCACCTTACTAAGCGGAAAGATCATGCAAAAGCCTTTAAAACCTAGTTTATCATACTAACATCTGTTCATATTTGCAAAAGTATGAACAAGGAAAAAAAGTGATTTTAATAGAGCTTGTAATGGACAATATTATATTGACTGTACTGCATGTTAAAATAATTCCTCTCACTTCTAGAAAATTATCTTCATGCAAAGGTGACTCTTGCTGCAAATATATACCTCAAACAGGAAATTTCTTTGACTGTTGTGCTGTTATGTCAGAAGAACTGAAGATGGTTAGGGGCACAGAAATCACAGAGAAAAATATGAGTATATCATTAGGAGCGAACGCTTTGGAAATACACATTTTCCCGTTGTGTGGAGGGGTGTGAGAGCTGAACCTGAGTCACGAAGAACTTCACTGCACTGTAATAAAAACTTCCTCCACCACACAATGCTGCTTTCATGTAGGAAAACTGAAGTGCTTGAATGCAACAAAAATTGATTAGCATCATCTTCAGGCGTAAGAAATTTCATTAAATGAGTCTTGCTTCAGAAAGGGGGACGATGGCCTCAATCCTGTGGTGGCAAAGGACTCACAGGAATGGGGTAAAAGATCTACAATAGAGCAGAGGCAGCAATGAGATCCCTCATTTTCTGAAAGCTCCACACAAATCTATATCACAGAAGTCACAGATGGAGACAAAGCAGTTAGGTGAGTCCTTTCATTTAGTAAAATCAGATATGGCAGTGGCCTGCTGTGGCTCACAGGCCACTGCCATGTGGATTAGGGCTGCCAGATGTTGACCCAGGGTATCCCAGGTCACGTTGGTGGCTAGCCCAGGCTCTCACCTCTGTATATAGCTGAAGTAACAGCCTGGGCTAGGTCCCACCCAACTGGGGCAAAGCGGGCCACAGCGGGTTAGGATGCTTGTTTTGTCCTGCCATGACCTGGCTGGATTGGGTCTGTCATGACTGGCCCTACATGGCAGCCATTATTGGCCAACATGGCTGCCTGTCATGGTGGAGAGTGGGGCACTGGAAGCAGCATGGGGATGGCAATGGCTGCTGTCACGTCTGATGTGGCCACTACCCGCGCCAGGCCACCCGGGTGGCAGCACAGCTCTCCCAACCACATTCATGCAGGGCCAGTGGCCTGAGCCTACCATGGCTGTGTTAGCAGCAGGTTCCCGATCCGACATGGATGGTGTCGGTGGCGCACTGCCATCACATATGGTTTTACCCATTGGTAGTCAGTGTAATCTGGCAGTAATAATAACGGCTTTACATGTTTCTAATTCTAGGGTTAACTAGATTGTAAAGCATTTTGAACCCTGAAAACACTATGTAAATGATAATTAATAGTAATTACTTTGTCTCCCTCTCTTACATTTAGGGGTGTGCAGCACGTAACTTTTTAATTTTTGTTTTCAACCCATCTGTTTGGGGGATTTCATGAAAACCTTCTTTTCAATTGTTTCCTTTGTTTATTTTAATTTTAAAAACAATTTAAATTGCTGCACATGCATAAAACGGCCATCGGGGCTGTTCTGCACCATGTGCGGCCCTTTCCCAAAATGGCAGCTAAAAATACATTTTAAAAAACACTGCACATGTGCAAATGGCTGCCGGGCCATTCTCATGTGATACTGCCAGTGCCGTTTTGGAAAAGGGCTACACATTCATAGAATGGCCCCGCATGAACATTTGTACGTGCAGAGTAATTTTTTACAAATATTTTTATTTTTTGTTTTTTTTATTAAATCAAAGACCATTTTTACACAGGTGGGGGTGGGGATGGGTGTTTTGTCATGGTCGGTGGAGGTGTGTGTGTATCCCTTTACGGCCCTTTTTACACAGACACTCTGGGTATTTTCAGATGTTATGCTGTCCCGATTCACCACGGTGGATCCCCGGTGGGGGTGAACAGAACAACCACCCCCCGTGGCCAATAAAAGCCCAAACAGACGTGTCGGGTGATCCCAGCAGGAAATCGGGGAGGGGTCAGGGCTGTGCAGTGCAACGTGCGGTCTCACAACCCCGCCCCCCACACTCCCCCACCGCCCGCCCTCTGGGGAGACAGGGGGGCGCCACAGCCAATGCGACCGCAGCGCCCACCTGCTTTGACCACTGCCTGGAATCCCACTGAGGATTCCAGGCCGTGGTCTCCGTCCAGATGTTACTTTTCATTGCTTCCCACCGGGAATCTCTTTGACCACGCTTGCGGCGAGTGTCCCACGAGGAGCCCTGGAAGCGTGGTTGACATTGACCCCATGTGGGAATCGAGCGTGGTGAACATCTGGCGGCTGCCTAACAGACGTTCAGGGCGCTTTGGCCCCACCACAAAATTGACCGTGGTTTACTGTGGTTGACTATGATCTCGTAACCTCTGAAAATACCCTCTAACACCGATAAAATGGGTGTTACATTTTATTATACGTGGTACAGGGCAACACTGCAGCCCTGCAACATGGGCCCTTTTCACACGAGATGCCTCCTCCCAGTTTCGCTGGGTGGAGATGGGTGGACGCGTCTGTGTATACACCACTTGCGGTGTGTGTAGGTGTGTGCATGCTCTTGCGCAACACCCATCTCCACCCACCCATGTAGCAAGTGGCAGTGGAGTCTGTTGCTCTGTGAGTAGGTGGCGGGTGGAGATGGGTGTTGCGCGGGAGCATGCACACACCTACACCCACTGCAAGTGGTGTTTACACAGATGCCTCCACCCATCTCCACCCAGTGAAACTGGGGTGGGTGGAGGTGGGTGGCGATGGGTGTGTGATGAGTGGAGGTGGGTGTTGGGAGGAAGCACATGCGCACCCTTACCCATCTCGCTCAGTGTTCACATGGATGAACACCGAGCACACACCCATCCCCCCACCCACTGCCAGCCGTTTTCACGGACACCCCCTCTGCACACCTGCCTGAACACTGAGCACAGTGTGTGTGTGTGTGTGTGTTGTCCATATAAAAATGGCCATTCACATGGGCAGCACCCACTCATGCCCATGCAGAAAATCTGTGTGGGCATAAGTGAGCCCGTCTTGTGTAAAAATGGCCATTGTGGGCAGTAAAGCAATACAATGGATCTTTAACCCTGACAAGACGAGGAACTGTGTGTGTGTGTGTGTGTGCGTGTCTGTGTGTGTGTGTGTGAAATGACAAAGAAAGTGGTACAGAGAGCAGGTGGAATGACAAGAACTTGGATGAAATTATGGAGAAGGCCAGGTGGAATGACAGGGAGAGGTTGGGAGGCTACGGGAAGAGGTTGGAAGGCAAGGGATTCAGTGGAATGACAGGAAGGAGACCATGTGTGTGGAACAACAGGGGGAAGCAGTGAGAAACAGGCCAACTGATAAGACACTGGATGGAATGACTGGGAGGTTTCCCCGGAAGACCTAGTAAAGCACTGAAGCCAGCCAGCGCTGAAGCCTCCGGACTGCCGTGCAGCCGCCGCCGCCCGGAGCACAAAAGGTAGGCGATCTCTGGGTGGGGGGTAGGGTGATCCCTGGAATGGGGAGGTGTTAAACCACCCCCCACCCCAGGGATCACCCTAGTATCTGCTGGTGCAGGCTTTGGGTTACCGCCGGCGGCGGCACAGCAGCTGCCCGGAGCCCACACAAGCAGGGACTACGGCTAAAAATTTTTTTTTAAAAAATCCAGGCTGGGCAGGGTAAGTGAGGGGTGACCCCCCTTCCACCTGCGCAGCTTGGACAGGGGAGGGAAAGTGTTTTTTTGTGGTTTTTTTCATTGATTTCAATGGGGACAGTTCCCCATTGAAATCAATGGGAAAAATACCGGTACCGGTATACCGGTTCTAATCTGGTAAACCGGGTTTTTGGGAACCGGGATCTGGTAAAAGTGATATCTGTTTTTTTGGGTGAAGTCCCACCCCTATACAAAAAATATCCAGTTTTATCTATCTATCTATCTATCTATCTATCTATCTATCTATCATCTAAGCTAAACCTAACCTATGTATAATACAAAATATTCCTATCCTATAATCCTAATATTTATAATAAAACAGTCTAGTAGCTAAATATCTAGCCTATATATATATACAATTAATATTTTTAGCTATATAATATATGGTCAGAGGGAGACAGGCAGGGGAAGGGAAAAGGAAAAATGTAAGGGTAAGGAATAAGGATTGGAAAATTAAGGTAGTAAGTATATATACGGAAAGATTTTTAGTGCAAGCACCAGCAGATTCTGCAAATGCACCCCGACAGAGCAATAGCTAACACAGAACCAGAGTCAAGCAGCCCAGCCCTGCAATATAAAGGATTGCAGTGCCCTCCTCCAGAGCTCCATGATTGGTTCTGTGAGGCAGGAAGCAATGAGCAATCACAAGGTGCCATTCAACTGACTGGGACCTGTTTGCAGTGCTCATTCGCCAGCGATTACATCCATCAGGTTCTTCCTCTCCCATGACAGGCCCAATTCAAGAGTTCAACACTTTTCCTGGCTCAGAGATGTCTGCTCCCTCCTCCCCTCACCACATTTCCCTCCAAAAACACCTGTGAGGCTGCTGGGCAATAAGAAAATCAATAACAACTTTTGTTATCATTATTGATTTTGTTATTATTTTTTGTTATTTTCGTTACTGCAATAATGATAACGAAAATGACAAATTTCATTTTCGTTATTGATATAATGAAAATGACATGCACACCTCTAGGAAGGGATGCACTGATAGGAATTGGGTGGCATGACAAGAAGTGAATTACATTTGGGTTAGGTGATGGCGCAGCAGGAAGGTACAATTACATCTGAGATCTGGGGCTCTAGGGAAAAGATTTGGGGCCTGTGCCCTGCTCCTTAGCAATGTCGCTTGCCAGGGTGACTCTAATACAAGGCTAGAGTCTCTGTGATGGTACATTGGAAGGGGGTGGAGGGAGGGGAGTCTGACCAAAGGTAAGAATATTAGTGTGGCATTGATTTAGTACTGATTGTAACGTCTGCCTTCTGTGTGCCTTTTGTGCAAGGAGAGGCTACTTTTCATGCAAATATGTCAGTCCCGGAGCGCACACATCTTTCCAGGAATTGATCTATTTTTTACAAGAACCCCTTTTATCTCAGAACGTCCAATTCCTCTGCTTTGGCATACTGTTGTTTCAATGTGAGCTGAGGAACCATTCCCCGCCAAGCTGCTGAATGCTTTAATACATGTAACCGTTGGAACACAGCTCGACAGCTAGGGGTGCCGCAGACAGTGTTCAGTTTGATGAAGTACAGATAATATTATGAACATTACTTCACCCCTGGAAAAGCAACTGGAACTGGTTCTGGTTGAACCCTGCAATTGCAAAACAACATTCGCATTTGAACTCCCGATCACTGTTGAATTCCCCCGTAATCATGTTCCTGGATATTGCTGCTTGCTATTTGAAACCGTGTATATTCTATTCCCACTGAGGGCAAGGCAAGGTGTGCTGGGCTTACAATGTAGGAAAACAAAACCAGATTTAGATTGAATCCTATGGAGAATTATCTAACTGTAAGAAGAGAACTCATTGGAACACATTACAAAGAGAGTCGGTGGGGGTCTCATCATTGGAATTTTTCAAAAGTAGGATAAACATCTGTCAAAGATGGTTTGAGTATAATTAACTCTGCTTCAGTGCATGGGGGTAGGACTAGACCGCTTTAATGTACTTTTCTGTAATTTCTTTTCAAGCTGACACAGGACCCATGGGGTTTGAACAAAGGCTGTTCTTTGCCTGCGGAGGCACTCGGCATCAGATAATGGCTCTGGTCTGAGCATCCCCAAATCTCCTGTGCCTATCCCACAGGGCTCCTGATTGGTTTAGTATGATCCCTACAGGGATTGGCTGGGTGAAGCTATACAGCATCCAAGACTTTTGCCAGTACAAAAGATTCGATCCCTGCTTTCTAGGCCTCTATCTTTACCTTACTTGTTTCCAGCCCTGCTCCCAGACCCTCTCATCTTCCACCTTGCCTGCATCGAGCTATAGACTTCCATCTTTGCTCTACCCCTCTCCTGGTCCCTTCAGACTGACTTCCTGGCACTTGATCTCCTGGCTTGGCTTTCATACCCACTCTGCATTCTGACTTACCTCCACGTATGCTTGCCTGATTGGACTAGACTCTGGTATTGAACTCCTGCTTATACACCATCATCACCTTGGTCTATCCCACCACTCCTGATCATGAAAACACTTGCTGTGAACCTGATCCTGCCCCCATCCAGGACCGCACTTACTGCGGGGTGGCTTGGGGTTGCTGCCTCAGGCCCTGCTCCTGGGGCCCTCCTGCACACGGGAGCCTGACAGTGTCTGGGAGCTGGGGACCCCGAGTGCGGCAGCCCCCTGAGTCTTGGCCAGGGAGGGAGAGGCGGGGCCTCTGGCTCTCTCTCATCCCCCCTGGCTGAGTCTGAGACTGAAAAGCAGCGAAGGGTGCCAGCGGGAGTGAGGGAGAGGCAGAGGCCCCACCTCTCCCACACTCCATGCCCCCCTTCCACTCTCTTATCAGTCTCGGCCAGGGGGAATGTGGGAGAGGCGGGGCTTCTCCCTCTCTCTTATTCCCCCTAGCTGAGACTGACAGACAGTGGAGGGGGCCAGCAGAAGTGCGGGAGAGGCAGAGGCCCCGTCTCTCCCTGAAACTTCCGGTGGCGGCAGGTGGTGTGGCAGCAGATTTAATCTGCCACTGCTGCATCCGCTACCACAGGGAGCTGGTGAGTGGGCCCGGCATGGGGCCCAGGACAGCGAGGGGCGATGCCACAGCGACGGATGGGGAGGTAAATGCCCCTGAAATGGCTGGGCTTGGGGATGGGTGGAGGGGAGTGCCCCTCCGCCTGTCCCTGAGCCCAGACCTGGGTAGCATCCCCCTACCAAACCAAGGAGTGCCCCCTGAACTGGGGAGTGCCCCTAGGCCTGCCGGCTGCTGGCAGCAAAGCCGCCAGCAGGAGACTGAGACCCCATATTTCTCCACTGCCCTGGGCCTCACAGCTCCAAAGGCCGGCCCTGCCCCCATCATGGTTCCAATCTTGATGACCATTTATGACCCCATCCCTCACACCAGCCCCATAATTCTATTATTCTAGTGTGTGTTTTTGTTCCTGTAAAGGCCAGGGAGATCGCTATTATTTGCTTTTGTCATTATGATTATTTATTTAATTCCAACCCAAACTGAGCTATGTCCTTTCCAAAATAATTCATTTCTACCTGAAATGATCTTTGTGCAAATTCTGTTACTTACAAGTTAGGGAATTCAAGTATGAACAAGATTATTCATTCTTAGTTGCTTGCTGCTTTTTATTTACTCCCCATTATTTGTTACTTTGCCACTGAAAATTGTTAAACTATCCAATCAGGAGGCAGAAAACAACCAGCCTATTCATTTTAATAAGCACCAGAAGCAACAAAGAACAAAGTGAAGAATCTGCAAGCGTCCATTAACTGAAAGTTGTCTACATTTTCCAGCAAAACATTACAGGTAAATATAGGGTGGAGTCTGCAAATACTTTGCAAACACAGAAACAAGGGCCATATTCAGATTAAATGTTGTCTGCAACAAGTAACTCTACCACAACAAATTGTATGTTTGTACAAAGGAAAATGTGTATTAATTATTTTAATAGTAAGACTATTTTAATAGTCTATTTTAAAAGACTATTTTAAAAGACCAGCAAGTTTACAGTACTTACATCTTTCTGAAAAAATATCCAGTACAGATTGACACAATTGCATATTGTTTCTTAGTTAGCAGTTCTTTTTATATGTAATGATGCTTGTCCTAAGCCAGTCTTCAGTTCAGTGGAATCGACTGCATTTCCCAGAGTTTCAGCTTGGGGGAAAATAGTGATCTGGCCCTTCCTCAGGATATAGCCTTCCCACTCTCATGCTGACATCCTTCACTTCAAATTCTGTCTCTCCTCCCTTACTTCTGCTGTCTCCCTCGCTAGACAGAATTACTACGCCTCCCGCATTGAGTCCTATTCTCGGGACCCTCACCACCTGTTCTCCACCTTTGACTCCCTCCTCAAGCCCCCCTGTCCTCCTCCTCCCTCTTCCATTTCTGCTCAGGATCTTGCTTCCTTCTTCACCTCCAAGATAGACAAGATCCGCCTCGACATCGCTTATTACTCCTCTCCTCTTCCTACTCCCTCCCCCTCCCTCCTCCCCCTCCTTCTCTCCTGTCCTCCTTCCCTCCCACCTCCATTGAGTAAATCTCCTCCCTATTCTCCGCTTCCAACCCTTCCACTTGCCCCCTTGGCCCCATCCTCTCCCATGCCCTGACCTCCATTGTTTCCACTATTGCCCCTTCCCTTGCCCCTTCCCTCCTGCACATCATCAACCTCTCCCTCTCTACTGGCTCCTTCCCATCCACCTTCAAGCATGCCACTGCCTCTCCTATCCTCAAAAAGTCCACTCTTGACCCCTCTGACCCCTCTAGCTACCATCCTGTCTCACTCCTTCCTTTTGCTTCCAAGCTTCTTGAACATGTTGTCTACTCCCGCTGTCTCGACTTCCTCTCTTTGAACTCCTCCTTTGACCCCTTCCAATCTGGCTTTTGCCCCCTTCACTCTATTGAAACTACTCTTGCTAAGATCACCAATGATCTTCTTGTGGCTAAATCTAATCGCCTCTATTCCATTCTTGTCCTCCTTGACCTCCTTGAGCCTTCGATACTATTGACCACTCACTCTTGCTGGATTCACTTCACTCCCTTGACTTCTGTGGCTCCGTCCTCGACTGGTTATCCTCCTACCTCTCTGACTGCTCCTTCAATGTGTCTCTTGCCAACTCCACCTCCTCCTCCCTTCTACTGTCGGTTGGTGTTCCCCAAGGCTCTGTCCTTGGCCCTCTCCTCTATCTATACCCTGTCCCTAGGCAAACTCATTGCCTCGCACAGCTTCCAATATCACCTCTACACTGATGACACTGAACTCTATCTCTCTACTCCCTCTCTCTCTCCATTTATTCAAGTTCGCCTCACCAGCTGTCTCCCTGACATCTCTACCTGGATGTCTCAACGTCATCTCAAACTCAACATGGCTAAAACTGAACTCCTTATCTTCCCACCTCATCTTCCTCTCCCTCTTCCCTGTCGATCCTCATCGATGGGGTCACCATCCTTCCCGTCCCCCAAACCTATAGCTTAGGCTTCATCTTTGACTTACCCCTTTCTTTTAAACCCTATATCAACTCTGTTGCCAAATCTTGTCGCTTCTCCCTCCATAACATTGCTAAGATTTGCCCTTTTCTTTCTGTCTCCTCTGTCAAAATGCTTGTTCAGGCCCTGGTCATGTCTCGTCTCGATTACTGTAACCTCCTTCTTACTGGCCTCCCCGCTCTCAACTTTCTCCCCTTATCTCCGTTCAAAACTCTGCTGCCAGGGTCATCCACCTCGTCTGTTGCTTTGACCACGTGCAGCCCCTCCTCTCCTCTCTTCACTGGCTCCCCCTTCCTGAACGAATCCTGCACAAACTCCTAGTCTTCACCTATAAAGCTCTTCACAACCTTGCTTCCCCCCCTCCCCCCTGGTCTCTCGGATTGTAAGCCCTAGGGCAGGGACCGTGTCTATTCAATTACTTTGTAAAACGCCAGGTACATTGCTGGCGCTATATAAATGCTTGCTAATAATAATAATAATAATAATAATAATATACAGGAATTAATTTATGAGTGCATACTTTGTGCTGTAGAATCTACCAATAGTACTCCTGAGATGCATAAAATGTAAATGAACTGGCCAGAGAGCTGGTGGTTTTAATTCCTGTAGTCAATACTGTATGAAATAATAACCTCAATCGTAAATGTCTTAGTTTATTACATTTGAAAATTATGATATTTAGAAAAGTATATGAGTCAGCTATCTGAAATGATAGCACAAAGCACTGTGGTCAGCAATAGAAAACTTAGATTTGTGCATAAATATATAATGCATTTCTCTGTGTAATATAAGCACAAAATAATCTTTAATGCACTATTTGTGCCAATACAGAAAACCAATAACCACACCAAGGGAAGTCTTGAGTTAACAAAAACAAATAGGTAGAAAAATATTAACAGCAGTAAATGAGGGAAATGCCACTGACGATTGCAAGTTTGTATGCACATATTAATTGTGTCCCTAGGGTAAGACTGGAGGAAAGCAAGCACATACCAAGTCTTTCCAAATGGGCCCAGAATACTGTTAGACTATTATGAACCAGTGTGTCTGGCCAGGATGCTAGACTAGGATCCTAAAGATGTTGTTGAGGGTGAGGTCACAAAACATCTGGAAAAATCTGAGTTGACAAAAACAAGCCAGTGTGGTTTAATTCAGGGCAAATCTTCTGTCGGACATATCTGGTAAATGTATTCCTGAGGCATTAATCCAAAGAGCAGATGGGGAAGCCAGTGAACATGATCTTTTTGGATTTCAAAGAAGGCATTTGACATACTCCAGGACAGGAGAGACTCTACTGACTTAGGTCAGATTATCCTTGAGAAAGAAAGGAAACTGTGAGGTAACTGTACTGACAAATATTTCATTGGGTCAGAGAAAAGCAGGTTAATGAGTAGATTGGGCATTATGATAATCAGTACCCGGGCCAATAGTTTGAACTCTATAACAGAGCAAGGCTTTGGGGACCAAAGCTTACAAAGTTTACTGGAACTGGTCTGTCACATTTCTCATCATCGTCAGGAAATACAAGTCACAACATTTCATCCTGATTCCCTGCTACATTTTGTCATGTGCCAAGTGGGAGAGCCCTGGGGTATTGTTACTCAGAATGAACATGGCTGTGATTAGGAGAGTAATAGAATAGAATTCTCTCTCTCTTCCATCCCCCATCCTCACAGGGATGGCTTGACCTTCCAACACTCTACTTCGAACTGCTCGATTCTCTGGAAAGAGTTTTCAGGCAACAGTTTGTGATATAACCTTGCAAGACTGTCCTCTGCTCCAAGCCACATTGACCCAGTTGAAAATAGCATTACGTAGTAGGAAGACTGATTAAGCTAATGGTCATAGAATCATGCAGTGTACATTTGATTAGAAGTTGCCCTTAAACTGAAGCTGCCCTTAAATAATGGGCCATGGCTACTGAAGTCTGTACCATTGCTGATAGATGCCACTCCAGATTAAATGAAGCACAGCATTGCCTAGCTGATGGGCTCTGATCACTGATCAGATTAAAAGCTCCCCCACAGTCAGTGCTGCCCTGCAATAGATGCTGTGGTTAATCCACTAATTAAAAATAAAATCCACAGTGTCTACTCAAAGAAATATGGTACGTATGATAAGAGCCAGGCATAATGCGTAAATATTCTTAATGAAAAGCAGTGGATCTTATTAGGCAGAAATGTAAATGCTCTTCAGTCACGTCATAGGGAGAAGTGAAGACATTTCTTCTTTACACCTCTGGCTGCTTGGGGTTGTATGACCGCTGAAAAGTAGGTTTCCATGCTTGGGGTTGTATGACCGCTGAAAAGTAGGTTAAAGTTTGTCAAAATTTGCACTCTTTTTCTCTCTATCAGACATTTCAAATGAGAGTGTGTTACCAATTCGCTCTCCATAACATTGCTCGGATCCGTCCCTTTCTCTCTACCTCCTCGGCCAAAATCCTTGTTTGTGCCATGGTTATCTCTCGCCTCGATTACTGCAACCTCCTCCTCACTGGCCTCCCTCGCTCTCATCTGTCCCCCCCTTATCGCAATCCAAAACTCCGCTGCCAAGGTCATTCATTCTGCCCGTCGCTTCGACCATGTGCAGCCTCTCCTCTTCTCTCTTCACTGGCTCCCCATTCCTGAATGTATCCTGTTTAAACTCCTGGTTTTCACGTTCAAAACACTGCACAACCAAGCTCCCCCTTACCTCTCGGACCTAATCTCCCTACGCTCTCCTGCGCTTGCCGCTCGTCCTCTGTCCCCTCCCTCAGTCTCCCTCGTTTCTCCTGCTCACCTAACTGCCTTTGACCCGTCTCCCTCACTGTCCCCCATGCCTGGAACTCCCTCCCTGCCCACATCCACCTTGCCCCCTCCCTCTGCTCCCTTGCACCTGCTCCTCTGCTCTCCTCCTCAAAACCCACCTTTTCCTCGCTGCCTTTCCCAATGCCTGCTAGTCGTTCCCCGTATACTTACTGTCTGCCCTCCTTGGCAGACTGCTGCAACCATCCTGATTGTAGCCAAGCCATGCACACGCACCTGAGACTTCGTATCCGCTTGAATGTCTGTTTGTCTTCTCCCCTGTCTTTCCCACTGTCCCCTCTCCCTGTCTCCCCCTCCTTGTCTTTTAGATTGTAAGCCACAGGCAGGGACCGCGTCTATTGTATGTTTTTGTACAGCACCAAGCACATGACTGGCGCTATATAAATATTTATAATAAATAATAATAATAATAAATCGGTTAATCAGGCAACACTCCTCAGATGGAAATGTCAAAGCACAAACAAGACAGGTGATAGATCAACTTCACCGTGGGCTCTGAATCAGTCAAGATCAAAGGAGAACCAAGTCAAAGCAATCCTTGGACAGGTGATCTCTAAGCAACACCTAGGTGCTGTTGGAATTTGTGTTTATGGCCCTTTTCACACAGACACTCTAACACTGATAAAATGGTGTTACATTTTATTATACATGTTGTAGGGCTGCAGGTGTGCTCTGTGGGTGCCCTGCAACATGTATACAAAATGTAACACTCATTTTATCAGTGTTAGAGTGTCTGTGTTAAAAGAGCCTATGATTTGCTAGGGAGCATTTCTCTCACACACATATCGCTAGGGAGATATAATGCTGGAGTTGAATTGGAAAGGCACGTAGAGATGAGTCTTTAGGAACCAGTCTTTCCAAGGTAAAATAGCCTACTGAGAATGGCTGCTGATGTATATATGTGAGTCTTTGACTTACACCACGTGCATTCTTTATTCAGACTATACATTGGGTATGTCCCTTGTGCAGTCAGATGTCTGGCATGTTCCTTAGTGCAAGAAAATGGAGGGCAGGGGGAGCACATCTGATGGAGGTGAACTAAGAGCTCCCCTTTTTGTCCACCTGCCAGGATTTTCTGTCCTCCTTTCTGTGCATGAAATGAAGTTGCAGCTGTGCCAGTTGTTTTTTATGCAAAAGCCAACAGTCTCATCATTCAGTCTCATCCTCAGGCCACGGAAATGATGATAAGCTAGCCAACTTGTTTTGAAAGGATTAGCGCTTTGGCCAACAGATTTTAAATACAGCTGCATGTTAATAAATGTAAAATTGTTAGTATGGAAGCTAGAATTAAAGCTAGCTTAATGCTTAATGAGCAGCTTAACAGACATACTTATCAGAAAACGGATCCAAAGTTATTGCGCACAAAGTATTGAAGCTATCATCTTAGCTCATGGCAGTGGCAAAAGAAAATAACATATTAAAGTCTATTAGCAGGGAGATAATTTATAAAATCAAAGGAACTGTGCCTTTACTATAAAAGGCACTTGCTACACCTCATTGGGAATATTGTATTTTGTAATGGTTGATGCTAGCAGGATAGTATTTTCCTGCAGTGAGTTCGACATGGCAGCAAAGGATATACCAGGTTTAACAATCTAAGATTAGAAGAGAGGTTAAAGAAGTTTCTCTTCTTGCTTCATCAGAAAAAAAGCAAGAGATCACGAGATGACATACCATTTTTAAAAAATTGACAAATAAATTGAATTATGTTTATGTTCAAAGTAGTTTGATTTATATCTTTTGTTGGCCAACTATTGTTGGTGGAAATGTGCAAGCGTCCAGACCTTACAGGGTCCTTCCTCAGAAAAGTAGGAGTTGGAATGCTACGGATGCCATTTTTGAAGAGGGCAGCTTGTTCTGAGCATCCTCAGAAGTTTTGGGCATGCTGAAAACAGGCTTCCTGTTTCAAAAATGGCGCCTGCGGCATGCTGATGCTGCAGGTGCCATTTTTGTAAAGAGCTGAGCATGCTCAGAAAGGGCCAATCAGGTGCTTCTGAGCATGCTGAGTTTGTTTTTTATTTCAAAACCTAGAACTCCAGGAAGAGGTCACACTTCATGAAACCCCCTCTGGAAGGTAAGTACCCCACCCCGACTCCCTGCCAGGCCCCGCCCAGGCCCTGGGTCCCTGCCTAGAATTTTCCTTCCTGGGCAGGCAGGGGGTCCAGGTGGTGACTGGAGGTGGCCAGGGGGTAAGTCTTTTCCCCCTGCTCACCTCTGGCACCCCACCCAGATCCCTCCCCACCCCCTGCCCTCAGTGAGATTTGCAAGATCTTGAGGGAGGGGGCAAGATTGTGCGAGGTCTCCCCTTCCCCCTTCTTGAGTCTGGCAAGATTCTCATTAAGGGGGGATCCTTTCTGGGCTCTACTCATTCTTATTATCTACTGTTAACATAGTCCTTCATTACTACTGCGTACCATTTTGTTTCTGCACTAACCATTACTGTATTTTATACATTCATATGTGTATATTTTTCTGTAACCTTCTTTTGCATTCCTCCTTCCCTTTGCACCACACCCGTCTCCAGTCTTTCACCTTTCCCCCACTCCTTCTGTTGCCATTTTCCATTATACCCCCCACTATGCTTTGCTTATCTTCAGCTCTACTCACACCTTATATTTCTAGTGCTTATTCACTCACTATCTTCTTCTTCCTCCTCTTCCTCTTCTTAATTTATTATTAATTATTATTATTATTATTTTATTTATATAGCACAAGCAGTGTACCTGGCACTGTACAATCAGTAGTTATAGACAAATCCCTACCCCAAGGGGCTTACAATCTAAAAGAGACAAGGAGGGGGAGACGAGAGAGAGGTGAACATTGGGAGACAAGAATACATTCATGGGGTTAAGAAGATGCAAGTGCATGTGCTTAACTTAGTTACAGGGAAGAGATTCTGAGAGATTCTCACGACAAGCCTTTTGACTCATGACCAGGGAAAGCCTGACAGAAGAGGTGGGTTTTCAGGAGGGATTTGAAAGATGGGAGGGAGGGAACAGAACAAATGTAACCAGGGAGGGAGTTCCAGGCATGTGGGGCAGCAAGAGAGAAGGGGTAAAGACATTTAGAGAAGCAAGCAGGGGCGGCTGGTGGGTGTTGAGGTTGGAGGGGCAGTAAGGCTGGCAGGCCAGTGTGTGGAGCCAGGGCAACGGTAGGCGGAGCCAGGGCAATGGTAGGTGGAGCAATTATGGCAGATGAAGCAAGGGACATACATAAGAAGCAGCTAGCTATTTGTGTCCGTTATGTTGTTCCAGTAGAAGGTTCTGTAAAGGAACATTTTCTGGCTCTTCGTGACTTAAAATCATTTACTGCAGAGTCAATCACTGAATCAATACAGTATTGCCTAAGAGAAAATGGTTTAGAGGATGTTCACAAACCTATGATGTTGCTTCAGTTATGAGTGGAGCAACAGGTGGTGTACAAGCTAAATCTTTGCAATATCACCCAGAAGCAATCTATGTCTGTTATGCACATCAACTCAACTTGGTATTATGTCACACTTGCAAAGCAGTTACAGAAGTTACTAATTTTTTTGGCACATTGGAAGATTTGTATACCTTCTTTAGTAGTTCCCTTATAAATCACAAAAATTTCATAGAGATTCAAAAGGATCTGAGGGATTAAAGCATAGTGAGCTTGTACAGCTCTCAGACACTAGGTGGACTTGCCAGATACATTCGGTCAATTCTCTGATTGCAAACTTTTCAGCAGTTATTCAATTCCTCTCTGAAATTCAGTCTTCTACAGCAATTGTTTTATCCCAAGTTGTTTTATCCCTGCTTAGACC
>QEPC01006211.1:558957-579764 GCA_003113815.1 Sphenodon punctatus
GGGGGGGGGGGGACTTTAGGTTTTTTTTAAAAATTGCCCACGTGTCCTGCTCTCCTCCGCGGAGGCAGGACGCACAGGCAATTTAAAATTGAAAAAAAACAAACAAAAACAACAACTGTTCCCTGCCTTGTCGCTCCCTCCCCCATTCTGAGCAGCAGATTTGGGGGCGGGTAGCAGCAAGGGGCAGCGGTAGGGAAGCGGCTGGGCTCAAGGCGCAATGTTGGAGAGCTCCAACAGCGCGCCGGCAGCCATGTTGAGCATGTGAGGCAGGGAGTAGCGTCCATGCACACTGCTCCCTGCTTCAGTCCCCCGACCCTAGGGATCTCGCCAGGGCTGTTTCCGCAAACGCCCTGGCGAGAGCTTTCCTTGTGCCCATAGGGCTCAATGGAACGTGTTGTGGACGGCGGGGCTCAGCCGTCCAAATAGCGTTTTCCATAGAAAACACGATTTGGGCTTAGCCTTTTTGTCCCTTGCGGGACCCACTCCTCAGGGGAGACCAGAGCAGGGGAGACCAGTAAGGAGGAAGTTACAGTAGTCAAGGTGAGAGATGACTAGAGCATGGGGTTTCGCAATGGCAACAGTAAGGCAGGGCCAGATTGTAACAATATTATACGGGGCAAAGCAGCAGGATTTGGCAACAGCCTGGATCTGAGGCATAAAGGAGAGGGAGGAGTAAAAAATGAATCCCAGGCTACGCACCTGAGGGAAAGGCTGGATGAGGACAACCTCAATGGAAAATGAGAGGGAAGAAGGAGGGGAACATTTGGGGGGGAAGATGAGGACATCCAAGCAGAGATGTTAGAGAGACAGTCAGTGATACGAGACTGGATGGAGGAGGCGAGCACAGGAGTGGAGAGATAGCGTTGTATGTCCTCAGCATACAGGTGGTACTGGAAGCTGTGAGGTTCAGTGAGTTTAACCAGAGAAAGAGTGTAAAGGGAGAAGAAAAGAGGGCCCAGGACAGAGCCTTGGGGAACTCCCACAGAGGGGGAAGCAACGTAGAGAAGGCACCAGCAAGTGAAACATTGAAGGATCGGTTTGAGAGATCCGAAGATTCTAATGTATCCCACCCTCCCTTTGCACTCTTCCTCTTTGTGTTTCTTATCTACCCCTGTTCTCACCTTCTGTTACTATGGTTCATTTATCACCAACTTTGTTCTACCTCCCACTCGTGTATGGGCACTAAAGGAGGTGCAGGCACAATCCTAAAGAGGGGATGGTGATTCACTCCTGCACAGGTGTGCAAGCCACTACAGGCTGAGTAGGACCAGCTGGGCTTGGGTGTGGCCAGGCTAGCATGAGAACACAAAAGAACTTGAGAGCTCAGTAGAGGGTGACAGAGGAGAAGAAAGAGCCAGGGAAGGCTCGGCTTCATAGCTGACTGCAGGACTGTGTCTGGTCAGAGGGACCTGGAGAGAAGGTGCCCACTTAAAAGGAACTGACTACCTAGGTACAGAAGGGACTGTGCTTGGCCGGGGGGCTGAGTAAAGAAAGTAACCAAGGGATTATGTATGGGGTGGTGCCTGGATTTAGGAGCGACTGTGCCTAGCCAGAGGGCAAGAACCGACCCTCAGCCTGGTTCCATTCATCATAGTGCAGAGGGCAACAGACAGAAACTTTGGGGGGCAGTCTCCACTTCTTCAGTTTCCCTCTGGGAACCAACACTCACTGCTGAATGCCCACCTCCATCATGTTGTCAACAGTGCCCACCCACACCCAGAGCCCCACACCTTTCACACCCATTGCTCTGTCTTTTAGTTCACGTAACTACACTCTTTTATGCAGCGGTCGGTATCTCTGCTCTCACGATGATCCCATTACTCTGGTTGGGGGTACATCAAAAGGAAGTGTGGGCACTGTTAACACTGAGATAATTATGTACTAGGACGGATGGACACTTTGACCACCAACTCAACCCATACAGGTCACTAAAGACCTGACAAACAGTAACAGCTATTGATGGCCACAAACCTAATTTATATTTGAGCCAATGACAGAGTTGAAAATCTTTACCAACCTCTTGAGATATCTAGTTTGCTCAGCTGTCCTGTTTTTATTCTTCTGCATGTTTTAGCCCATTAGCTCTTTATTCCTTTCTGTCTTTTGTTATACTGTTATAGTTCCTTGTCCTTGGTAAATAATTAAGAAACTAATCATAAACCCTCATGCTGCAGATTGTTAGAGTTTTAATAGCATTAGCATGTAAGATATATTGCAAAGGACATCCTTTAAATCTGCTTCATTCTATCTTAGGAAGGAACAATTTAATTAATAATAAGAATAGATGCAGTATTAATGGTTTTCAATTTGTATTTTATTAAAGTTTGAAATAATTATTAGAATTAATCAGTGGTTTAGGAGATGCATTAACTCACTTAAAGGGCTCTTTCTTTCTTTCTTTCTTTCTTTCTTTCTTTCTTTCTTTCTTTCTTTCTTTCCCTTTGTTGACTTTGTTTGAACGGATGTTTGTGAGTGGATTTGACTGAAACGCATGCTGCCATATGTTGGCCTGGGATTGCCCTGGGGAGTGCTGGTGGCTATTCAAAGCTGTGACCTCGGCAAATCTCGAAGGTCACAGCCTGGGCTAAGGGCTGCCTATGTGGGCTGAAGCAGGCCACAGTGGGCTACTGACGTCTGTTTCCATGCAGCATACCCACTACAGGCTGGGGGCTGCCATGGCCGGCCACCATGGCTGTGCCTCATTGGCTGTCCATCATGGCGGGGGCTGGGTGGGGCTGGGAGCAAGGCACAGGCGAGGACAACTATTTGCACGTTGTGGATGGTGGGATGGCTCCCTGGCTTCAGACACATGTGTCCGGTGTCCTGACATGACCCGGGCCATGTCGCCTGTGATTTTCCATCCTGGGGTAGCCCAGGGAGTGGTTCCACTGGCTGCATGTCTGTTTTTTAGCTTTTAGGGAGTTACTTTGGTGTCATCAAACATCTGAAGAGAAATGCATTTAGATCGGGGTGTATTTTTAATAGGGCATCTTTTGCTGTAGACTTCAGTGGATTTATTTTACCTACAGGACACTTTTTCAGCTTTGTGTCCAACCTAAATTTAATTTATATTCTCTTTCAAATCAACATTAAGGACTTTCATAAAGTTAATTACCTTTTTGGGTTGGCTGATTTAAATGAGCAATATTCTCACCCAGTCTCTGTTTTGATTTAAAAAAATAATAAATCTTCAGGAATTTGTACAAATAGTACTTGGTCATAACTTTTGACTGCCCTTACAAGCCCCTGAGGAAAAGACCCAAGGCTGAGCAGATGTAGTGAGTTACAGCATTGCGTGTACTAATTACTACATCTGCTAAATTTTAAAGTCGTGACATGAAGTATAAAGTCCAAGACATAAGTCCAAATCCTGCAAGCAGCTCCATGTTGTTCCAGAAGTCTGGTTGCATGGATGTCTTTGAAAGAGTGGGGACTTAATTCTGCAGAGGATAGTCTATAAAGGGAGACAGAGGAAGTATGAGTCAAAGGGAGACAGAAGAAGTATGAGTCACCCTTCCCATCGGCAAGCCATAAGTGTAACCCTAGTCTATTTAGAGTAAATGGCAAGCCCCATGATGACTAGAATGGGCTCAAGACAAGAGCACCTGAAACGTTCCAGCAGAATTTGGACTCTTTGGAGTACATCTGCACCTGAAAGACATTTAAGAAGGAAAAAAATATGCTTGGCTTCTGTTCTTAGGCAAAAGGTTTGGAGGGTTTTATAAACAAACCAAAACAGACAGATACACTAGGGAACATCAGTATTTTTTTTTCTGTCTAATCCAAAGGGTCAATGCATTCTGTAAGAATGACCTCCTTGAAGGGTCTTTAGTGCATCTTTGTTCTCAGTCATGGTTTCAAAATTGAACTGCCAAGCTTTGCATGAAATCAAAGAACCTCACAATGAATGATTTAGGATTCAAAAGCATTTCCGCTGTGCTAATGACCCTATTGAATTTATTGGTTGCTGTATCACTGATGGGAATTGTGTAGACTTTATGTAACCTGGGCTGGAAATGGTTCACTTTGCATTGCTGCAAGTAAGCCGCTGCTGCTGGAAAAGGGAGCCTGTAGCTTTAAGACTCATTGTTGATAGTTTCCCTCCAAAACCGGGTCTGGGCTCGGATCTGTTAACTGCTTACGGAAGAGGGCCTCCTTGCTCCCAGCTTGCTGTATGAAAGTTACAGCTCTCACGTTTACAGGAGTGATCAGTCAGTCTGTCCAGAAGGCCGAGGGGACCAGAAGGGGAAGAGAAGAAAAGGATTGTGTGTCACGGTGTAGCTGATGTTGGGTGAACGTCTGTGGAGCAGACTCCTTTCCTGGGAGCTGTGTTTGGATCCCAGATGCTGGACTGGCTGAATGAGGCCTACCTGGCCCTCTACGAAATGGTGGGATGCAATGATTGTCTGCAGACTGTCATGAATTATTGTTGTTATTAAGGGCGCTCTTCCTGAGTACTGTATTCCTTCCATCCTTATTTCTTCAGGGAAGTTTATGTACTTTTGAATGATGGAGTTGGAGGAGATTTTATGTTACTTTCACCAGCAGAGTCCAATACTAAGCTGGCTGAGGTTCAGGGTGAAAACTTAAGAAACATATTGACGTTGCACTGAGTCTTTACCTTCAGACCTTGTCTTTCTTTTCTGTACTAACTGGAGGAGACTGCCTCCGGGGCAATTGTAAATGTTTCTTTGAAACGCAGGACAATTGATGAACTATTTAATATTCCTGCAAATCAGTTTCCTTGTCTTCATGTCTGTCTGGTGCCGGTTATTTCTCTGGTCACAAGAACCTCACAGGTCTCAGAACTCTAGAGCACCAGTTCCATTTAAACAATTTGATTATAAAACATTTGAAAAAGCATTTCAGCTGTCCTTACTTGTGAAGTGAGGGATGGGCCTATCCTTGACTGATGTTTAGAATTTCTCTGCATTGTTAGATATGATCCACATTTTCCACTGCCTTTGTTCACTGTCAGGACCTCGGGCTTGACCTGGGATCCCTATGGCCCCGGAGGTGGTGACTGACTTGGCAAGTGCCACCAGTTCACTGTGGCTAGAGCCCAGGGGTGGCACTGAAGGCTTTCCCCAGTGCCACACAGGCTATTGCAGCAGCAGGACTTGCGCCACACCCCCAGACTCCTGGTTGCCTACTGGCCTGTATATAAGGCCAGCCTGAAGCCACGGGAAGCTGGGTGGATCATCATTGTCCATCTCGTTTCCTGTCTGTTCTGTGTACCTTGCCTGCCTGGAGCTGTGTCTCATCCTGCCTGTGTACCTTGCCTGGAGCCGTGTGGTGAAGCAGTGTGAGCACGTAGGAGAAGGGCCATGGCTAGATAGAGCTTCACCAGTGGAAGGGTTATTCCAGAGTTCAGGGAGCATGAACCAGGTGACCAGATGTTAGATGGGTCACATGACCTGTCTAGGCTTATATACAGGGAGTCCAGCCATACGAATGTCAGCTTGGAGACAACAGGTTCAGGTGCCCCTAAGCTGGCTGGAGTCACCCAGCTGGTGAGGTAGGAGGGAACCCTGCCTTAGGGAAAGGGGCTTAGGAAGGCCCTGAAGGGCAGGGCCTTAGGCCAGGAGGACCTTTGGAACCCCTGGAGCTGCTAGGAAGAACAGGTGGCCTGGGAGGTCCCTAGTCAAAGGTGGGGCAACCTCCTTTGTGCCTGGGTTAGGAGGTGGCCAAAGTGGAAGCGCTGGTGGCCTGCCTCATGGCTTGTCCAGCAAGGTTCAAGATGGGGCCTGAGGGGAGCCCAATGATGAGACTGGCAAATTCCACCTGCATGCTCTGAGGGCTTGTCTGAGGGTGTGGGCTCAGAGTGAAGGGTGACCACAGGGCAAGTGATCCAAGAAAGGAGCAGAGACTGGTAGCCAGCTTGGTCTCCAGTGGAGGGGACTAAAAGGGGAACTCAGGACCATCCAAAGAGCCAGTTACCTGGGCAAGGCAGGCAGGCAGCTCAAAGTAAAGGGGATTACCCATGGCAGTAGGGGCAGAGATGAGCTGAAAGAGAAAAGACTAGGATCCCTAGTAAGAGCAGGGGGCTGAGGAGTGCCTGAGGGCCAAACGTCTGATGCCTCCAACCCAAGGTGGAGAAGGGAGGACTGGAACAAAGTATTCCCAACCTCCAGGCCCTAAAAAGATGGGACCAGCTGCTAGGGAGATTAGGTAGGAGAACCCTGGGATGCTTGGGACTAGGGACCCTCAAAACACCAGTGCGAAGTTGAAGACCTGAAATCTGAGTAGGCATTGAACTGGGGGGATCTTGAGGGAGATGTTCCAACCACCCAGGACTCCAACTGCCTAAAGCAGGAGCAGCAAGAACATCCCTCTGGAAGGAAGACCACGGACTAAGAACTTGCTCAGGTGGAGGCCAGAGCACCATGGGCAGAGGCCCATGGATGAGACTGCCTTTCACCAGGAGCTAATCCCCCAAAGACAACAACATCTGTTCTGGTGACAAGGACATCCGCAAGAGAAGGATTAACAGTGAGTGCCACAAAGTAGAAGAAGGGCCAGAAGGACAAAAATCTGTGAGTGGCAGTGGTCCTGAAGGAACTCGCGGTCAGGCTGGGCTGTCATGCACCACAAACCCATTCGGCGTCTGACCTGACCTGGCTTCTGTTGGATGCTCACTCTGCAGCTGCCAGGAGCCTAGTATGTGACTGTTCGCAATGGTGTCTGCTTTGATGTTCATTCCTCAGCTGTTCTGGTGGCAGGCTACATGATGCCAAGTGCCTACTCTGCTGCAGGCCCTTCATGGGGGTGTGCATGTCATTTTCGTTATGTTAATAACGAAGACTAAATTTGTTGTTTTCGTTATCGTTATTGCAGTAACAAAAACAAAAAATAATAACAAAATCAATAATGATAATGAAAGTTGTTATTAATTTTGTTATTCCATAGCAACCTGACAGGTGTTTTTTGGCGGAAAATGTGGCAAGGGGAGGAGGAAGCAGACATCTCGGAGCCAGAAACTGTTGAATTCTTGAACTGGGCCTGTGATGGGAGGGGAATGACCTGTAAATGCTGGCCAATGAGCAGTGCAAGCAGGTCTCAGGCAGATGAATGGCACCCTGTGATTGCTCAATGCCTCCTGCCTCTCAGAACCAATTAGGGGAGCTCTGGAGGAGGGGACTGCAACCGTCTATACTGCAGGACTAGGCTGCTTGACTCTGGTTCTGTGTTAGCTATTGCTCTGTCAGAATGCATTTGCAGAATCTGCAGGTGCTTGCACTAAAAATCCTCCCATATATATCTCTACTACCTTACCATTCCAATCCTTATTACTTACCCTTACATTTTACCTTTTTCCTTCCCCTGTCTGTCTCCCACTGTCCATATATTATATAGATATAGATATTAGGGGTATGTGTGTGTGTACGTGTGTGTGTGTGTGTGTGTGTGTATTAGATATTTTGATACTAGTCTGTTTTATTATATATATTAGGATTATAGGATAGGAATATTTTGTATTATACATTGGTTAGGTTTAGCTTAGATTCTGTGTGTGTGTGTGTGTGTATATATATATATATATATACACAGCTATATATACACAACTATTGGTATATAAAACTAGCTATTGTGTGTATACCAATACCGATATCAAAAACAAAATCTTTGTTTGAAATCAGTACTGATAATAACAACAATATTGAACAACAACATTTTGTTATTAACAAAAATGAAAACACAGTTTAATAACAAAAACAATAATGAAAAATGAAAAACGACACAGGGCCTTGGTGTACACCCCTAGCCCATGAGCCTGCTCTTCTGTCCGTTCATCTGGCCATGTCTGCCTGCTTTGTCTGTGTATATATATAATAATAAGTTTATTTGGGCGTAGCGAAGCCATAACCCGATTTATCAAAATACAAAGCATAACATAAGTGAACACTCATAAAAAAAATAACCATAAAACTTTTGCATCAATCTCTGACTATATCGGCAGCAAGACAACAAAATATTTAAACATTACTAACAAACCGAAATGTCGCAAATTATCATGATAATAATAATAGTAACAATTTGTTTCGGCATTAAGTTATGCCATTACCAAAATCAATACAACAAACATAAACAAATGTTATCTAACCATACTAATCAAGGCCACTACCTATAAACAAACAGACTCAAAATTTACATCATAGCTTCACATTAAAGCAAACAAATACAAAAGAGGAGATATATACAATAATAATTATAGATATATTCAATAATAAAACATCCGATATTACAATATGATATATCATATGTCCCCCCTCCTTTCCCAAGAAACAGGGATAAGAAACGGCAACATTAAGCTTCTCCGTCCACCTTACTTAGGAACCACCAGCTATGCCACATGCCCTCCTTATATTGGGGTCTTCACTGCACTCCGTTTAAACTGAACTAACCTCCCTAACTACGAGAATGCCTTGGCAGGGCTTAGCCCCCCCATCCCTCACTTAGGGTCTGTGTATGCATCCATGTGTCTGTCAGTGTGTGTCCATGTGTGTTTCCTCACCTGGACACTCCAAACCTTGGTCCTCAATCTTGCATTGACCTCTGACCTGATCCTACAAGTAGTGGTACTACTGCTACTCCTGCATGACTCCTGGACCCTTGGAACCTACTCCTGCCATGACTCTCCATGCTCCGGCCTTGGTCCCTGACAATTGGTCTTTGGACTATATGCACCCAGATAGAATAATCCATACCTAATGAACATCTTTCTACACACAGCTGTCTGTTTACATGTACTGTGCATGTGCCCTAGTAATGAACAAACAAATGTCCTAGCAATACTAACAAATGGTGTAAGGCGAGATGTATGTGTAGCTGTGAAAGTATCAACTATCTTATATTTACAGCACCTTTCAATTTCTATGGAGTTATTAACTGTCAATTGTGACAACATCCATTTTGGAGGACAGTAAACGTGAGTCTTTCATGGAATTTTTACATTTATTCTTTTTTGTTTTCCTCAATTTATAAGTCAGAAACAAATTCTGTCCTGTGATCATGGAAAACAAAAGTGAATGCATAGATATGGTGGTGGTTATGCTCTCTACATAATCTTTTAAATGCTTATGAACTAAAATAATAAGGGCTTTAATTTTTTTTTTAAATGATTCCTATTTGGTATTTTTGAATGCATCTGAAAGTGGGGTGCAAATACATACTGTAACACACCTAACCAGCAGACAGTGTATACCAGTCTGGTAGTTAGCTATAAAAGTTTTAGCTTTTGTACCCACAAACTGAATCAAGATTAAAGTATGTAACAGCAAACAAAAAAGAAACGAATGGGCCGGATGGAGTTACAATACAGATAAATTTGACCCACTTCTAAAACAGATTTTCCTATGCATTCATTCATATTTTTAAATGATCACGTTATAAAAGTATATCGCATCTAGGTATTTTTAATGAAACCTTTATTTATTTTAAAAAAGAAAACCTCTCTTTATTCTTAAAAGGTTAAACAATTTCTGATTGCAATGTGAGGATATTTTAGAGGATCGGAGGCCAACCATGCTGGGTTTCGTATATGGAGACTCTGATGTAGAGGAAAGATCACTATACTCTAGTCATATTCATCTCTGGTGTTATTCCATTTGGTTCAGTGTTTTCTAATTGATTTAATGTTATGTATTTTGGGCTTGATTTAGTTTTCAGGGAAATAAAATTGCATGGTGGATAGTAAATATAAAACCGAACAGTGAATTATGGGCACGTCTCAAGTTCATTCTTGTGCAAGGGCTGTGACTTTCTAACAGCATTAATTAAAAGAGATTTCAAAGTATTATAACTCAGCTTTTAGTTGGTTTCTATTTTTCCATTGTTTTAAATGAAATGAGACTGCAGGAACTATTAACAAATGTAGCAGCATATCTTGATAAAACACACTCCAGAATGCTCACTATCCTTACTACTTGAAGAAACACAAAACATGTTTCACTCTTTGCTGGAAAAAGATCAAACAATTTCAAATTGCATTAAAGTAAAAAGACTTCCCCATTTCACTCTGTGACATTCTAACCACTACTGTGTATCTGTCTTTGAGATGTTCATTGTCATAGATAAAGATTCTGCTCTTTAGCCTTCATATATCTTAAATAAGGAAGAGTGGATGCTATTAAGACCAGGGAACTCATGCCTCTTACCGTATATTAAACCATTTGAAAGAATGTTCTTAGAAGCATTGAAGACAGAGGTGGAGTTGACCTTTTATTATATTATCTAATCTAGCTTCTCGTCAATGCAGGGATAATCTCTGATCCTGAAAATCTTTTTACGTACAAAAACCTTTACTCTCAAGTCCACTGGGCTGCAGGCGTAAGTGAGGACTATTTACATGAGCAAAGGTTTACATGATAAGGCTACTCAGATCTTGCCAGTGTATTTTCTAATGTTTAATTGTATTTAGATGGGATGGGACTTTGGGCAAAATCTTGGTTCTTGGCTTTATCAGTTCTCGGTTCTCCCTTTATCAGTTCTATTGTATCTATTGGTATCTATCTTTAACATTGTGGTTTCTGCCATTGGCTATAATGGAGAAAATCTCAATGTTAAAAATCCGAGAAAAAAGGCAATGCAAAAGAACCGATATTGCTGATACTGAGAATTATCGGTATTATCAGATTAGAACCGAGTGCCATTATCAGCCACTCTCAGTTCTCGGGAATACCAAGAGTCCCATCCCTAGTATTTAGTGTTAATTTGCACATTCATTTCCATGAGTATCCAAATTCATCTTCACCATGGATGCAAAATTAGCATTCAAGCACTTAGGAGCCAATTTCCATTCTTTAGGTTGGCCTTGCAATGTATCTCCTTTCACTAATTTTCTATGCAACATTTATCATGTTAAGAAGGTAGCCTTAAAACATGAAGTCTTCTTGTAATCTTCTTAATCTTTATGGTAAATGTTGCCCATCCTTGCTCCATTTCCAGCTCTTTTGTTGTCTGTACCTGGATTTGATTCAAAGCTCATTGGAGTCACTAGAAATGCTTTCCTTGATCTGAGTTGGAGTGGCCCTTGTTACATTGGACCTTTGTAAATGGGCTGCAGCACAGGGGAGTTGGTGTGCACCATGGTCCATTTGCATTGGGTGGGCGGAAAGTTCTGACGGGTGCACACCGGCGCACACTAACCTCCCCCCATCACAACTCATCACCCACACACAGAGGCATCTCCGTTTTGTCTGGTGCCTCTGTGCGTATGGGTGTAGATGGTTGTGCATGCATGTGTGCGGGAGCACATGCACACACACACCAGCTGTGGCACTGTTCAAAAATGCCTCACCCATGCATAAACACCCAGATATCTGGGTGTTCATGCGTGGGTGCTGCCCATGTAAAAAGGGCCATTGTCTTCTGATTTGAATGGTAAGATCTTCAGGCCAGGAACATCTTCACGTGTACATTTCCCCACTCGGTATAAAATTACTAAAATTTAATTATTTTTCAATGATTGCTACTCCATGGAAGCTGATTGGAGATGGAAACATTCCTCATCCAATGGAACATGATGCACAAACATCTCAGTTAATTAAAATCTCCTACACAAATACTATGAAATGCTCCATGTTCATACCCCTTGCACAGCATAGTGTCAAATTGGCAGTTTGCAGGCAGGAAAATTCAGAGCTAGGGCTAAGGGCATCTTTAGACATAACAAAGATTGGGTGTCAAAATCCCTAAGCACGTGTTTGGCCATTGTGTGTAAGCACCATAAGAATCCCAACACCAATTTGGCCACCCGTTGAACACGCGATGTGAACACCGTTGCATCACAAGGACAATTTGTGTGTTTCGGCTGAACATATGGCCAATGCTGTGTCTAATGATATCGTGCAGCATGTTAGCAGATACAACATGGGGAACGAGGCAGCAGCACTTCTGTGCTGAGATCGGGTGGTGAGCAAAACACCAATTTGCCCCAAGATGGGCCGTGTGTCTAAGGAGCGCCACATGGTGAACACAGGGCTAAACCAGTGTTCATATCAAGATCAAAACACAGGCCTTTTTACGCAGGCAGTACCCATGCATGAACACCCAGAAATCTGAATGGGTGGGTGTTCGTGCATGCTCCCACACACATACATGCACACCCATTCCTCATGCACAGAGGCACTGGACAAAACAGAGGTGCCTCTGTACGTGGGTGATGGATGGCAGTGGGAGGAGGTCAGTGTGCACTGGTGTATACCTGTCAGAAATTCCCATCCACCCAGCGCACATAGACTGCAGTGCACACCGACACCCACACCCACCCCATGCTGCGGTCCGTGTAAAAAGGGCCACATTGGTGAATACCTAAATAAATAGCCATATTTTAAAATTTCTGGATGTTCATGTGTGGGTGCCACCCATGTAAAAAGGGCCATTCAGACACCCATTGACGTTATGCCTAAAGACACCCTAAGGCTCTGTTCATACTGAGAGCTGTGGTGGTGAATAACAGGAGGTATGAATTATGATTCCAGAAGTCCTTTATATAGTGGCATCCATCACGGTCTTTTGCTATTTTTAAACAAGATGCAACCACCCATGTCCATCCATCCATCAACCACCCACCGAATGCCCATGTGAAGATGGTGTGGGTGGGTGCGCACTCCTGTGACCCACGCAGCAAGTCAGGGTGTGCCATGTGGGGCAGCCAAAAAACTGCACGGGACCCAACACCCACGCATCCCCAGTCTGTATGAACGGCATCAGCCAGCCATGTCAGCTGAGTGGTCTGCCATTCAGAGACACTGTGGGTGGGGAAACGGCCTTTGAAAGTCATAGGAACTGGTTGAGAGTGCTGGGGAGCCCGGGTTCCCCAGTGCTCATCTGGGACATGTTGCTTTGAAAGGCCAGCCCTGCCCACTTCCCCCTCCCCTATGGTCCATGGCAGGGGGAGTGCATGGGGACTGTTGTGGTACCCATCCAAGGAGTCGCCTGTTAGAATCCCTGCCCACGCACTATACCTGAGTGGGTGATCCGTGGCTGTTCCACTCAGTGGGCATGCCCCACAAGCCATGTTAGTTTAAAAATAGCCTTTGTGTTGAACTTCATTTGCTTTCTTATAGTTGAGGATGAGAATGTATACAGTTTTGCTTATATGCACTCCTGGCAAAAAATTTAGTATTTCTGTATATTAGTATTTCCATTCAATATCTTTATGAAGTTGGAAGGTTTGATTTCAGTATTGGTATGTGTTGGTCTATAAAACTCTAAAATGACCCAAATGTTTTTCTGCACAAAGCACAACAACCCAGGGAAGAATCATCTATGGGTATTTTCAGACGTTACGAGATCACGGTGAACCACGGTGAATACCCACCTGTGGTCACCGTGTCTCGAACGTCTGTTTGGCGGCCGCCAGATGTTCGTCACGGTGAATACCCACATGGGGTCAATTTTAACCACGCTTCCCGGGCTAGCCGGGGGAATGTCCCGGGAAGCGTGGTCAAAAAGATCCCCAGCGGGGACCAAGAAAAAGTCACGTCTGGCCGGTTGCCACGGCCCGGGATCCCCGGCGTGATCCCGGGTCATGGCGCTTCCGGCCCAACGCGGCGGCCGCAGTGGCCCCGCCACCTGCCCGTCTCCCTGGAGGGCGGGCGGCGGGGTGCGTGGAGGGGGCAGGGCTGTGCGGCCGCACGTTGCGCCGTGTGGCCCCGCCCCCTCCCACATTCCCCGCGCCGGGATCCCCCCGGCACATCTGATATGGCGTGACAGGGTGACCCCGGCGGGGAATGAAAGGGTTGTTTTCAGTACGGGGCCAAGCGGCCCCGTAACGTCTGAAAATACCCAATGTCTACACTTGATCTTATGGTGTAGCACTACTCTATTGCTCCACTAGAGCTGCCCATTTTATAGAGTGACCAAGCTTTCCATTACTATCCTTTTTTCTAAGAGTGAAAACAAATGAGATGATAGCTAACTGGAGTCTGTCTTCGGTCTGTGCAGCCCCCACTCAGCCCCAGTCATATGTTTAGCATTCTCTGCTGCAGGGAAAAAACCTCCACTGAACAAAGTCAGACTCTCGAGATGACACTGGATCTGTGAGAGTCATGGTGTCCATTTCTGCACTGACTCATGCTGCCTCCGGGGTGGAACAGCAATGGAGAGATGTCCGCCAGTGGTTGCAGCTTCCATGCTGAGAGTGGGAGTGGATGCAGCGGGGAAATGGTGTGGTTTTCAAGGCACCAGTGAGAGTGGAGAGAGGAGCCAGAAGCAGTTGCTCTTTGGAATTCTCTAGGGTTTTTGCCTGCGACTCCATGGTGGTGGTGGACCTGGATGCAAGGGGGTGCACGCAACCTCATAGATGAAACCTAGACCTGTGGGAACATATTAACTCCTATTCGCCCGCACAGTGAGCCCATAATACTCCTGGACTTCGCTGTGAGTGGCAGGCGTGTGTGTAGCTACGTGGTGGGTAGGGGCTAACATCAGGCGAATACCAAATAAACAAGTGGATGGACATGCATCTGGTGTGGGCTAATGTGAGCTACTGTTTTGTTTGTTAATACTCTTAGTTCCTTTTAAAATCAGTACAGACTAGCTGAGAGAGCCTGGAAGGCATCTATACTTGGGCCATTTACATTATCTATATGAAGGACTGGATTCTATTTTGTTGCATACATGTTCATGGGCTTGTTTTCATTGTGGAAAAACCGCATTATACTACTGTGGTGCCGCATGACAATGAGTTTGCATGAAGATCAAACATTTCTTGCAAGCAGATGGCCTAGGGAGTAGAGTTTGTTAAACATGTACGTGCATATCACTTGTGGATGTGACCGTATTTATTTATGCTTTATTTTAGACACACCAATGATACAGGGTATTTTTTTCCTTTCCTATATACAGCAGATTGTCTATCTCTACCTCTGCAAAATGGAATGAACATCTTTTTGTAATCATCAAGGCTTGGGGTGGTGTAACATTCTGAAATCCAGTAGAGGGTCCCCTGCGAATGTCAGTTGCAGACCACATCCATCTGCCAGTATCAGTGGGAAGGATGTGGGATGGGCCATGCTGCACATGTGCGGTGTAAGTACTCCCACAGCTGACAACGTCGTATTCATTAGGAGGAGAGAGAATGGTGGGATATCAACATGTGAGCTGTTGTCCTGCTTGCCTCTCCTCACTCAGTCAGGTGGCTGAGGAAAGGCACCAAACAGGATTGCGTGTCACAAATTTTCTCTGTCTGACCCCATTTTGAGACTTAAGTATTTTTGCAACAGTAACATGAGGTCTTCACCCCAAAACCCTTCACCCCAAAGCTACTAGATGCCAGGGAGAACTTCTGGATCTACAGGCTTCACACCCTAACACCCAATGGCCTCAACTTAGAGGACAATACCTGAACCTATTTTTTCTTGTAAGAACAACTACATCTGATGTCACACCTTAGAACCTCTCTACCCTCAGTGTTCTTGGAACTGTCAGCTTGGCTCACAACACACTACTGTTCAAAAATCAACTGAGTTACTGATGAAGGCGGAAGCTGAAACGTCTAGCTAGTAAGTAAATAAATCTCTGTTCACAGTCATTTTCCTCTCATATATATATATATATATATATATATATATGAGATATTAGATAAGATATATATATATAGATACTATAGACATTTACATTAAGATAGATATTAGTTGTGTACAACATATATAGAGAGATTAGATATTATATAGGTATTTAGGCTAGTCTATTTTATTATGTTAGGATTATAGGATGGTAGGATTAGGTTAGGATTCGTGTATATATATAATCATTCATTACTTCTTTGTGCAATTTTATGTACATTTACAATGAGAAAAGGAAGAACTCCTAGTTCAGCCTCTTGGGCAGGTGGCCCTGGTAGAGGGCGAGGCCATGGGCATAGGGGAGCTGGCAAGCCCACTGCCACTTCTGCCACTGCTGGCAACCCACCACCCAAGGCGGCAGGTCTTATCAGGGGAACAGGCTGCTACACAGATCTCAGGAGTGGCATATGTGGAAGGCAGGGAGCCCCAGCCTTCCAGTAGTAGCAGTGGCACAGGAGGAGGGAGCCAAGGGCAAGGTGTGTGTGCAGCAGCAGCACTACACCGCCCCCCCCTCCTGAAGCACCGGCAGAGCTGGCACTGCCAGCAGTGATTTTTGACTCGGGGCAGCAGATGATATTGGTATGGGGAGCCGCAGCAATGATGATGACATGGGTGCTGTTGCTGTGAGTGGTGCAGGGACAACCATCTCTCCTGTGCAGGCTCCTCCCTCTGACACCCCCCCGCCAGGGATTTTGAGGATTTGGGGGAGGATGTATTTGAGGGCATCCTTCCCTACTTTAGCAGCAGCAGCCCAGCTTCAACAAATAGCAGCAGGGCCTCCTCTCCTCCCATGCTACAAGGTGGAAGCAGCAGCAACTTCAGCATGGATGGTGTCATGGAGCTGGGCAGCAAAGAGGGGAGTGAGGAGAAGGCGGAGGAGACTCCTGTTGATGCCGATCCCCCTGTAGCCACACTGGGGACAAAGGCAGCAGTCCCAAGCGGTGGCACGAGGGGTTCAGGAGGGCGCCCCAGGGGGCCTGTGTAGGATCACTTCAAGGAAGTGATCCCAGGTGACAGCAGCTGAGTGGCCAGCCTTCACTGTGGGAAGTGTGCTGTGGGAATCAGAGGGGGAATTTAAGTAATAATGGCATGAATTCCCACATGAGGACCTGGCATAGGGCTTTGCTGCTGCAAGAGACATTGAAAACTGTGGACAGGAGTGGGTTCACAACTGCAGCAAACACAAGCAGCAGAAGACCTTCCCCCTTGGCAAGGGGAAGGAGGGACAGCAGCAGCAGCAGCAAGCAGCAGGTCACAATGGAGGATCTGGGGCTTGGGAAGTTGCGGTGTGGTGTGGTGCATCATTCAGCGGCAACCAAGATCACCAGACGGGTGGGGGAGATGATTGCCCTGGATGACCAGTCATTTAGGATTGTGGAGGACCATTTAGGATTCCGCTGGCTGCTGGCACTGCTGGCACCCCAGTACCAGCTTCCCTCATGCACCACCTTCAGCAAGCAGGTGGTGCCCTCCCTGTACCAGGCAGCCAGGGAGCAACTGGCTGGGGCAGGTGGGGCAGTTGTGCATTTCACCATAGACATTTGGAGCAGATGAAATGCACAACATGCCTACCTGGCCCTGACTGCTCACTTGTGGCAGCTGCAGGTGGCAGGAGGAGGAGCAGCAGGCAGCAGGGGTGAGGGGGCAGGGTACAGGTGGNCAGGCAGCAGGGGTGAGGGGGCAGGGTACAGGTGGGCCCTGCTTCACGTGCAGGTGTTTGATGAGAGAGACACTGCCGTCAACATAAGGGGAGCCTTGGACACCATGGTGGAGGGGTGACTAAGGAGGAAGCCCTATTCGCCAGGGGGTTCGTGGTAACTGATAATGCCGCAAACATGAAGAAGGCAATGCTAGAGGGCAGGTTCCAGCACATCCCCTGTGCTGTCCACACCCTTCACCTGCTGGTGAGGGATGTCCTGGGCCTGGGAGAGAAGGCAGAAGAGCACAGCAGCAGCCCCCTTACCCTGTTAATCGAGAAGGACAGGAAGATTACAGGGTACTTTAACAAGAGCGTGAAGGGTGGTCACCTCTTGAAGGAGAAGCAGGTGGAGCTGGGAGTGCAGGAGCACTGCCTCGTGCAGGATGGCAGCACCAGGTGGAACTCCACCTATAACATGATGGAGTGTCTGGTGGAGCAGAGGCGGGTCCTGCACAAGGTAGCCTCAGAGTGGGAGATTGGGGTGGAAAGGCCACTCGGGAGGGATGAGTGGACAATGATGGCTCAGACCGTGCATGTCCTTAAACCCTTTAAGGATGTGACAGAGAGCCTGAGTGCGGCGATGGCCACCCTGAGCCAGGTAACCCCCCTGGTCCAAAATCTCATCAGGAGGATGGAAGGCTTCCTGAGGGACCAAGGTGGGGGGTGGGGGAGGGAGGTGGAGCGGCAGCTTGCATCAGAGGTGGTGGCCCTGGTACAAAAGTTGAAAGAGGGGCTGAGCAGGCGTTTTGACCCTCATTCATAAGGAGGTTTACATACTCTCCACCATGTTGGACCCCAGGGTGAAGGCGAGCATGGCAACTCGCACGCCAGACTTCACCCTGAGGAAGCATGCTCTGGTGGAGAGTGTGCGGGCAGTTGAGAGGGTCATACAGCGGCAGCAGCAGCAGCAGCAGGATGGTGGAGATGCAGAGCACTTCCAGGAGCAGCAGCAGCAGCTCCTTGGCCATCAGCTGTCCTGAGTAGACCACCCCAGGGCAGGCAACGTGGGTACATGCAGTTGAGGAGGAGGTTGGCAGCAGCAGCAGGCAGAGGGAGCAGGAGCCTGACACTGAGGAACGGGCAGTGGCAAAATATCTCAAGGAGCCGGTGGTGGATTTCAGCAGGGAACCCCTTCTGTACTGGGTAGAGAAAGGGAAAACATGGCAGGATCTGACCAGAGTGGCACAGGAATTAGTGTCCTGCCCACCAACCAGTGTGCCCAGCAAATGGGTGTTTTTGATGGCAGGGGACATAGTTAGTCCCCACCATTCAAGGCTGGCTGCTGGGTTGGTGGAGCAGCTCCTGTTCCTCAAGGTCAAGTTGCCGCTGCTGGGTTTCCCTGAGCTGACCTTAGACTCATAGTGAGGGCGGGGGCACACTTGAGAGAGAGAGAGAGAGAGAGAGAGAGAGAGGCTCCCCGCTAATAGAATGAAAGAGAAGCAGAGAACTTCCCTGTTGCGAGACAGAGAGAGATAGGCTGGGGAGAGAGAGAGAGGTGCATCCTGCTCAAGCTCCCACCTGCCTGACTGCCTGCTCCTCTGATGCCACATGCCACCACCCGCTGCCAGAGGGCCTCTCTATCTCTGGCACCACCCCACAGAAACATGCCTTGCCACTGCTGATGCCAAGCTCCCACCTGCCCGACTGCCTGTTTCTCTGATGCTCCTCCTCCGCTGCCCGCTGCCAGAGAGCCTCTCTCTCGCTCTCTCTCTGGCACCACCCCACGAAAACATGCCCTGCCGCTGCTGCTGCTGCCACCACTGCTGCCAAGCTTTCACCTGCCCGACTGCCTGCTCCTCTGATGCTCTTCCCCCTCTGCCTCCTGCTGCCAGAGAGCCCCACCCCCCTCTCTGGCACCCCTATACAGAAGCATGCCCAGCCCCTGGCTGCTCCCCATGCGGTGCTGTCCACAAACAGATATAAGCTACCACTCCAGTCCCAAGAACCATCATCAGGATTCTGGGGCCATCATTCCGCTCACAGGGAGCTGTTGTTGCACTGCATCAAGAATCAGCCACTCCAGCACTGTCAGGGCCACCCCGTTTTACCATCGGTGGGGGTCCAATGCCCCAACTTCCTTCCCTGCCACAACCTCCCTGGCACCTCCGCTAACTGCACAATGGGCTCCAGAGGTTGCCAAGGTGACGCTGTGGCAGGACGCCGCTGCAGAGCCCTCCTCCGTGCAAGGTGCAGGGTTAGGGCCAATGCTGCTGTGCCACTCCTTGCGGCTACAGGCATGGCAGGGAATGTGGCGGACACTATAAACACCGGCACTGCAGAACATACAGCACTGGTGATCAGAACAGACTGGCCCCTACTGAGTTAAGTGTATTGCATTTGTAACTCTTGTCTCCGTGTTGTGTTGTGTTGTGTTCCTTACCTTCCTCCCCCCTCTCCCCCCCGTCCTTCTGGAGTTCTGGGTCCCGTGTGTTGAAGCGGTGTGACTGGTGAGCATGCTAACCTTATTGCATTATCCTTGAAGTACAGGGGTGATTGGGAGAGTGAGAGAGCGAGTGCGTGTTTGTCTTCCCCCTGCTGGGGGTCCTCCCCCTCCCTTGTCAGCCCCCTTCCCTTCCCCCACAGAACCTAGGCCCTGGTCCTTCCTTTCTGCATGGTCCACACTCACTCCTTCCCTCCCCTGTGGTACGCATCGGGTGTGCATGATGAGTGAAAGGCAAAGGGAGTACCCGAGTGCATTCTGCTCAGCGCCCTATGATGATAGAGGCCTAAGCTCTTGCATCTTCCCTGGCCGCCATTCTATCCCGATGGGCATTCTTCCACAGTGAGCCATTCCAGAGCACTGTGCAGAGTCAATCTCTCCCACAAAGGTCGATTGGGGGTTTCCTTCCCTGTCCCGGGCTTCGCCCTTCTGTCCCTTGTCCTTCCCACCTTCCCTGTCACAAGCACCAGGACCCACTATCACGGTTCTGGGGCCTACGTTACTGTCACAGGGAACTCATTCCACAGCATCCAGATGCATCCAGTCCCAGGACCCACCATCAGGGGTCTGGGGCTATCGTTCCGCTCATGGGGAACTGTCATCCTACCGCATCCAGAAGCAGCCACTTCAGTTCCAGGGACCCACCATCAGGGTTCTGGGGCCATCATTCCAGGCACAGAGGACTTTCATTCCACTGCATCCAGAAGCAGCCACTCTAGTCCCAGGACCCACCGTCAGGGTTCTGGGGCCGTCATTCTTCTCACAGGGAGCTGTCATCCTACTGCATCAAGAAGCAGACACTCCAGCCCCAGGACCCACCATCAGGGTTCTGGGGCCTACATTCCAGGCATGGGGGGCTGTCCATCCACTGCATCCAGAAGCTGGCATTCTAGTCCCAGGACCCACCATCAGGGTTCTGGGGCCATCATTCCGCTCACGGGGAGCTGTCATTCCACCGCATCACGAAACAGCCACTCCAGCCCCAGGATCCACCATCAGGGTTCTGGGGCCTACATTCCAGGAAGGGAGGGCTGTCATTCCACGTCATCCAGAAGCTGCCGCTGTAGTCCCAGGACCCACCATCAGGGTTCTGGGG
>QEPC01006211.1:584354-594526 GCA_003113815.1 Sphenodon punctatus
GCAGGTAAGTGGGCGGGTCAGGTGTTCCCCCCACAAGCTCCTGCGGCTCAGCCGCTGTCCTCGGGCTTTTAGCCCCCGCTACTTCCGGGTGGGGGGGAGGGGACAGGACAGCCCACGTGGCTGCCCTCTGCGTTCCCCCCCCTAGCCCCCAACCTCACAGGTCTTGCTTTTTTTCCCCGCAGGTATCCCGCGGGGATGGAGCAGCGGCGGCGGCGGCCCCAACGGAGGCTGATGTCATCGGCAGCGGCAGCGGCAACGGCGAGGCAGGCAAGCCCCCCCTGCAGCGGCAACAGGCAGGTAGGTGGGCGGGTCAGGTGTTCCCCCCGCAGGTTTCTGGGGTCATCATTCCATTCACAGGGAGCTGTCATTCCATTGCATCAAAAATCAGCCACTCCAGCCCCAGGACCCACCATCAGGTTTCTGGGGCCTACATTCAAGGCATGGAGGGCTTTTATTCCACCGCATCCAGAAGCTGCCACTCCAGTCCCAGGACCCACTGTCAGGGTTCTGGGGCCACCATTCCAGTCACAGGAGGCTGTCCATCCACTGCATCCAGAAGCTTCCACTCCAGTCCCAGGAACCAACATCAGGGTTCCGGAGCCATTGTTCCAGTCAAGGGGATCTGTCATTCCACTGCATGTAGAAACAGCCATTCCAGTCCCAAGAACCATCATCAACTTCTCGAGCTCCTCTAATATAAAAGGCATCCGCTGCTGCCCACTGCCAGAGAACCTTTCTCTCTCTCTCTCTCTGGCACCCCCATACATTTCCACCCAGTCATTTCTAGGGATATGAGACAAGTCCATATGAGGATGGAATGCAGGGTGACATGGCGAGAATGATGAGAGCCAGCGTGAAGAACCTTTTTTTAGGAGGTAGCAACCTGCTTCTCATGCCCAAGCAACTGCCCACCACCATGGCATGCCTGTCCTGATTGGCTAAGAAGCACTCTCCCTTTCAGAGTGACAGTTCCGTCCAACCCTTTCTAGGGATATAAGACAAGTCCCTGCGGGGATGGAATGCAGGGTGATGTGGTGAGAATGATGAGAGCCAGCGCAAAGAACCTTTTTTTATGAGGTAGCAACCTGCTGCTCATGGGGAGAGAGAGAGAGAGAGAGAGAGAGAGAGAGAGAGAGAGAGACTCCCCACTGCTAGGAGAGAGACAGACATGCTCCCACCCATGCTGTCACCTGCAGTACATGACCAGAGAGAGGGAGAGAGGCTCCCTGCTGCTAGAATGAGAGAGATGGAGGTTGAGGGGGAGAGGTGCATCCAGCTCAAGCTGCCACTTGCCAGAACCAGCGAGAGATCTCATCTGTGCTCATGCTCAATGCCCACATCCAGCAGCAAACCAACCAGAATGAGATGGAAATAACACACAACGTAATTATGTACCTGCCTGTGCGTATCCCTGTACCTGCTACCACCTATCACATGACTGAATGAAGTGTGCCCAATCAAGCTCTAATTCTAGGGACATCATTCAAGTCACATGGGCTGTCATTCCTGAAGCAGCCACTCCAGTCCCAAGAACCATCAGACATCTGAGTTATTGGACCGTCATTCTACTGCATCCGGAAGCAGTGAATAGGTGGGCCTATCTATATGTGGGTCGCACGTTGTGCAGGCCTGGGTTAAATAAACAATGGTCTGGGATATATTGGTCAGGGTCCCCTTCTTCCATAAAACTAAGCCACCCTGTAGCGTTTAAGGCAGCAACCTGCTCTGATGGCCTTGAGCTCCTCTCTAGGCTAAAAAGCACTTTCCCCGTTCAGAGTGACAGCTCCACCCAACCCTTTCTAGGGATATGAGACAAGTCCATGCGGGGATGGAACACAGGGTGACATGGTGAGAATGATGAGAGCCAGCGCAAAGATCCTTTACTTACGAGGTAGCAGCCTGCTGTTCATGCCGAAGCAACTGCCCACCACCATGGCATGTCTGTCCTGATGGCCTCGAGCGCCTCTCTAGGCTAAAAAGTGCACTCGCCTTTCAGAGTTACAGTTCTACCCAATCTTTCCTAGCGATATGACACAAGTCCATGCGGGGAAGAAACGCAGGGTGATGTGGTGAGAATGATGAGAGCCAGCACAAAGAACCTTTTTTTTACGAGGTAGCAACCTGCTGCTCCTGGAGAGAAAGAAAGTCTCCCCCCTGCTAGAAGGAGAGAGACAGACACGCTCCCACCCATGCCATTACCTGCAGTGCATGACCAGAGAGAGAGAGGGAGAGAGAGGCTCTTTGCTGCTAGAACGAGAGAGATGGGGGGAGGGGGGGTAAGAGGTGCATCTAGCTCAAGCTGCCAACTGCCAGAACCAGCGGGAGATCTCATCTGTGCTTATGCTTAATGCCCACATCCAGCAGAAAACCTACGAGAATGAGACGGAAATAACACACAACGTACTTATGTGCCCCTCCCTGTGTGCCTCACTGTACCACCTGTACCACCTATTGCAATGATTGAATGAAGTGTGCCCAACCAAGCACTAATTCTAGGGACATCATTCAAATCCCATGGGCTGTCATTCCACTGTACCTGAAGCAGTCATGCCAGTACCAGGAACAATCATCAAGATAGAACCATCATTCCAGTCACGGGGGACTGTCGTTCCATTCCACTGCATCCAGAAGCAGTCACTCAAGTCCCAAGAACCATCATCTGGGTGCTGCTGCTGTTTGTGCCTGACTGGCCAGTGGCCACCGGCGCCTGCCTGCCAGCCTGCCCCCCCCACCAGCCTACTCCTCCGCTGATGCCTACTGTGGCTGCTGAAAGAGTCCCTCTGCCCACCAGCACCCACCGCCTGCTGCCCACTGCCAAACAGCCTCTCTCTCTTTCTCTCTGGCACCCCCTCACAGAAAATATGATATCCCTGGCTGGCTACTCTACCTGGGGTGCTGTCTGAAAGTCCAAGGGCGATCTTTCTACGAGCTGAACACACCTCTCCACTCGAGGGCTTCAAAGGGACCAACCAACAAATGTAACCAAGTATTATATATCATAACTCAGCTTCCCAAGGCTTCCCCCCATGCGGCGATCTGTCTGTGAGAGTGGGCAGTGCACTTGCCGACGCCCGCTTATGCCTCTGCCAGACTGTCACAGCCTCTCTCTCTCTCTGGTACACCCACACAGACACAAGCCCTGCCCCTTGTGGCGGGCTGTCTGAAAGTTGAGACCCTGTTGCTGGCACATCGTGGGGCTAATACGCTACATGTGCTGCTGCTGTCAGTAGGGATCTGACAAGCTGTATATACAATGAGATTCTGCCACCTGCCAGGAGCAGTGCCAGCACAGAAGGATAAAAGATTGGTCAGGTCAAACTCAGCTGGCAACAAATATAACTTTTATAAAAACTTTTGAAAAAACAAACATTAACAGAAAAATAACATAGGGGTCTGTGGCCCTGTCCCCTGGAATGTGGGGGAAAGGGGACAATGGTGCGTGGGACCGAGGTGCGGGCACATCGTCTACCTCTGCCCCATGTTGCCCCGCAACATTCAGGGCCCCCTCCATGGATGCCCTCCATGCCACCAGGGACTGGAGCTCCTCAAAATGCCCCACCAGCCTGTCCTCCATATTTTGGGTGTGAGCCTTGAAGCCCGACATAATTTTTTTTGTGGGCCTCCTAAGTGAGGTCTGAAATGCCCTTGATTCGGGGGTCTCCTCTTGCCAGGGGGCTGGAGGATCCTCGGAGGAGCTGGAGGGGGAGGGACTAGCACGGTGCCTCTTCTGGTGTGTCTTCCTCCCTTCCTCTGCCTGCTGTTCCTCCCTGATCCTGACAGTTCGAGACATATGCCGTGTCACCTCGATTAGGTGGACGGTCTCCACATGGGCAATCAGCCCCAGTGTGGTCCCCTGCATCCCCCTCTTGATTTTTTTGTCACAGATCTAAAGAACGTAAAAAGATAGGAACATAAGAAGTGCCATACTGTGTCGGACCAATGGTCTATCAAGTCCTGCCTGCATTCTGTCTCCACAAGTGGGTGGCTGGCCAATCTCTCTCTCTGCGGGGGACTTCCTATCAGGTCATAGGGCAATCCATTCCTTGTTGTTCCAGCTCCCGTGCCTTACCTTGCATTCTGCAAATCCGCCTGTTGGGGTATGGAAATATTTCCATACCATGGACCTCGTTGGCCTGGTTTGGCCCTGAGACGTCCGCCTTGAGGGGCCTGGAGCAGCAGTGTCCTCATCATCACTGTCTCTGAAACAGGAACACATAAACCCCTACATAATATCATGCATTCATGGTGATGCCTCAGTCCTTCCCAGACCAATACCCATTCTCCCACACCAAGTGGATGAATGGTGCTGTAGTGCTGCCTACTCGCCTCTTTCCCTTTCTCCCACGTACACCACCACCACCTGTGGTGCTGTAGTGTCTGCAAGCTGAGACTGGGTGATTTCAGACATTACTGGCCTCCCTTTCACCACAGTCAAACCCCTGTGGTGGAGGAGGGCCCGTAACATCAAAAGGGGTTCCCGCCAGATGTTCACCCCAGTGAGCCTTCGGCGGGAATCAGATTAACCACGGTTCTGGAGGTGAGACCGGCCTCACCTCTGGAATCGTGGTTAGCGCAACCACGCTCCAGGATCGGTGGAAGGTAACATCTCTTACCTCCGCTGGCCTGGATTGTGACCTGGACCACGCTGCGGGATTGGCCGCAGCAGCTGGATTGGCTGCTGCGCCTGCCCATCTCCAGGAGGGCGGGCAGCCAGGGGAGCATGGGGGGACGGGGCTTTACAGCCCCACATCGCACCGTGCGGGCCCGCCCCCTCCCCGATCCCCTGTAGGAATCAGACCGGCACATCTAAAGAACAGCCGGCCTGATTCCTGTCCAGGATTTGAAATGGATCCCGAACTGTGGTTAGAGGGAGACCCGTCACGTCTAAAATCACCCTCTGGCTGCTGCTGCTGCTGCTGAAAGAGCCTCTCTCTCTTTCTCTCTCTCTCTCTCTCTCTGGCAGACCCAGAAATAAGACACATACAAATCCTGCCCTTCTTGGAGTACTAGTGTTGGCAAGTTGAGACCCTGGCTGGCACATCTCTAGGTGGGTGCTGAGGCTCATATCTGACTGCTGGAAGAGCCCCCCCCTCCCCCCCGGCAGACCCAGAAATAAGACACGTGCAAATCCTGCCCTTCTTAGAGTACTAGTGTTGGCAAGTTGAGACCCTGGCTGGCACGTTTCTAGGTGGGTGCTGAGGCTCATATCTGACTGCTGGAAGAGCCCCCCCCCCCGGCAGACCCAGAAATAAGACACGTGCAAATCCTGCCCCTTTGCTGACACACGCTGTTTGTGCCTGACTGCCCACCACCCGAAAACCAGCAAGCTTGCTCTAAAGGATAGTATTCTTCTTGTTCTCAAAGTTATATGGAACAATGAACAAAAATGAATTTTACAGACCTGGCAGTGGCCCCTCCTCTGCCCTCTTCCTTCTCTGGTGAGGAATCCACCTCCACCACCTCACCAGATGGTCCAGGCTGGGCCCCTATTTGTCCCTCCTCCACCTTGGCCTTCTTCAGTTTCATATTCCTTTTCCTACCACCACTGCTTCCTTCACCTTCCATCCTCACGCACAAACCAGACCCCACACACAACCTCACAACCAATTTTTTACACAAGGCAGACAGACAGTACGCCACTGCACACGACAACACATGCAATTGAAATACTGTTTCCAGTTTTTGGTCTCGCGAGATCATGAGATGAAATGATATCGATAACGATAACAAAAATAAAATCTTTCTTTGAAATTGGTATCGTATCAATAACGACAATAACAAAAACGACATTGTCATTATAACGATAACGATATAATGACACATTTTGATAATAACAACAATAACGAAATCGAAAAATGACATGGGGCTCTGGTGCTCATCCTTAAACTGTAGGGCACGTGGGCTTTGAGATACAAAGTGTGCAATTGAAGTTTTTAAGCTTTATATTGAGTGTGGGTGTGTTTTTAAATCTCTTGGAGTACTTTTGAGATCAATGAGAATTTCATAGGTTCTCATTTTAGTCTTCATGCACATCTACCTATCAGATTTCACAAACATATACCAGATAATGACCAATTTGTACATGGTAATAATTAGATAATCCTCAGTTCTTTTTAACAAGGTGAAAATTGTGGAGATTTTTTATTCCATTTGTGTCATTGCAAGGCAGATTCTATGTTTCTGCTTGTTTGAAGCATGTAGAAGTTATATCTAAAGCATAATTCTATTCTGACCCATAGCCTGAAACTTAGAATGATACATATAACCAAAGGTCTGTCTGAGTCCCAGGCACCCTCACCCTCGGTTAAAATTTCATTGCACAGTCCTCAAGAAGAAAAGCAGGAATGCATTTATTCCACATACACACACTGATTCCACCATGCCACAAAACAGAGTTCAAAGGAAATCAAAGACCCTTTTCACACAGGCATGGGTGTGTGGAGGGATGGGTGGGCAGTGCGTGGGGGTGCATTCCCATGGACCTCCACCCACCTCCATACACAGAGAAACTGGCATTGGCACCCATTGCTCCATGCATGGGTTCCCATAGGTGTCCACATATCCCACCGGCATTCGCAGGACGGCCCCCCCCCAACCTCACACATGTATGTGTGTGTGTGGGGGGGGGGGGGCTGTGTGTTTGAAAACAGCCAAAGTCTTCTCTTCCTCAAATTTCCAAAGGAATTCTCACTCCTTTACTTCAAAAGCCTTCTCAAAATGATGGAATTTGGAGTGTGTTTTGAAAATGAATAGTCATGGAAAAAAGGAGTGCATTCCAAAAATCTAAGAAACTTCATAGAGATTGTCCCGTCAGACAATCCCTCTCATATGAGTCCTTATTTATGCTCCAGTTACTGGGCAAGAATTGTGCATCAGTTACATCTTTAAGGCTGAAGTTCAGTTCTGTCCCTAGGCATTTCATGTTTCTCATCTTCCAGTTTAAAAAATGCTGAGGAACAGCATTCTGGAATGGAGAGAACCTCAGTTTCTAGCCTATTTATTTTCTAGTCCAAGATCTGACATAAATCAGATATTGCATAAAACATTTTTCTGGCCCTGTCGTAGAAAAAATGTTTATAAACAGCAGAATAGCATCGGCTCATGCCCATAATTTCAGTTCAGAGCAATCATCAGATCCAATTCTAATGTCTGGTATGTGTCTGTCCTACTTCAAATTGGTGATTATTACAGACTCGGGAATCAAAACGAAGAGATGAAGATAAAAGGAGTGTTGTTGAGTGCCACATTTATGAGGTGTTGTGCTATTTGTACAGATTAGAACTAATGGATGTTATTTATGTTGTTAAAAGGCTTTGTAGAGTCACGGCCTGGCCACCGAGAACACCCGTTCCATTGTGGCCCCCTGCCTAACATGGGGGACCTCCAGGAAGGCGCCCCCGGTAGACCGCAGGGATCGCTCTGAGATGTGGACTTACGTAGCAGCATCCCATATATGTAGTAGCATATGGGGCGTACTCCCCATATGGGAAAATAGGAGCTTCACTGGAACCTGGAGATGCTGCAGCAAAACCAGTAAACTCCCAGTCCAACTAAATTAGGTCTCACCCCTGAAAACGTCATCAGCTGTGCCCAGTGGCTTTTTTCCCTCCGATGTCAGGGCTCTAAATCCAGCCCTGATATTCGAAGGAAAAAACCCCACTGGATATGGCTGATGATCTTTCAGCTCCACGTCCATGTGCGGAGCACGGTGTAAGTTTCCCAGCTGGGAGATTCCCTGCTGGGAGAATTGCCGGCCCTGGTAATGTGGGCAAGTGGCCTACGGGATGACCTCAGACTGCCCATTTGTCTATGAATTCAATATATGATTTTATCCTCAGTTTTTACATTGCAGTTTAAAACAATCCTTTTGCCAGTATCAAAAGAGAGCTTCAAATCAGCAAACGTGAGTCTCATGTCAACGATATGAATGATGTAAATTCACTATTATAAAAATAAAATGCTTCCAGATAAACAGCATAGCAAGAGAGTATCCAAGCCATTGTCGTAAACCTTTCCAGCCTACTTCATATTTTGGAAACAACTGCAAAATCATTCCACCAATATAGGAGGAAAATAATTGGTAGGACTTTGTAGGAAATGGAAGGAACAACCTTAAATTATGGCTAGGCATAGTATACACTAACATTCCCATAAGCCTGTTTAATAAAAAAGGGTATTTTATCTGCATTACACTTTTGTTTATAATTTGTGCAGATAAGAACAAGTCATTAAGAAAATGTAACAGGAAAAGCAGCTTCTAACTAATAATACATTCTCTTCTGAGAGATTATAAAATACTTAAGTACTCAGTAGGGCTGAACTGAAGTCTTGGAAAAACTTCGGAAACAGCTGGGGATTACAGACTTCGGTTCGGACTTGGCAGTTTCTGAAGTTCTGGGGAGCTTGGTCAGGGTCAGGGAGCTAACTCCAAGTTTCCCTCGGCAGCGACCTGGGCAGGGGGGAGGAACTTACACAGGAGTTTGGGAGATGTATTGTGGTTGTTTGAAAGGTTTTTTTCTTGGGTTGCTGGGCTTAAGAAATATTAATTCCCCTGGGTTTTAGGGGTTTGTTTAAGTAGTAAGAACCCACCTTAACTATTTATTGTAAACTGGAAGGGTTTTTTGTTAGATAATAGTATTTAGGTTAGGTAGATAGGATGGCAGAGCAGCAGGGGTTAAGAGGAGCCTAGGAGGAGGGCAACAGCAACAGCAATAGGTCCCTCCTAAGCACCAGACCTAAGAGGACCCGTCCCTGGAATTTTGACATTCAGGGAAACTTACATGCTCCCTAAATAGAGAAATCCCCGACAACAAAAACTCACCAACCCCCAGAAGTAAACAGCATGAAAAATCCAATGCAAGTGAATGGAGGCATTTATTCCTATGAAAAAAACCCTAATTCCAACTATATCCTAAACTATATATATAATCAATCTCCTAAATACTAAATCCTATACTAAACCTAATCCTAAATTAACAATTGAATTCCTACCTATATCTAACTAATCAAACACTATATCCTATATAATATATAATTATATACAACCCACCTACCCTATTCCCTCCCAGTTCTCACTCTATTCTCTCTCTCTCTATGTAATATATTTCTATTTTTTAAACAACATTATTCAGCAACTCAGATCCTCCACTCTTTCCCTCTCCTTCCCACGCCACAAAGAGACTGCTGAAGTGCAGCCCCTTATATACTGTATGGAGGGGAGGGGGATGGAGGATATGGGGGGAGGGGGATGGAGAAAGGGCTGCATGTGTTGTTCTGCAACCTGATTGGCTAGGCAACATCTAATGTCAGTCAGTCATATGAGGCACTGTATTGTGTGGCCTGGCTACTGAGACTGGGTTAAAGCTACCCAAGGCATGGTAGTCTTCCCAGAGTGTTTCATGTTGCCGCATCCTCTGTGTCTTGAGATACAGCCATAGGGGACCTGTCCATTAAACCAACCCTCAGCTTATCTGGGCTGTTCAGGCATTATACATCAGCTACATCATTAAATGTGATGGCATTATAGTACCAATCCATCACTTTATAATACTATCCCATCCCATTAATAACAACAATCCCTCATTTTACCAGAGTGCAGATTTCTTGATGTGCCAGTATTTCAGTCTAGAGGACTTCAAGGTCAGATAGAAGTCATTCTGGGCAACACTCTGCATTATCCAAGAAGAGCAGAAGTAAGTAGTAGATTTGCCTGCTGTAAAATAGTATTTACAAACTTCTCCACATGCTGATAGGGAGGAAATGAGATTGTCTCCACTCTGGTGCCGAGGTAAAATGCACTTTATAGGTGTGGGGCTTTTCCTGAACATTAATGGGCTCCACTTACAACTCGAGGACCCCTTTCTGAAGTTGCAACCATCCAGCTTTTGATTATGATCTGCTGCTTCACTCACCAGTGTCACAACTGTATCTGGCTGCAGTTTTCCCCATTCTGATCTCTACTTCAGACCTTCAATAGTTACCTGATTTAGATACCTGATTCTCGCATCCTCATGATTGTTGCATCCCTTGTCTCTCCCTCTGTTCCCCCTTCCCTGTCTCCCCTCCCCATGTCTTTAGATTGTAAGCTCTCGGGCAGGGACCGTGTCTATCTTATTCTCTGTAAAGCGCCAGGTACATCGCTGGCGCTATATAAATGCTTATAATAATAATTA
>QEPC01006211.1:604896-630104 GCA_003113815.1 Sphenodon punctatus
GCTTCCTTGCCCCCCCCCCCCAGTACTGACTGTTCTTTTTTCTTCTCACAGGTGAATCAGCAGGAACAGGAGCATCACGGGAGCAACCCAGCGACCTCGGTGGCAGCGACAGCAGTGGCAGGCCCGCAGGATCCCAGCCATATGGAGCAGGTAAGTCTTTCGCTGCTTGAGCCACTGGCAGCTCCTTTTTATGCCCCCCGGTCAGCTTCTGGGTCCGGGGTCAAGCCAGGTGCACCGGCTTCCTTGGTCCCCCCACCCCCAGTACTGACTGTTTTTTTTTCTTCCTGCAGGTGAATCAGCGGGGAACAGGAGTGTCATGGGAGCAGCCAAGCGACCTTGGTGGTGACAACAGCAGCGGCAGGCCCGCAGGATCCCAGCCAGATGGAGCAGGTAAGTCTTCCAAGATGAGCATTGGACTTTAAATATACTGCAAAAGAAAGGTTGTCTGCCACTCTAGGAACCCCCTCATAGCTTCTTCCCAAGCACAAAGATAGTGGCACCTCTTCCTTCCAACCATCTCTCCCAATTGCCCAACAAAGTTAATGTCTTATACCATCAGGACCCTTTATCCAATCTTTCTGATAATTGGCAGGAGTGTTACATTTGTGGAGGAACATAACATTCACAGGTTTCATGAAAATTGAATGGAATTGCTTCTAAAATGGGTTCCCTTTATCTAATTATTTCAAAGCACAGTACACATAGTGCCCTCCATTGGGGGTGCAAGCTCCACAAGTCTCATCAGAAGTGAATAAGAAACAAAAAAGTTATAGCCAGAAATATGTTTTTTAGTTTTGTCCCTATATTTCAAAAACAAAATGTCGTTTTCATTTCTATTATTATTATTTGTAATTTTCGTTATTGCAATAACAATAACAAAAATGACCATTTTCATTATCGCTATTGTAATAATGAAAATGACATGCACACCCCTAGTATTTAGTTTGTCAATTTGCTCTAGAACCTCCTCCAGAATTTGTGAGTGCTCTTCCAATTCATTACCTACAAAGTAAAGGTTCTGGTGCGGGTATCTCCCCAACAACCTCTGCAATGAAGACCTAAGCAAAAAACTCATTCAGCTTCTCTGCAATGTCCTTTGTCTCCTTAAGCACCCCTTTCATCCCCATGTCATCTAATGGCCCAAGTGATTGTCTAGGCGGCTTCCTGCTTCTGATGTACTTGAAAAAGTTTTATTATTAGTTTTAGCATCTTTAACAAGTTGCCCCTCAAATTCCTTTTGGGCCACCTTTATTAACTTTTACATCTTTTATTAACTTTTTACATATGAACTTTTTACATCTACTTTGGCAATACTTATGCTCTTCCCTATTTACCTCATTGGGACTCTCTGTACAATGTCTTTACTGCTAACATGGCATGGAAGCTAAGGCGGGAGCCTTCAGTTGCAATTTCCATGCTTTTTAGTGCATGATTGAATTTGCCTTAACTCTCCTTGTAAACTGGAGGTTTTTTGATTATGGAATATGTCACATCTGAACACAATCTGGAAATACTCTTCTCCTACCAGACCTGTGGGTCCTCTTCCTTCCAGCTTCTGCAGGAAAACCACACCAGCATTCCCAGAAATCAACTCAATCATATCATCTAAATCAAGGGTTAGGCTACCCTATCTTCCTTCTGCAGTAACATCTCACTGAGAATTCGTTTATTTCTATCACTCCAAACAGGAGCATCACAACTGAATGCTGTGAGTGAGGAGTAAACTACTACATGGTGTTCTCATTTTGAAAATGGGTGGAAACAGAAGAGACAGCTGCGCAGCGGTTTTGGCAGCCCAACTCAGGCCAGGTGGCCGCAGCAGACACTATCTGGACAGGGTTGGGCTGCACAACACACATGTCCACAGCTGGGTCACTGGGGAGGGCATGGAGATGCATGACTGTGTGGCTAATCAGCTCTGCCTGCCCCCACACAGCACCCAGTGCTCCACCCCCTGCCATGACAAGCAGCATTATGGCCACTGATGGCCAGGCATGGTGGCTAGCCATTGCAGACCCAATCTGGGTTGTGTCTGCCGTGTCACAGAAGATGTGATGGCCAACTGTGGCCCTTGGGCGCTAGCCCTTTGGTGCCAGCTGAAGGGTGATACCTAAGGGTGTCGGCCGTCATCGGGGCTGTCAGCGGAGTAGTAGCGGCTGTGGCCTCTCCATGTGAAGGGGGTGGAGGCAAGACCCCAGCTCGGTGGATAGGAGTTCGAGGGAACCTTCAGAGCCCTGCTCCTAGGAGCCCCGCTGCAATCTCTGAACTGCTCCCACTTTTAGATTGCTCCTCCCCCCCTCCTGCCATGGCGGAAGGGGTGGGGCTTGGATCCATACTGTTTGGAAGCTGGCTCCGTTGGGCCAGCTTAAACTATTGCGGCTGTTGGCAGGGCAGTAGGCCCGTGCATTTGTAGCAGAGCATCTTGGAGATGTGGGTTGTGGGTAAAATGGGTGGGACCTGGATAGGGAAAGGGGAGGTCCCGAGGTGTGAGGTGGGTGCAGCACAAGGGTTGGGGCTGCCTGGTGAAAGCAGGCAGCAGGGAATGGGTTGGGATGAGGATTGGGGTTTGGGGTTTGGGTTGGAAGGGGGGTTGGGTTTGTATATTTTCTTTCAAGTGGACTGCTATTGGGTTGATATTTGACATATGTTTAGATTATTATGTGTTGTTTAGATTATGTATTATTATATTATGTACCGTTTATATTATGTATTTATATTGTATTTCATTTGTGAGTGTAAGCCGCTACGAGACACCTACGGTGTAGTCTGCAGGGTACAAAATTGAATTGAATTGGGCAGATCTTATCCTGGACCGTAGTCCTGGACATAGTCTGGGGGTGAGAGCCCAGGCTAGCCACCGACATGGCCCGAGGCAATTCCAGGCCAATGTCTAGCGGTGCCCGCACAAACATGCAAGTGAGGATCGGCGCAAAGTGGGTCAAAGAGGGCCACAGCAGCCCAATATCATGTCTGTTTTTACTCATTGTTTGGTCTCAACATTTCCTAAGAGTGCATGTGATGTTTGAATGGAACCATTCATGCACCTCCAACAGCAGACGCCTACCTTTCTACAGCTTGATAAATGTGCCAGCAACTTACACCAAAGTCAGTGACAAAACTTTCAATGAATTCACTGTGAGGCCCCAAGAAATAATTAGCACCCTCTTTGAACCTTTTTGATAACAGAGACAACTAGGTTGGTATAGAAACATAGTTCTTTGTTTTTGTTATTTTTTTTAAAGCAAAGAAAGAAATTCGATTCTGTGGTGTAAACTGTGCCTGGAACACTATACTTTCTGTTCAAGTGTTTTGTTCCAGAAAGATTTGATTTCTGTAGAAAAATCCAATTTTTAATCCAAGACTGTAATCAGAGTTTCCATAATCAAACTTAATGTTTCACTTAGTGCCAATTGTTTTCCTTCAGTCAGCTTCAACATTTGCCACCATAATACAACATAATACTTTTGTCTTATTTTCATTTGGGAAGGAAAGGAAAATTAAAATACAATTTACAATGCATTAAAAGCATTTAGACTAGTCTAAAGAACCGTGTCATCTGCAGGCATAAATATAAGCTTTAATGGCCAATGTCTCATGCTGTTGGCCATTTAAGTGCCTTAAAACCCTACAGCTGTTCCTCTGTGACTTAATAGCTTTGTTGTTTAATAGATGTGTCATCTTTGAAAACAACATGCCCGACACAGCGTGACCTCCATTTTCAAGAGAATGACTGAGAAGGGGCTGGCAAGCCATTAGAGATCTTTGAAATACTTTTCTTCCTCTTTTTCCAAGGCCAAATCTTAAGACTTTTGGAGACCTTTCTGAGTCCATTGTCCTCCAAATCAATTTAATTGGAGTTCCAGATGTGGGCCACGTTTCAGGGTATGGCCCTTGGTAACATCCAAAAAGAACACAGATTATCTAAATAAATTTCACCCATTAAAGTGGAGTTTAATTGTAAGCATAAATAACATCTTTTACCCAACCTCTTTTACTCATTAAAAAAAACAAACATTACCAAGTGTGGGATTTATAGCCATAGCAACTCCTCACGGCCACACAACACAACATATTCGTTGTGGCAGGATTGTTGGTCTGAATATTTTTGTTAAGAATATATGTTGGGGAATTATTATTTGTGTTATAATAGTCTTCAATAAGACTGAGATTTGGCTTGATTGAATAAGCGAGAGTTGATTAAAATGTTCAAAGAGGATATTGTGCATGATTTCTTCCCCATGGCCCATTTTACTGTAACAGCATGATTTCCAAGCTGTTTAGTGACACATCTAGCTGATAGCACTTACATGAATCATACTAATAACATAAGTAATGCCATACTGAGTCAGACTAATGGTCCATCAAGCCCAGCATCCTGTCCTCCGACAGTGGCCAATCTCGATTGCATGGGAGAAGAACCAACAGTCACAATGGGCAATCCATTCCCCGTTGTTCACTCCTAGCTCCCAACAGTAAGAAGTTCATCCTGTTATACTTGGTTAATAGCCATTAATAGACATGTTTTCTAAGAACTTATCCAGTCCTTTTTAATACCCTATACTACTGGCCTTGACAACATCCCCTGGCAACAAATTCCGTAAGTTAATTATGCGTTGAGTGAAAAAGTACTTCCTTTTATTTGTTTAAAATCTGTTGGCAGCTAGTTTCATGGAGTGTCCCCTAGTTCTAGTACTATTTGAGAGAGTAAATAATAGGGATGTGCAAACAGAACCAGGTTCAGATGTTCGGCCATTAGGTGGTTCGGGTCGACATTTCAGTTCAGATTCTGTATTCAGTTCAGTGGGGCTAGGTTCGGTCTTTAGTTTGGTGCAATCAGGAACTGAAAATGACATTTGGTTTTTGAAATAAAGGGAAAAAACTAAAAAACATATTTCTGGCTATAACATTTCTGTTTCTTATTCAATTTTTATGAAATTTAGGGAGGTTGTACCCCCAATGAAGTGCACTATGTGTTCCAAAATTGGGAATGATTAGATAAAGGGAACCAATTTCAGAAGCAATTGAATGTTGTGATTTTAAGAAAAGCTCCATACACATTCATGACTACAACTTCTTTATCTTGCATCCAATGTTCATGAAACTTGTGCATATTACATCCCTCCATATGCTTAATATTTCTGCCAATTTTAGGAAAGAGTGGATAAAGGGTCCCAAGGGTATAAGACATTAACCTGAAAATACATTTCCAGCTGTAACATTTTGATATTCCATTCTGTTTACAGGATATTTGACAAGAATGTATCAAATACCTTTCCTGCCATTTCAGCAAATGTACAGGAGATTTTGATAAAGGGACCCAATTATATAAGCAATTGATGTTGTCCCTGTGAAGATCATTATTCAGATGAATATCAGCATATTCAGTGCCAGTCAGAGGCAGGCACCCTGCATGGCAGGGGGAGAGAGACTGTAGGAGGAAGGATGTGGAGCAACCCCAAAGACTGACAGACACATTCAATGGCCAAACACATTACTGCAAGCTTCTAGCTTTACAGGACCAATTGGTAGTAGCTTCGAGGTGGGCATAGGGGGCGGCCCTGAGGCAGGCATAAGAAACATAATTGGGACTTCTGAGATAGCATCCCAGAAGTCAGGAGACATAGATAAACACATACAGGCTGGCCAATTATCACCACAATCACATCCTGCAGCACTGAGACAGGTGACATAAGAGAAACTCTATTGACCCTTTCCTAAACAGGTGCTTCTGACTTCCCAGAAACATGTGGGGGAGATATGCTGGGATAGTCCCAGCACAGAATGAGGATATTTGGTTGACATTTCTGTTGGCCAATTAGAATCACAAACCGATCTTATACCACAGTGACATCAGAGAATCCCAGGCATAGGCTCTTTCTCTACATATGTTGTACAGGCATATAAAATTGGTACCCTTTATAAAATCTTTCTGTTATTTGGCAGAGATGATCATGAAAGTGTAATATATAGCCCTGCCAAATTTCATATATACTGGTTGGACTACAAAGATGTTATAGTCAGACATACATTTATATGTTAATTGCTTATATCACCAAGACCCTTTCTCCAATCCTTCTGGAATTTGGCAGAGATAGTAAATGTAGGAAGGGGTATAAACTGGACAAGTTTCACCTACATTAGATGTAAGGCAAAGAAGTTACAGCTAAGAATGTATATGTAGAATATTGCAAAATACAATAATTCAACTGCTTCTAAAATCAGATGCCTTTCTCCAATCGTTTCGAAATTTGGTACACATAATGCTTTCTGTTGGAGGTATAGGTACCCCAATTTTCAGCTACATAGGATACAAAACCAAAAAAGGTACCGCCGATAATGTGGTTTCCATTGAAACCAATGGAAATTCAATTTCGAACTCACCGAACGCATCAGAACCAAACGTTCGAATTCGAGTTTGGTTCGCACATTCGGTTCAGTTGACCAAACTATTCGAGTTCGGTCCAAACTCCGAACTTCCGAACCGCGTTCGCCCATCCCTAGTAAATAACTGTTCCCTATCTACTTGTTCCACACCACTAAAGATTTTATAAACCTCTATCATGTCCTCTCTCAGTCTTCTCTTCTCTAAGCTGAAGAGACCCAGCTTGTCAAGCCTCTCTTTGTATGGAAGCCATTCTATACCCTTTATCATTCTCATTGCCCTTCTCTGTACCTTTTCTAGTTCAACTATGTCATTTTTGAGATGGGGTGACTAGAACCGCACACAATAATCCAGGTGCAGTCGCACCACTGATTTGTATAGAGGCATTATGACATCCTCAGTTTTATTCTCTATCCCTTTGTGAATAACTCCTAACATTCTGTTTGCTTTTTTGACTGCTGCTGCACATTTAGCTAAGGATTTCAGTGTATTGTTCACAATCACTCCCAGATCCTTTTCCTGAGTGGTAACTCCTAGCTTAATACCCAGCATTGTGTATACATAGTTTGCGTTATTTTTCCCTATGTGCATTACTTTCCACTTGTGCACATTAAATCTCATCTGCCATTTAGATGCCCAGGCACCCAGTCTCGTAAGTTGATGGGAGTTATGTCACTGCTAAGAGTCGCTGGTGCTAAACAGCATGAGTATCATACAGTAATGCTCTTCTATAAGTTCTCTCTTGTGTCATTTTCTCGGGAGCAGGGGACTATTTTTAAATTTTATTTATTTATTTATTCGATTTGTATCCCGCCCCTCCTGCAAACAGCTCGGGGCGGCTAACAAGTTAGTTATAAAACAATTTATAAACAATATAATAAAACAATCCATAAAAACACAACAATAAAACAGGCTGGTATAATAAATAAATAAGGGTGGGGGAAGGTAAAACACCCCCTCCTCTCCCCCATTTCACCCCTCTCCCCAAAGGCCTGGGTGAACAGCCAGGTCTTACAGATTCGCTGAAATGTCAAAAGGCTTGAGGCCAGGAGAACTTCCTCCGGGAGGGAATTCCAGATGTGCGGCCTGGCCACTGAGAATGCCCTCTCCATTGTGGCCCCCCACTTAATACGGGGGACTTCCAAGAAGACACCCCCAGCAGACCGAAGGAGCCGCGCTGGGGCATGGAGGGCGAGGCGGTCCCTGAGGTATGGGGGGCCCAGACCGTGAAGGGCCTTGTATATTAACACCAATACCTCGGCACGCTATCGGCAGCCAGTGCAGCACAGGTGTTATATGCTCCCAACGGCCCGTCCCCCGATAGGAGGTGGGCCGCCGCATTCTGCACTAGCTGCAGCCTCCGAACCAGGAACAAGGAGCCGCGCTGGGGCATGGAGGGCGAGGCGGTCCCTGAGGTATGGGGGGCCCAGACCGTGAAGGGCCTTGTATATTAACACCAATACCTCGGCACGCTATCGGCAGCCAGTGCAGCACAGGTGTTATATGCTCCCAACGGCCCGTCCCCCGATAGGAGGTGGGCCGCCGCATTCTGCACTAGCTGCAGCCTCCGAACCAGGAACAAGGGCAGCCCCACATAGAGCGCATTGAAGTAGTCCAGCCTTGAGGTGACGAAGGCATGGATGAGGGAGGCCAGGTCCGCCCGGAGACGAACGGATGCAGCCTCTGCACCAGATATAACTGGTGGAAGGCGGCTTTCACCACTGCCTCCACCTTCCGCTCCAGGCGGACGTCCGCGTCCAAAATCACCCCCAGACTCTGAACCTGCCGAGCTATGGGAGGGCGAACCCCCCAACCAGGGGGGCCGACACCTCCCTCACTCTCCCCACCACCATCACCTCTGTCTTATCGGGGTTGAACTTCAGTCTGCTCTGCCACATCCACTCCGCCACGACTTCCAAACACTGGGATAGCAACGAGACGGCAGGGTCTGGGTCAGCTGAAAAAGAGAGGTACAGCTGAGTATCATCAGCATATTGGTGACATCGCACCCCGAACCCTCTCACAACCTCCCCCAAGGGCTGCATGTATACATTAAACAATAATGGAGACAGAATAGAACCCTGCGGAACGCCTCAGGATAAGGTGTGGGGCCAGCTGCCAGCACCACCCACTGGCTTCTCCCCAAGAGGAATGAGCGGAACCATTCAAGAACAGTCCCGTCCAGACCCCCAGGTCACGCAGTCATCTCACCTGCAGCTTATGGTCCACAGTGTCAAAAGCGGCCGAGAGATCTAGCAGGATGAGAAATGTCGAACATCCTGCATCCATCTCCCGGCGGACGTCGTCGACCAAGGCCACCAATGCCATCTCGGTGCCATAGCCGGGGCGGAACCCAGATTGAAAAGGGTCCAGGAATCCAATGCTGTCTAGATGCACCTGGAGCTGGGTCGCCACCACTCGCTCAATAACCTTCCCTAAAAAGGGAAAGTTAGAGACAGGATGGTAGCTGGTGAGCACGTCCACGTCCAACGATGGTTTCTTCAGCAGGGGGCGCACCACAGCCTCTTTGAGACTAGGCGACAACCTCCCCTGCTGCAAGGACGCATTGATCACCCTCCACCCCCTCGCGCTCTCTGACCACTGCCCCTAATCCAGCATCAAAGTTGCTCTGAATCCGAGCGATCTTGTCTGTGAAGTAGGTGACAAACGGCTCACAGTGGGCCTGGGACACGTCCCCGTCCAGGCGTTCTGCGTGGTTTGACAGGACTTACCAAAATGGGGCCTCACATCTGTATAAGACTTTGGGTGAAATTATACAAAATCATTACCCAAAACACTTTGTGTAGCAAGAGCCAAGTTTGAAAGTTTTTTTTTTAGGTTCTCCTCAAATGTTACCACAAAAAGGAAATAGTTTCTTTTCTATCAAAAACTCCCTTATCCCAACTGTTTTCACATGTGCTCGCTGTTTTACACTTCCCCGTATATCATTTCTGAATCTCAGTTCCACAAACATATGCAGAAGGAATGTCACGCATACCTCCCTGTCTCTGTATTGTCCGTACCATTGTTACTTACACGTTAATATCAGTCAGATTTACTGTGGTTAAAGTTTGTGGAAAAGAGACAGGAGCATGAAATCACACATTCATGAAATAAAATAATGCAAAATAAAACCTGGTGGAATTCCAGTGCTAAGGATCCTACTTTAGGTACCCAGTTTTATGTCCTTGAAGTTTAGCTTGGCTAGGCTAAAAGACTTCGGGTGTTTTCAGACAAGACATTCTCTATCTACTACCCACCCACCCACTATACATGTTGCAGGGCTCCAGTGTTGCCCTATGGGTGCCTTGAAATGTGTATAGTGGGAGGTTTGTGGATTGTGGGTTGGGATTGTCTAGTCTGAAAATACCCCTTGTTGCTTGCTGGTTACAATCTTTGACCACAACCTTGGTAACAAAATAAAAAAAAAAGCCGAATCCTACAATTGAAATGAAATTAAAAATTAATGCAGAGTTGCACAGAACATATCTTATATAGAAAATATTCAAAGTCAGAATTCAGGCTCAATGATTAAAATGCAATTCTCTGTTTCTCCTTTCCACCGATGCTTTAGAAATTATCTGGAGCTCTGTGGCTGCTTTCACTGAAAATCTGGCTATGCGTGTCACTATGATAAATAATATTAGTAACCGAAACCAGATTGTAAGGCGCCATGAAATGACAGTCCTGGAACTGGGCCAAAAGTTGAGCATCAGTTCTGGTGAACACATGTATACTCTATTTTTCCTGGGAAGGAATGTTGTTAATGGATTTATTCTCATATTCTATTTTCTTAGCTGCTGCCTAGATGGAAGAGATTTCCCACTCACACAATTATGCTATGATAAAAACTAGGTTATTCCTTTGTTTCCTGCCTCCCCTTGCCTCCCTCATCAGCTAGAAACCATAGGCTTGCAGGGAGGCTGTAGTAAGTACAGCATTGTCTGTCTTACAGCAGTTACCATTCCACTACCTGGCATATGCAGCACTCAAAACTAATGACCAGTTTCTCATGGGGATGGGAAAGCTGTAATCTGTTTCTTTGGGATGTTGCTTTGTAGCAGAGGGAGTCCTTCGTCTGACTAAATAATTCTCCACAAAGTAATGCAAAATCCTTCAGTAAATCACTGATCCCTTAATCCCCCCTACGAGAGATGTGTGTTTGTATGAAAGGGAAAGAGAGCGTGTGTGTGTGTGCGTGTGTGTGTGCAGGCAGATATGTGTATATGTGTGAGCGTGCATATGTGCAAACATTTATGGCACTTCTTTGTAAACAGCAGACTGCTAATTGTTAAAGGGGTGAGGCTATACATGTCCCCACCCACATTTTACTTTCTCCCTGAAACCTGCAAATTCTAGCCCTGAACTGAGGGAGGCTGATGGGGGTCACCAGTGACTGGCAGAAATCAACTGACTATATAGTGAGTAAAAACCCACAGCTCATTGACTAGAGGGGATCGAGGCAACTGTGTCCTGAAGGGTGGGATCAAGATCTTGGGAGCTGAACAGAGGTGGTAGCTAGAACTGAAACCAGTACCTGAAAAAATGGGTATACCCAATGAATTTCCAGTACCCAATTGCGACCCAGTTTGGGTACCCAATGTCCTGGAATGTTGGTGTCCGGTACCGATTTCTTGACTTCCATATCAATATACTGATTTCTGACACCTATTTATTGATTTTTTCATTCTGGAAAATCGACTTCCAACCCCAGTCTTTAAAATTTCCATCTCAATTTTTCAGTTTTCTGACCCGATATACCAATCAGTAATTGGGAAATTGAAAAATGGGGTAAATTAAGTACCCATTTCAGCTCTAGTGGTGGCAGAAAAGATGACTGGGCAGCTGCTCTGGTCTTTCTGTTTGGAATTCTTTATTAAAGTTGCCTTATCATAGACTAAATAAAATACTGTTTGAGAATGGTAAGGGTCAGGGACAATAAATGAAGACCTGGCTGAAAAGGGCTGGAAACCTATACAAGTGTGAGCTGGGTGACTGATGGAAGAAGAGAGGCTACACAGACTCTCCTACAGATTCATATTTGGGAGAGAGAATTTTCCCAAACCAATGGAAAGGTCACAGAGCACCTGTTGCTTAGCCCTCATGCAGTATGGTTGGCTGGGAGGGGGTGAGGTTTTGCAGAATTGGTGCCTGAGTGGGGGGAAGGCTGTGGTTGAAAGCTCAGAAACTTCTCAGGCAAGCATGGATGCTTCCAGGACATGACAGAAAGAGGGTCTGAAGTCAAATCTGAGGTCAGGAGCCAGACAGGTAAGTGCAGGGGGTCTTTAGAGTATGCAGAGGTTGGAAATGGGGTGAGGGTAACTTAGGAATGTCAGGACAGGATTTGGAGGAGCAAGGTGGTCTGGGAGAAGGCTGACTGAATGCTGGGAGGCTGGAGCAGCAAGCTGGTTATGTACAGGAGAGCACAGTGAGCGCACAACATCCATTGAGTTGCTCTAAGGGAACGAGAACGAGGCAGTCCGATATAGCTAGGCAGTGTATGGCAGATAGCCAGCTTGAAGGCTATAACATTTGGACAAACATTTCAGAACTCTAAAAATCCTATTTTTGTTCACTGAGATTTAATTTCAGCAAGTAACATGACCCCACTCTAATTTCCACATTGGTGCATGTTTGCTACTCTATTGCATGTGTCCTTGGTGTGCATGTTGTGTGACTGAGGAGAACGTGAGTAATGAGTTTGTGAGGTGAGTGAGTGTGGTACACCACAGGTAAGTCTGGAACCTTCCTTGTTGACTCATTGGGGCACTATCCCTTGGACCTTCTTGCGAGTGTAAGCCCTATCCTGTTCCTCCCCTCCCGAGGCTTGGCACCCTTGCTCCTTCCTTACTACCTAGTACCCACACTTCCCTTCCCTTCGCCCTGTGTGCTTGGTTGTGGCGGCAGCTCAAAGGTGTGCGCTCATCCCTGATACCCTGTGATGATCCAGGCTGTGGATTCTTAATCCTAGAGGCCCTATACGATCCTGAGGGTTTGTTTTCAGGCACCCTTTTGCTGCTCTGTGTACGTGTGAGCGTGCTAGGACCCTTCCTGGCTCCATCCCCCCTTTCCCGATCAATCCCAGACCTCACAGGCTGAAAGCTTCAAATTTCTTAAGAGCAGTGTCATTGATTTCAGTGGAATGAATCTGGAGTAAGTGATTTGAAGAGTGCAACCAAAATAACTAACAGCCCAATACTCAAAGAGCTCTGCCAGCACAATCTCAAAGTAAATGAACGTGGCTTGTGCTGGTGGAGTGTTTTGAGGATTGGAGGTTCAATGTAGAACTAAAATAGAAGGGAGAGAATATATCTGCACTAGTCTTCCGGATGTAAAACCCACATAGGTGAACAGTATTCATACTGGAACACAGACACTGCAATGGTTTTACAATCTAAAAACATATGGAGGAGGCATGTTTTCTATTTGTGAATCCACAGCCAAGTATGCTACCAATGAAGCCTAGTGGCATTTACATATATTTTATATTTTCATTAATTGCCAGGAATTAAGAAGAAAATGATTTATTTTAAAAAAAGAAATTCTAAAGAAAATGAGGTGTTTATGAGATTTCAGAAAAGTTTTGACTTTTTAAAAGAGAAAATAAGTCTTTTCATAAACTATAAAGCCACTTTTACACAAGACAAAAATGGGTTCTTATAAGTGCTTGAGATAATACCGGGTGGTATAAATGCTGGAGTTTTGTAATGTGTGAACACTCTATTCTCCTTTTATACAGTGAGATCTTGCAGCCTTGTAAGACCCACCAGATGAGATTCTTACAAGGCTGCGAGATCTCGCTGCATTCCAAAATTGAATCTGTGAGTAGGGAGGTTCTCTCCATTAGCTCTTGGACTCTAGTTACTAAACAACACAGACCATTATGTTCATCTAATGCAGAGATGGAGTACCTCAGGCCTGGGGAGCCAAATGCAGCGCACAGCTAGTCATTATTTGGCTCTTTTCCAGCTCCTGGAGATGGCCCCTTGACCCGTTTCCTACCCAGAAGCACCGAAAGACTGAGCTCAGGGGAAGGGAACAGAGATGAAGGCATGCACACAAGGATAGTGGACAGATCCATGGTCTGGACCCTCCTTTTCCTGAGCACACCTATTAAGCATTTCTGCCTGCAACTTCTAGGCATCCCTCAGAGCTTGTACTAATTTTTAAACTCCCTCCTGGGAGTAAAAAGATTTCCCACCCCTCCTCTAGTGTAGTCACCCGCATAATAGACCATATGTTTCATACAGTGATTCTTGAATCCCACCCAATAAGATGGAGTTGAAATGGAGCTTCTTTCCTAGAAGGATATCCAGTCTTGCTTTTAAAATTCTAACTGGTGAGGAGTTTTCCACAAAAATGAGTAATCCGTTCCAATAATTATCATCACTGGAAAAAAAAAAAAGGAATGCTTTGTATTTCAGTTTGAACTTTGCTGACATCTTCCAGTCACTGAACCTTGTTATGATTTTGCCTACTAGATTAAAGCATCTCTTTGTACCAGATTTCTTCTCTCTTCATCAATAATTATAGACAGCAGTCAAGTGGTCTCTTAACCTCCTTTTTGGTAACCTCTTTTGGCTTTTAAAGCAATGTGATTATTTTACAACCAATTTTCACGTTCAAAATAAATCCTAGCAGAACACAATTCACCTGTCCTATACACTGCAGTAGTTTCAGCTTGTTTCCCCCCCAAGTGACTTCAGAGTGAAAGGAGAATCCAGACCAGTTGTGTATACTTCACCGAATGTAGATAACCTCCTGGGACAAATCCATGGTTGCCATGGCGGCCATGAATTCTCGCTCCGCCCTGACAAGGCCGGCATCGGCGTGAACTTGGAAGTCCCCCAGAACCAAAGTCCTAGAGGAGCCCAACACCACCTCCGAGGCCAGCTCTGCTAGAGAGGTTAGGGATGCCGCCGGACAAGAAGGGGCCCGGTATACCAGCAGCACCCCTAGCTTGCCCCCAGCCAAATCGAACACCATGTGAATAATGTGGGAATACTGTTTGTCTGAATGGCTATACCGATCTTATGCCCCTAAACCATAGAGCTCTGCAGATAGACATACCTCTGCTCTATGTTCCCCTCTACCCATCCACTCCAGGGACCCATGACAGGTAGTGACGGGCAGCAAAGATGTTGTGAGGAGAGGGGTTCACAGCTGCCCTCACAGCAGCCAGTGTGTGGGACCAGCAAAAGTACCCAGGCAGGAATCAGACCAGAGATGCAGGAACTCTGTTCCCTGAGATTTATTAAATAATTTTGTATCTGTTTTTTTAAACTGAGTGGACTGAATCTGGGAAGCCGCCCTACTGAACAGGCTCTGCCTCCTCTGCACTCTCTGAGCCTTGGCAAGGCAGGAGCACTTCCAGACAAGCTGACGCTCTCCCTCCCCCACTGATGGAGTCTCAGGAGTGGATTGAACAGCGTCCGTGCTGCCTGAGACCGTTTTTATAGAAGCGAGATTTCTCCTGCTGTTTAAACCTGATGGGCTGGGAAACCCCTGAGCAGTGTGTGTGTGTGGATTCTCCATGAATCGGAAGTCACCCGAGCACCTTTAGAAACAGTGGCGCTTTGGGACTCCTGGGCATTCTGAGACGCAGCATAGGTAAGACCAAGAACCAGTCACCCACTGTTCTGAGATGCCACTGTTTCTAATGATGCCTGGGCAATGTCCGGTTCATGGAGGAGTGTCTAAAGCCCCGCCGCGGGGGTTTCCCAGCGCTGCAGGTTTAAACTTCAGGAGAAATCCCCAGCGCTGCAGGTTTAAACTTCAGGAGAAATCCCACTAGTATAAAAATGGTCTGAGGGTGTCCTCTCCCAGCCAGCTTGAAGACCAGGACTGGCACTCCACCCCTCCCAAAGGGAATTGGGAGATTCATGCCAGCTCCCAGCTGATGCGTTTCAGGCAGAGGCACCCACAAGCGCCACTTGGATCTCCCTATGCAATGGGATCGGCAGAGCCCTGCCCATCTCCGTAATGGGAGCTGCTGGAGGGGAACTGAAATTCAGCTCTAGTGAACCATGGGACTGACAAAGTCCTCCTTGAGACCCTTATTCCAGCATAAGCATTCAGACAGCCATACTGGTTTAATGATTTATATCCGCATGACTGCGATCGCCTGAACACTTAATCCTGAATCAATGGTTTAATGATTTATATCCGCATGACTGCGATCGCCTGAACACTTAATCCTGAATCAAAAACCACGTGACTATACTTCCAGTTTTATAAATAATGCCAGCAGCAGAGCATTTGTCTGTAAACAGTGGTTTTTAAAGTAACCTGTGAGATCAATTGCCTAGCTTAATACACTATACCAGGGTGGGCAAACTGGAGCTCGGGACCCACATGTGGCTCTTGAGCAGCTCAACTGTGGCTCTTGGTCAGGACCAGTCCCAGGTCCCATGCTGCTTTGTTGGTCCTGCGTCTTTGTTCACTGCATTCAGGTCTCAGCAGCTGAATCACAGCTGATCTTCAGAGTCTCAGCAGCCTGGACTACAGAGCATTGATTCCACCAGCCAATCACAAAGCAAAAGAGGTTCAGACTGGGGCTGCTTTTAGATGAGACAAATTTTGGTGAAAAATTCACATGTTTTAATGCTCGTTTAAACACCTAAACCGCTTTAAATGCACATTTGCCGTGATCATGTAAAAACCAAAACCGTTTTGAATGTGGTTTTGTCTGATTCCAAACCAGTTTTGAGCCCCTTTGATGATCAGGGTATGCCAAAACCGATTTTAAAAAATTTGCATTATTTAAATCTGCATTTACAAAACCACATTAAAAGTGTCTCACCTAAAAAGTGCCCTGGGAGATGCTTCCAAGAGGACATGTGCATGCATCATGGGTCTCTCTGCTGTATGAAGAGTTTGGTACATGGGTCTTTAGGTTGGGAACTTTGTACATCTCTGCACTATACAGATCTTCCAGAATGCTCAGCATCCATTTCAGCAGAGTGCTTAGCTCTTCTATCTGGCTCTTTTGAGCATGTGAAAGTCTGACCATCTGCTCTTTTGAATGTAAACAACCACTTGGTTAGATGTTGCACCAGTGAAAATCTGAGCTATATGGTAGGGATGTGTGTCCCAAAGGAAATTCCGGATCCATATTACTTTGCCTTTTTGAACTGAAAACATCTGGTTTCAAGAGCCAGATATTCACCTTGGCAGATTGCAGATCTTATTATGGATCCAGATCTTTATTCTGAATCTAATTTTGGATCCGTACTATGGATCTATATTACGGATTACAGCTCTGTATTACAGATCAATTAAAATAACAATAATGATAATAATAAAAATAATCGTGCATGCACAAAATGGCCACTGGACCATTCTGCTCATGCTCAGTCATTTCCAAAATGTTGGCGGCAGCGTCACTGCCATTTTGGAAAAGATCAGACGATCTGCACATGTGAAAAATGGCCATCGTGAAGGTGCAGACTGGCTGCTCTTTTCCAAAATCAGAGCGGTGCTGATGCTGCCATTTTGAAAAACGCCAACATTCAAACGTAGAATAACCTACACCTAGTAGCCATTTTGTGCATGCATGTTTTTTAATTTTTTTAAAAATGGATTTTAAACCAAACCAAAACACATCTATTGCAGTTTGGTAGGGCTGATATGGATTAATCCATAACTGCCCATTACGAGCAGTTATGGATTAATATGATCAATGATGCCCATCCCTATTATATAGATTTCAGTTGAGTTAGTCTGGATTTGCACCAATGTATATAGTTTTCTAATGTAAATCAATTCTAGGAATCATATTGTCAAAGATAATGTACTGCCTGTATTTATGCATTAAGAAAAGTTATTACAGAATGTTGGCACAACAAAATACAATAGAGAAAAACATAACAGTAGTTGAGGCTTTCAGAGAACATTCATTTATAATAAGTTAATGGACTACATGCCATTGGTTAGGTCCAAATTATTCTGGAACGATGATGACATCGTTGAGCCAAAAGGCACTGACTTTAAAGACAAGAACACATAATTCTTCCTCTTTTCACATCTGATGTTTGCTTTTAGTCTTATTAGGAATAGGCATTGGCTTCTCCCTTATGCTTTTAAAGGCGTGTTTTTAAAGGAAATCATTTGAAATGAGGAATTTTATCTGCCCATTTCATTGCAAATGTTGCAGACGAACTACTTCTTGATTCCTTTTCTCTGGCTTATTGCTATAAGGCTTAGAAAAAAATGAATCATCTGGTGAACAATCAGCATTGTGCTGATAGTTTTGTTTTTGCCAAACTCTGAATGAAAGTGTCCAGGATGAATGAAAGAAGTATGTCTTTTGATGGTCTGCCTCTCCAAACCTTTTCCGGAGCCTTTCCAGGAAACTATTAGTGCCTCCTCAGGTAACATGGCCTCACAGCGTGAACAATGCCACTCTAGATCTTATTTGCCTAGTCACACTCTCAGAAACAAACTGGAGATGATTTGCCCTGCTAAGTGAACAAAGGAAGGTGTATTTTCCACACATAGAGAAGTGACATAAGTTAGACTTGCCTTGTGATAGGCCCAATTTCTTCACCAAAAATCTATTCAGATTTCCTGTGACCATTTCATCTGCTGGTTTTCCGAGCAGAATGAATTCTTAGGGCAGAAATTGCCATAGCATGCAATCTATTGTGTTGCCTCTGAGAACAAGATTTCCAAAGAAACAGAAAGTTCCATTAGAGTGTGACTCGGTCCTTACCATGTTTAAAAGTGTGTGTGTGTGTGTGTGTAGGGAGGTGTGCATTCACCTTACGTGCTTTCTCCTTAGGTCTGGAGCATAAGGGATGCCCTCTTCACACACACACACACACACTCCTCCTGAGGAGGGAAGAGAAATGAGGCTGGAGTTGGGGTACTGATTTATTTGAAAAATAAGAAAGAACATCTCTGAGCCAACGGGTAAGAGAATGTAGCCACATGTGAATTCAGCTGAGCAACTGTGCTCCTTAGCTGCATGCGCAGAGCAGAGCTTCTACACATGGGGGGGGTGTGGATTCCAGACATTAGCATCCTTTCCCCCCTAAACCAAGTCCCCCTTGTACTATATTGAATGAAAGATCACATAAGAACATATTTGCGTGAGAGTGTTATGATGATTGCAATAAAGGGTAATATTTATTTATTTATTCAATTTATATCCCACCCCTCCTGCGAACAGCTCGGGGCGACTAACAAATTAAACATAAAACAATCTTAAAACCAATATATTAAAACAGTGCATAAAAACACTACAATAAAACAGGCTGGGATAATAACAAATAAATTAGGGTGGGGGAAGATAAAACACTCCCATACCCAACCCAACCCACCCCCCTCCCCAAAGGCCTGGGCGAACAGCCAGGTCTTACACATTTGCCGAAATGTCAAAAGGCTTGGGGCCAGGCGAGCTTCCTCCAGGAGGGAATTCCAGAGGCGCATCCCGGCCACCAAGAATGCCCTCTCCATTGTGGCCCCCCGCCTAACACGGGGGAATTCCAGAAAGGCACCCCCGACGGACCGAAGGAGCCGCTCTGGGGCGCAGAGGGCGAGGCGGTCCCTGAGGTATGAGGGGCCCAGACCGTGAAGGGCCTTGTATATTAACACCAATACAGAATGATAGCTCAATTTGTGAGCTGAGTGTCATGTTATACCCACCTGCATCCTCTGAGTACTGAAACCTAATAAATAGAATGTGAGTAAGTATGACACGCACACGCAGCTCCATGCTGCTCTGGCCTCCTTCCCTGGTGGATGCTTTGAATACCACCGGCAGCCACTCTGGCCCAGTGCTGCCGGCAGCTGCTTCCTCTCAATAAATGGCATGCCCGTGTGTTGCCGTGCATTAGCCCACATGCCAACATTGTGTGCGTGCATTAGCCCATATGGTAGTCCCCGCTTTCCATGGCAGGAAGCCATGCCTGGGCACCAAGCTATGAACACATGTTCACAGTAAGGAGAAGCCTTTTTAAACAGCCTGTCGTGCTGCTTGTTTTCACTCAAAGACAGTTCAACTGAAGCTTTCTGTTGCTTATTTTGTTATTGGATTATCATTACAGTGGTGACATGGGAAAGGAAAATGAGAAGAATCATCAATGCATAATGAAATAACAATGGAAATATGGAGGTTGGGCATGGCATTCCCCTAGGACATTCCATGCCAGCTTGCTCCATTTGCACCAGGGCCTCCAATCGGCTCCATAGCAAGGACTAAGAAATGAGATGATAGGGCCTGAATGGCCATACAGCAATCAGCAGTATTAGTCATGGTTTATTCCTATCATAGCAATGGTACAGCATGCATCAGAAATCATCCACTGTTTTGCACAGGGATACACTGCTATGTATGCTACCATAACAACTGGGTGGTGGAAAGCCACAAGTGAAGTTAAAAGATATTCTTCCTAGTCTGATTGGTAAAAAGATGTGTGTATAGTTGTACATGAGCAAGCCTTGATTTTCTGACTGCAATGTAAATGTCAGAAGATGGTAGCAGCCAAGTGTTGTTTTCAAAAGAAGTTGTTCTTGTAGATGCACATGGCCAAAGCTTATTTCACGGTTCTGCTTTGGGGCAGATAAACTAGACTGACTCAAAACTGCACATAAAGGTGCTGCAGTGAATAGTAGGGTTTTTTTGAAGACCTAGAAGTGGTTATGTGGCACACATGCACACCACACAACTTACAGTACATTTATATTACATTTATACAGTACATTTATGAGGGGGGTTGACTGTGGGTGCCCTTTGGAGAGTCTGACTGCAAAGGCTGCCTAGGAGGATTACCTACACCTTTGTCTCTCTTCCCCAGGTAACCTTATAACCAGGATGCAGTCCTGAGGGCGTTGCCCTCTGGGAGGTGGCTGAAGGGCGCCAACAAAGGGTGAAGAGCTGTTGGCGGGCAGAGGCAGTGGAGGTGGCCTGCCTATTTTGGTGGAGAGCCTTTTGAGGACAGAGGTAGGACCCTTTGGCTGTCAGAGTGGGGGAGAATGGTTCCAGCTAGCAGGGGTGAATTGGACTGCTGCTCCCAGTTAGAGTTACTGTACTAGTCTTCCCAACTAGGCCTAGAAATGGGAGAAAATATCTTCCCTCTCCCTAAAGTAAAGTACTTGTGAGCCTTAGCCTGGGGAGAAGTGACTTGCTAAAAGTTCCAACCGTAGATGGTTTCCAGCTGCTGGAGCTAGACTTTGTTGTCAACTCTGGAGCTACTGGGCAACCTGCCACTTAGGACATCTGTTTGTAAGGCCTTGGTCATTCCATACTGTCTGCGACTACCAAAAGGCTCCTAGTGAATGGAACTAGGACTGGCATTAATACTGCCATCAATATTGGAGACATAGGACACTTTTACTATTTAGGAATACATTGTTTGGAACATTCTGGATACTGCTACTTATCGTTCTTCTTCGATCTACTGATTTATGTTCTTGTAATAGGACCACTTTGTATTTTGGTATTGCTTTGATGAGAACTACACTATACTGTGCTATGTGATTTTTAGGGTTATATTGTATTAACCATGGGGGTTGTTACCAGGAATGTAAGTAAGAAATGAAATAAGGTCCCCACTCTTGAACATCAGTTCCCCTCTAACCAGATTAAGATCACTGATTTTTTCAGGTTAAAAATGTAGAACTAGAGCAAAAAAAGGAACCAATTCATTATTTAGGAATAAAGAATGATGTAGTGACCACGTGTCTAGAAGGGGATTCAGTAATTTATGATAAAAGAGTCAGTGGAGACGGATCACTATTGATGGTGGAAAATGACAATATAAGAAGGAAACCCCTTCTATCACAGGTTAATAAAGATGGATTACCTAGATTGGATATTCTGGAAATAATGGAGGAGGAAATGCTCTCTGCCACTGAATGATAAAGAGAAGGGTAACCGGATGAAAGGGAATAGTTCTTCCTCCCAATTTTCTGACACTGGGAAAGCCTTTTTTGAGGTATCAGGGAGATCTGTGAGTGAGGAGAGTTTGGATGGGAAGATTAGTCCTTCTCTGCCTGGCGACCCCATGGAATATGTTAGGATATCAGTTGGTAGATTGATGGCAATCATTTTCCAGGAACTGACACATCTGAGAAGTTTACTGGTAGGGTTTAGACTTAATATCAATGTTGGTAGAACTAGTTTCTACATTAGAGTATCACAATGATAATAACTGAGATCCCTTTGAATCAGTCTCATAAAGTAAATAGGAGTTTTTTAGACAATAAAGCTAGGGAGAAAGATCAAAGGGAAAGAAAAGTAAGAATATTAAACTTGGATAAAAACGTAAGGCTTGTCCAAGGCAATGTATGAACTTTAAGAAACTGTTTAAACGTATTGGAAATAGGACAACTCCCCCTCCCCCCCCATGGATACACAAAATGTTAAAGCTAGTAAGAGGGGCTTGTTGACTAAGGAACTGATAGTGGGAAAAGATCAAAAACAGAGTGGAATGGTGGATGAGGGGACTGGTGTGCAAGCCCTATATCATGAGCTGCTCATTCAGAGACAGCTGACAGATGAGCCACTAAAAGAATAACAATCCTTGGTAAACTGTTGCTTTATAGAAACCCAGGGGCCAAAAGAGGTTAATGATAAGGACTCTGGGCTCCCTGTAATAGTAAAAGGGGAAGGAAAAGGGATTGATAGATGTTTATTTAATTTATTTATTTATTTAAATGGTTTTGCTACCCCGCCCCTCCTGCCACAGGCAGCTCGGGGCAACTTACAATCACACCCAGTTAAAAACAACAGTAAAACTAAAAACAATCACATATTAAAACCACTCATAAAAGGAGGATAAAAATAACCCACCCAAAACCACTCAACCACCCCAACCCAAATCCCTCACCCCAATATCACCCTAACCCAACCCCATCACCCACCTCCCTCACCAAACGCCTGGTGAAACAAGGGGAATGTAAATCCGAAGATTAACGAGAAAGCTCCAACTAAATTTAGTCTGATACAGATTGATTGTCCTAAGGAAGGGACGTATGTGGAGCCCCTAAATGTGAAAATAGAGGATCAGTGCTTGGATGGAGCATTGGGGAAATAATCCTTTTTTAGAAGCTGCCATTTATCAGTAATACAAACGGCTGGCTCAGGGGTCAAGGTCCTTGACCCCTGAGCCAGCCCCTAAGGGAAATTCAAGACCCCTGGTCCTTTGTACTAACAAATGGACAAATGTTAGGGAGGAGTAATGCCTCACCTGTATCTTCCTTTAGGGAATTAAAGAGGTCAGTTATAAAATGGAGTTTACAATTGGAGATGTGTAAGCTGGCTTTCTTAATTTTCCTAAACCTAGGGGCTGCCTAGCCCATTTGGATCATGTTAGGCACTTCTTTGGGCTCTGTAGGAAAGTCTTACCAAGATCACTTGACCTCTCAGATATCAGGCAAATCCAATATCTCTATAATGATTGTGTGCTTTGATTACATTCTGAACAACTAGGGATACCACTATGATCTATAAGTTAAAACCACAATTCAAGGAAATTGGCATCTGGGTTGTGATATGCTTTCGAAATGAGAGACCTTTAACTCTTGTAGAAAGACCACTGAAGTATGTGTCACAGATTGGGAAGGATACTGATGATGCGGTTTTCTCCCAAGCTGTGACATCATCTCCTCTAATAAATTTTGAAGATGACTCCTTAACGTTTATTGGGGTTGGTGGTAAATCTTGTCTGATGGAAATCCTTAGTTCAGATGCGATTAAAACAGTGACAACCTGTGCTCCACAGGCCAAAATAGCTATTATAATACCAGGGCTCCCAGCTCATCTGAGTAATCCTAGTCCATTGGGGATTAAGGAGTCGGATGTGGTAGCTCAATTTGAGTTGCTGCCAGCACAAGATAGTGGGGAATTTCCCTTTAGCAGAAGCCTTTGGTATGGATATAATCAAGTCAGTTGTTAATTATGTCCCCCAGGCGGAGTCGCAGGTTACAGAGTCAATGCCTGTAGATGCAACTAGGAAGTGTATACCAGCCAAGGTAGAAGGGGTTTTATAAGGTGAGCTGAGAGCAATTGTGCCTGTTCCTTCTGTTGAGCTAAATAAAAGTATGCCTGTAAGAGTGGAAAAGGCACCATTGACATTGGTGTCAGGGTCTCCAACCGAGATGGATGAGAGTATGTTGGTAAAGAAGGAGGGGGTAGTTAGTATGACCCAGTGTGAATTCCTGGAGTATGAGGACAAGAGCAAAGGTGACAACAGGAAAGTGGACCCCCTACCTCAGGAGCAAGTGAATATTGAGACCAGTGAAGAGGTTAAATTGTGGGGGTTAATAATAAGCTAATATTAAGCCAAGAGGAAGAAAAGTCAGTTTTGATGAGTGAGTCCTCTCTACAGGCAAGGGAAGATATTGCCTCCTTTTTCAAGGACTATGATTGATTGAAAGAACTGGGAGAAAAGTTCCTAGATGGCAGAATAGAGGCTGATGAGATATCGATTCTATCATCCTTTGGGGGCCTCCCTATTGGGGAGCAGTATAATATCATGGAAAGATTTACGATATTACAAGTGATTCTTTGGAAAGTTAGAGAGGTTGATCGGGCTGTTCCTACTGAGCCATCCATCCAAGTTCTATATACAGATGGATCGATAGTGACCCCAGTAACAGTTGAAGGACTACCCGCTCCACCTAAGGTGGAAAGAAAGAATGAAGTCTGATAGAATGGCAGGAGGCTAGGTTTTTGGACCATGATGAATTGGGTGTTTCCCAAGAGGTTCAGACTAGTAATTTAGAACCAGGTATTATTTGGGGTCCCAGGAAATCTAATGTGGCTGTAATGTCACCTTTATTTGAGATTGACATTTTACGACAGTTACCTACAGGCACTCCTTTATCGAGTTGGACAGGCCAAGGAATTAAGATATTATCGTGGAACATCTTAGGGTGGAAAGGTAAATATTTTGATAAGGACTGTATCCAATTCCTGAAAAAATGTGATATTATATGACTGCAGGAAACTTGGATGGGGTCCCCTTTTGACCTGGAAGGGTTCAGGCAGTAGAGAAAGCCTGCTAAATCCAGGGGCGGCTGGTGGGTGTTGAGGTTGGAGGGGCAGTAAGGCCGTCAAGCTGGTAGGTGGAGCCAGGGCAATGGTAGGCGGAGCCAGGGCAATGGTGGGCGGAGCCAGGGCAATGGTAGGTGGCATAATCCAGCAGAAAGGAGTTCCAAGGGTTAATGTTGGATGGACATTACATTACTTATTCAAGCAATTTCAGTTAGGTTAGACAGATTTAAAGCAGGCAGACAACCTTAAACCTCACTTACAAGCAGTTTTAACAAAGACACACACACACACACACACACACACACACACAGCAGAGGTTAAGAACGTTGCTTCAGAAAGAAGGGACTTGCTTCATGTATGTTGGAGGGACCCCAATCCCTGCTTCAGAAGTCCCTTCTGAAGGAGTATTTTTGCCATCTGCTGCGTGTGTGTGTTTGTGGGGGCGGGATTTCAAGGCCCATGAATCACCAGACTCACAGGTGCATCTCAGGATTTCCAAAGCACTCAATTTCCAGCATTGTGAACATACCTAACTTCCTAAGATCGCCAGACTGCCAGTTACATCTCGGGATTTCAAAAGCTCACTTATCAGAAGCATCATATTTACAGCATTTAATACTCCACATCATGACATCAACTGAACAAAAACCACAGGGAGGAAAAGCCTATGGTGATGGGGTGCGGGGGTGGGGAAAAAAAAAGCTTATGGGAATTGGGTGCGGGTGGGGAGGAAAAAGTCTTTGGGGATGGGGTGCGGGTGGGGGGGAAGCCTATGGGGTGTGGGTGGGAGGGAAGGAAAAAAGCCTATAAGGATGGGATGTGGGG
>QEPC01006211.1:643042-656821 GCA_003113815.1 Sphenodon punctatus
TTTTTTTTTAAAGTACTTTTTATTGATGTTTCCAGCTTTTTACACAGTTCTTTAGTACTACATATGTTGTCATGTTATACATTTTTTTCAATAACCTTGTGAACATTAACCACATAACCTGTCAGAGATAATAACCAGTGCGTGTGTTTCCGGCTTTGCTGCATGGTACATTTATTCCTTGTAGGAGTCTTGGTCCTGTCTATCGAGACTAATCAGTCACTGTAGGAACAATTAGAGATGGGATTAGATAAAATGGGGTTAGATAAAATGATAACACTCCCAAAAATTTTATACAGATTCACCACGTTGCCAATTCATTTACCGAAGACCTTCTTTAAGAAATGCAACCGTATGCTAAGTAATCTAATCTGGAATGGCAGGAAACCAAGAATGAAAAAAATATTTCTTATGAAAACAAGGGATAAAGGTGGGATAAATCTACCAGATTTGGAAATACATTTTTATTACATTTAAAGAGCCAGTGTGGTGAATTGGCTAAGTGTGCAGTACTTGGACCAGGGGTGGACCTTGGTTCTAGTCTCACTTTAGCCAAAGACTCACTGGGTGACCTTGGGTCAATCACAATATTCTCTCAGCCTGACCCACCTCACACGGTTGTTGTGAGGATTAAAAGTTGTGTTTAATTATTATATGTAAAGCGCTCTGAGTGCTATGGCAGGGGACCACTATATAAAAATTAAGATTATTTTTTAATTATTATTATATTCATGTCCTGTTGATGAGATCACAGCTATGGGTTCTGTTAATTTTTGCTCATGAGAAATACTGAGGAGTCTTTCATTGGGTGTTAACTAATGTGACACTGGCCCATATGGCCCACTCTGGCCTGTCTGGGCCAGCGCCAAACACAGTCCATCTGTTCTGGGCCCACCAGATGTGGGCCTGGTTCAAACCCTGGCATGGTTGTAGACCGGGCTGGAAATGTAGGCCTGGAATGAACTGGGCCCATAGTCCAGCTCCATGGCCACCCAGGCGGGCCGGAGCAGGCTGAACCAGACAGACACGTCTGTTTTCATGCCCGCCCAGTGCAGAATGGGGTGTGTGTGTGTCCCCATGGCATCCGCCTATGGCTGCCTGTTGTTAGCAGCCATGCTACCCGCTATGGAGGGGGGCAGGGTGCTAGCCACAGCACAGGGGTGGAGCGGGCTGGCTGCACCGCACTCCCTGACCCCCCTCCCCAGCCAGGTGAGGCTGGGGGAATGTTAGTTTCCTTCACCTGACTTAACCCAGCCGAGGGTAGTCCTCCCCACAACCTTGGGCAGGATGACAGTCACCCATCACGCTAGTTAACACACCCAGTGTTTACGTAGGGATTTAATACTGTGGTAGCAATTGGCAGACATGGTGGGTGTTTTTAGGCAAGCACCCCCCCAACCATTACCCCCCCATCATGCATGTTGCGGGGCTGCATTGGCGCCCTATGCAGCCCTGCAACATGCACAATGGACAGGTGACGGGTGGGTAATGGGTTGAGAGGCGCTTGTCTAAAAACACCCAGTGTCAGGAATTAATGTGAGGAGTGAATATTCACAGGAGGAGGTCCATGATGCTGTCAAACGTTTCTTCCGCAACTGCTGTTTATTTACAGTTCTTGCCCCCAAACATATTACCATTTAATTTCTAAATAAAATTTTAAAAATAAAATAAAAAATAAGTGTCAGGGCCCAAGCCCCGGAAGCCATGCCTCCTGCCCCAGAAGTCATGCCTCCTGGCCCAGAGCTTGTCAAAGCAGAGAACTAAATCCTAGTGTCCAGCTAGCAACCTAACCACTAGACCACCCTGCTTCTCTACAGCTGAATATAAAACAGAGTTTTTGTGATTTCATCTATATGATGGCAAGTGCAGGAAGTGAAGCAGGAAAGTCATTAATAAAAGCCAAATAAACCTGACTTTTCCCCCCTAGCTTTCATTTCAAATCCCCAAATGGCTAATATTGGCCTTTTTCTGGTCTTGCACATTCCAGAGTGCATACTCCCTACTCTAGACATTTCCCAGGGCTCAACCCCCTCCCCCCACCATTTAATGACTAGGGTTTAGCCTATGCAAACCCTGCCGCAAATTAAGCCCTGATCACCACAATCCTCCCTCCCCACATCATAGAGCTGGTCAGGGCTACATGCGTTAGCACTTAACTCCGTTCTTCACACAACATGTATCTCCTCCAGCCTTACCAATCACTGCAGGCTTCAGGTCAAATGCAGTCCTAGGACACTTTCAGAGATCCTGGAAGTAGCAGGTTCCCTATGATGGGTTTCAACTTCCACGCACCCTCTTCCCACTAGCAGCCACACAATGCAGCCCTGCTACTTTCCCCTCCCTCCCTTGTTCTCCCAGGGTTTCCTGAATTTATACTCTTAAGGATCTGCAGCAGCACTAAGGGCATTTTTAGATAGATATTTAAATAGGAATTAAAGCCTTGATTCCTATGTTATATGTCCGTCTGAATACAAAACACAGCTAATCACATCTCTTGCATTTCGTGTTCTTACTATATTTTATATAAAACTTCCAGTTGAAGCTACCTTTAAATTGAAGCTACACAAACAACAGAATGTCATAAACAAGAAGTAAAAAACAAAACATAGATAGATCTAAATAACCTGTTTAAATACAAAACCAGCGTACTGCATTAAACTGAAAGAATCCTTAGGTGGAAAAGATCCCAATACATCAATAAAGAAGAGAAGACAGACCTCAGCCCATAGATGATTTTCAATGTAAAAACCAACGTTTCGCTTCTTCAAACGCTTCTTCAGGGTTCCTTCTTTGTTTTTTCCTTCCGTGAGCTTTAGGTTACGTATACCACGCCTTTACTGATGCAGAACTATAAACCACAATACAAAGGATTCAATAGAGTACATAGAACGCAACTATAATATAACCGTAACAACAAACAAAATTATCTTTAGACATACATAAAGTAAATTACTTGGCCCCATGTCCCCTTGATGTCAATCTGACTCACCCTGCCCAGGAATCATACATTTCCAGCATTCATTCAGGTCCAATTAGGGCCTAATTCTTCCTGAATGGGAAACAAATATAAATATAACTCTACATTCCCCCATCTTCAGAGGTACCACCCTCTTAACCTCCCTAAACTATTTTAGGTTCTATAAGATCCAAAGGGATTTCTTCATTCAAATGGGGTTTAAACAATGGGATGCTCAAGGGCTGTTGAGCCCTTTATGGAACCTTTACACAGGCCAAGATGTAATAAACATTTCCAAACTGAAAATAGCTACTCACTTTTAATTCCTTTCACAAAAATCCCCTTTGTTCCAGGGGGATCTTCCCTTTTAGTTTTGTCTAACAGGGACTAAACTTTAGTTTTAACAGGGAGCTTGAGCTTTGGGACTTAAACACTCTTCCAAAGCTCAAGCTCTTCATAGTCAACTCAAATAGCTCCCCTGGGACAAATTAACCTAAAATGCCTAAACAAAAGGCACCCAAAGTATGAATAAAGAGCATGTTCTCTTTTTTAAACCCATATGCAAAAGATTATTTGAATTTCTGCTACTAAAAAAGAGAGGGATACCCATATTTATATACCCTAGCAAATATGCTTTATCTCACTGCTTAATCAATTACTCAGAGGCTATTCAACCTTTTATAAAACCCTTTGCAAAGGTCAAAATTTGATAAACATTTCCCAGAATAAAAGAAGCTACTCACTTTTAATTCCTTTCACAAAGATAGCCCCTTGTGGCCCCTACTTCAACCTTTCCGAGGGGGATCTTCCCCCTTTTGGTTTGTCTTACAGGGGCTGCTGCTCGCTAGTTCCTACTTCAGCTGCAAGCACACGCCCAAAGTGCAAGTTCTTTATAGCCAACTCCCCTGGAACAATTTAACTTAATTACCTAAGCAAAAGACCCCAAAGGATGATTATAGAGCATATTCCCTTCTTAAACCCATACACAAAAATTAAGATTTCTTGAAGGTACCTACTGGTGTACAAAGGATACCCATATTTATATATCCTAGCAAAAATAGGATATTTAATCAATAAGGCTACCTCTGGGGAGAGGGACCCAAAGTCTTCCTCAAAAGGAGCATGGGGCACTGAAAGCTCAGTATATCCAAAACTAACCATACACAAGGAGGTTACAAACCATTCTGAAGAGTTTAAACCACAATAAAAAGATCATATCCAACAAATCATTAAGCCCTAAAGGATAAACTGTATCCAATGTAATGATCATTGTGCATGATGATCTTTGTGTATGGTTAATTTTGACTATACTGAGCTTTCAGTGCCCCATGCTCCTTTGAGGAAGACTTTGGGTCCCTCTCCCCAGAGGTAGTCTTATTGATTATCCCCAGAGGTAGCCTTATGGGAGCCCTTCCCTGAAAAATCCTACCATCCTGGCACCATGGGTGCTGCGCACAGGCAAATACTGCTGCTGCCATCTCTGCTGTGCCAGAGGTACTGTGCCCTGGAAATCCAATGTATGCCACTGCAAATACCTCTGCTGTGCCAAGGGTTCTGTGCCCTGGCAAATCCAATGTCTGCTGCTGTCAATGCTGCCTCTGCTGTGCCACGGGTTCTGTGGCCAGGCAATCCAATGTCTTCTGCTGCTAGGTCTCTGATGACCTGCCATGCTGCCACGGGCACCCCCAGGGGCCTGCCAAGCCTGCCTGCACTGGCAACCCGGGGTGCCAAGCACCAAGTCTTCTCGGTCTCTGCTGCTGCTGCTGGGTCTCTGACGGCCTCTCATGCTGCCACAGGCACCCCTGGGGGTTCCTGGAGCACCCCAAGCCTCACGGCCGGTCTGAACTCCACCGAACATTCGGCAGGACCGAACTCCGCTGAACTGAACGAACGAACGAACGAACCCGAACTCGGTTTTTGAACCGAACGATCAAACCCAAACTCGGTTTTCAAACCGAATGACTGAACGGCCGAACATCCGATCCCTGTTCTGTTCGCACATCCCTAACATTCTGTACATCTTCCCCAACCTGGCTCAATTTAAGCCTCTGCATAGAAACCAGACAAAATGCAGTAAAATAGGCTACTTGGTTGGAACCAGGTGGAATCTAATAGGACTGTTTGAGCTTCATTTTACAAGCAAAGAGCTGACCAATCCACACTGATCAATCCACACTGACCAAAACCAAACAAAAGATTTACATGAGTGCCTGTGTACTAAAACCTCGGAATTTCACACTGCTATAAGTAATGCAGAGGCTGCAATCCTGAACTCACTGAAATCAATGGCAAAACTTTAAGGGGTGAGGAGTTCACCCAAGGAAGTGTGTCCTGGCCATTCTTCTGTTAGCCCAGCAAAACGTTCTGTTGTGCAGTTGAAGCAGTGGGTGTTAACATACGTGCAGCTGCCACTGCGGCCCCCACAACCGCTGGCTGCATTAGATTGGAGGATGGAAACTAACGTTCCCCTGGCCTTGCCCGGCAGGGGAGGGGGGATGGAGAGCGACATGCGGCTGGACAGCTCCATCCCCGTGCTGTGGCCAGAGCCCCACCCCCTTTAATGACTGGCAGCCACAACCGGTTGCCATGGCAACCTCCCACTCTGGGCTGGGCAGGCGTGAAAACAGATGTGCCTGACTGGTGTGGCTTGTTCTGGCCGTCCTTGGTGGCTAGCCGGACAATAGGCCTGGTTCATTCCAAGCCCAGATTTCTGGCCCGGCCACCAACCCCATCAGGGTTTGAACCAGTCCCACATCTGGCGGGCCCAGCATAGATGCATGGGGTTTGGCACTGGTCCAAGCAGGCCAGAGCGGGCACGGGTAAGTGTCATGTGTGTTAACACCCAATGATGAGTAAACAGGACGACTGTCATTACCTTGAGTGTAAGACTTATAAATCTGGGAGTTTAGCCTAAAATCCTTGGCCCCCAAGTTGAAATACTGCTTTATAGTTAGGCGTTTTTGCTTCTTATTCTGGATAAAATCAAGATTTGCTGTGCATTTTCCTATGAGGCCACAATGTCTTTTGAGAGTGTATGATTTTTGAGGTGTTTGCCTTCTGTACAATCAAAAATGTAAGGAAAGGGAAGAAAATTCAGGAGTAAAGACTGGCCAAGAGCAACAACTTTTTACACAATGACCCCTGTTGTTTATATCATCTTAGAAATACTGTAATAAGCTCCTTTTTAGCCAGCATGAAGAGGACTGGATTGAATTTGATGTAGGGAGGGGAGCTGCAGCTGCAGCCACCCAGCAGACACAGAAACCTCCACCCTAGTGCTGACTTGAAATGGCCATTCCTGACTTGACGGGAAATCTCATTATGTCAGAAACATTGGCAAACGTTTGGTAGAGTTTTCTGGGATGCATTTCACGACTCTATTGCCTTTGGGATTGCGGGGGATGATTAGTTTTGGGGGGACATTTTTTGCAATCTCTGTAATCTTTCGACACATTTTGTTAGTTTCCATGACTTTTTGGTACCAACCGTGACTTTTTGATAGTTTTGTATCATGTTGTTGCTTTCTCAGCTTCCAGCACTGGGCCGTTTCCCCCAATCTGTGGGTGGGAAGGGAAGGAGGCAGCGTTGCTGTGCTTGCCATGTCTTGTCTGTCTGCACTGTGCCTGTTTCCCTCCACCAATATGCCAGAATACACAGAAAATACCCAATGTACCAGCGAGCCATTCCTGATTGGGAACAAATGAATGTGGTGAAAACCCAGTAGTTCTGCATTGTGGGGTAGGGATGGGGAGAGGCAGCAAATCAGCTGTTTTTGATTAAAATGGCATTTGCTTTGAATTGTCATGTCAACTCTACTTCACCCCAAGCCACGGTGGCTCCATCTGTTCCCTCTCTCCAGGAGCTTGAGTTTCTTTCAACCAGTCTCTCCTGCCACCCTGTGAGGGATGGGGAGAAAAAGGGAAGACTCACCCTTCGGTGCTTGGTACATGGCCTGGAAAACTACTCTCAGGATCATAAGATGGCGTTGGTCCGTCACTGGGACCCTGCCAAGATCATCATTGGGTACTGGTAACCAGGGTGGGTGCCACAAGACTTACCTTATATAAGAATGAAACCAGCGTAGTGCAGAGAGTGCACAGGGAAGCAAGTCCAGGTAACCCCCAAACCCACAGAAGCCATGGGGAAGGTGGGAACAAAGGTAATAATGGAATGTACAAACATACAGTGGAGGATAGATAAGGACCCCAAACACAAGGAAAACTAGATCTACAAGTCAATACCTTTTCAAGCATACCCCACTCAAAGCCACCACACTCAACCTAAGATCAATATACACCCCCCACCCCCCCACACAGATTGCTTCCATTCTGTCTCCATTGTTATTTAATGTATATATGCAGCCCTTGGGGGAGGTCGTGAGAGGGTTCGGGGTGCGATGTCACCAATATGCTGACGATACTCAGCTGTACCTGTCTTTTTCAGCTGAACCAGACCCTGCTGTCTCGTTGCTATCCCAGTGTTTGGAGGCCGTGGCGGAATGGATGTGGCAGAGCAGACTGAAGCTCAACCCCGATAAGATGGAGGTGATGTTGGTGGGGAAAGTGAGGGAGGTGTCAGCCCCCCTGATTGGGGGGGTTCGCCCTCCCATAACACAGCAGGTTCGGAGTCTGGGGGTGATTCTGGACGCAGATCTCTGCCTGGATTGTGCTTGTAGGCTGTGTATGGTGCTCTTTTCCTCTGGACAGCTGTTCAGGTGTTGAGGTGTATTCAAATTTGACTGAAATTGTAAGTCTCAGCTCAGTCATGTGATTGAAGCAGGTGTCTTCTGTTTTAGTATCTTTCTCACCATTTCTGAATTTCTGGCTTGCAAGCTGTGATGCTTTTGGAACCTCCATTTAATTACAGTGCCTCAGGAAGATGTTCAGAGCAGACAGTTTGTTTATCTCAAAGGTTACGGTCCAGTTGTCAAACCTTTTAGACCTTTCTAAATGCTCCAATCCCTTCCTTCGTGCTTTCATCTACAATGCTATATGGTATCTTCTTTATTTGAAAAGACATCATATTAAAAGCATAAACTTGTATGTAAAAGTTAAAATATTATTCCCGTAACAAAGTTGTGTCCATTTAAATACGCTGTGCAGAAAACTAAAGGGTATATAATTTCACCCTCTCTGCTAATGACATATCTTAATTCCAGATCTCACTGTTCCAACGTTTCTAAAGATGTATTTTACCAGAATATCAATCTGCTGATTGTGTGTGCAGAAGAAATGAATATTTGAATATTGTTGGTAATTTGCATAAAAATAGGATTCTGAGGGTGAAAACAGACATGATGCTAACCACCCTTTAACCACCCTTGGTGGTTATTTATGCATGTTGCAGGGCTGTATTGGTGCCCTATGCAGCCTTGCAACATGCATTGTCTGCTTGTCCCTCCCCTTCCCCCAGGCAACAAACAAATCCCAGGGTGGGGCCCTGTGGGAGAAGCTGCAGGCTGGGCTTGGGGCTGGGAGGACTGGGGCTGCTGGTGGTGTGATTGGAAGAGAGCTTCTGCCACTCTGCTTGTTATTATTATTATTATTATTATTATTAACAAACATTTATATAGCACCAGCAGTGTACCTGGCACTTTACAAAGTAATAAAATAGACACGGTCCCTGCCCCTAGGGCTTACAATCTGAGAGACAGGAGCTGGGGGAGAGACTTAGGAAGGGGAACAGAGGGAGAGACAAGGGGTCTAACATTCATGAAGATGCGAGGTCTCAAGTGCACGTACTTGGCTTGGTTACGATGAGAATGACAGCAGGCAGGTCCATGTTGCAAGGATAAGGGTAAACCGATCGTAGGTATAGGAATAGTGGCTCAGCAGGATAAAGAGTCAGACAGAGCAGAGCGAAAGAGGTGAGTTTTAAGGAGAGATTTGAAGGTATGAAGGGAGGGGGCAAGGCGGATGTGGACAGGGAGGGAGTTCCAGGCATGGGGGGCAGCAAGTGAGAAGGGACGAAGGCGCTTAGGGGAGCAGGGAAGGCGTGGAAGGGTGAGAGAAGGGACAGAGGAGGAGCGAAGTGCACGGGCTGGAGTATGGAGGGCGATAAGTGCAGAGAGGTAGGGGGGAGCAAGGTTGTGAAGAGCTTTATAGGTGAAGACTAGGAGCTTGTGCAGGATTCGTTCAGGAAGGGGAAGCCAGTGAAGCGAAGAGAGGAGGGGCTGCACATGGTCGAAGCGACTGGCGAGGTAGATGACCCTGGCAGCAGAGTTTTGGACAGAGATGAGGGGAGAAAGGTGAGACCGGGGAAGGCCAGTGAGAAGGAGGTTACAGTAATCGAGGCGAGAGATGACCAGAGCATGAACAAGAGTTTTGGCAGACGAGACAGAGAGAAAAGGGCGAATCTTAGCAATGTTATGGAGGGAGAAGCGACAGGATTTAGCAACAGAGTCAATGTAGGGTTTAAAAGAAAGGGCTGAGTCAAAGATGAAGCCTAGGCTACGGGCTTGGGGGACAGGCAGGATGGTGACTCCATCAATAGTTATTGACAGTGAGGAAGGAGAGGAAGGATGAGGGGGGAAGATAAGGAGTTCAGTTTTAGCCATGTTGAGTTTGAGTTGACGTTGAGACATCCAGGTAGAGATGTCAGAGAGACAGTTGATGAGACGAGCTTGAACAGAGGGAGAGAGAGAGGGAGTAGAGAGATAGAGTTGAGTGTCATCAGCATAGAGGTGCAGGTGCAGGCGACTCAGTGCCTGAAGCTCCTCAGGGGTCACCATTGTCCCCCGACTCCCCCATAATTATAGAGGCAATCCCCCAAAGCAGTCCAGGACTGATGGATCTCACCCCGGCTGCTAGAGGCAGGGCCCGATTTCCAGGCAATGGAAGAAGGGAGTGCAGCAGCAGCAGCAACAGCAGCTATATGGAAGGTTTCTCTATAATCTTAGCCCAAGAAACATGGTCCAAAAGCCCCTTAGAGATTGAAAGCTATATAGCTCTTTCCCTCCCGGCTGTCCATTGGAAGAGCAAGGGGCGTCCATGTGGGGGCCTAGGATGTTTTGTAGCTCAAAACATTCCTTTCAGAATTATGGATAACATTATGCCCCCACATCTCTTGCTGGGCTTTGTGGCACGGGCTGGAGTTTTAACCTTAATTATTGTCACATTATATATACCTCCATCTAATGCAGGCTATTTTCACAATTCTATGTGGGACAGGTTGCAGCAAACCCTGGAGGAGCTTAGTACTAGATACCCCGAGGGGCTTCTTATTGTGGCTGGTGACTTTAACGCCCGAATGGGTAGTAACGATCAAGCCATAGCACCATATTGTGATGGCCGTCCATTTGTTCCACACTATTTACTGGCTCCTAGGCAATCGAAAGACATCCAGATAAATGCTTCAGGAGTTAGATTAGCCAAGCTCGCTGCAGTACTTGAGCTTTATGTTCTAAATGGCTCTGGGTTTAATGATCCCTATGGGGAATTCACATTTGTGGGCCATCAAGGCCCAAGTGTTGTTGATTTTGTTTTAGTATCTGCTCTGGTGCTCCCTCATATTTATGACTTTGCTTTGGTTCCAGCTTCAGTTGGGGATCACCTGTTTTTGGTACTTACATTGTTTTCTTCATGGCCTGATGTTTCTGGTGGTGGGGGAAGCGGGCAGGACCTGTCTCTGCTTGAAAGTGTAAAGACTCCTTGCTGGAATGATACCCTGTCTGCCTCTTTGACGGATTACACCTCTCAGTCTTGTGTTGCCCAGTTGCGGGACAGGCTGGTGACTTCCACCAATAGTGTAGTGTGGAGACGCTGGGCCTGCACACGCAATTGATGTCTGGCCTTCATACTCATATACAGGGGCAGGCCCGAGGCCCAGTTTTCATGTCTACCAGAATTAGCCAACCATGGTTTGATAAAGAATGCATAAAGAAGACTGATGAGATCTAGGTTGAAAGCTATTTATTACTCATATCGTAAAAACAGGTATCTGTTCTTCCCCATGAATATATTACACTAAGGATGGAGTATAGGAAGCAGATAGACCTGAAAAAGAAGGGCTTTTGGGATAATCAATGGGTAAATTTGGTGCAGGCTGCTAATTCAAAGGACTCCCGACGATTTTGGCAGCTAGTTAATAGGGCCACACAGAGGGGTCGGAGACCGCTCACAGCACCCCTTGCTCCATCAGTTTGGATGGAACATTTTGCTGAGCTCTATAATAATAACAGCAGGGAAACTGCAGGATGGCCTGGCTTTTGACTTCGAGGATCTTCCCCCCTGGTCCCCAGTTTCAGTGGCAGAAGTGGAAGTTTTGGTGGATTCATTTTGTAACAACCGAGCTCCTGGCCTGGATATTCTCCATATTGAGTATTATAAAACACACAGGGACTGGTGGTTCCCCATTTTGGCAGTATTATTTACTGCTATAAACAAGGCCAGAATAGTTCCGGAGACTTGGGATGCAGCGGTAGTTGTCCCGATTCACAAAAAGGGGGCTAAATCAGATCTGGCCAATTATAGGTCCATCAGCCTCCTGTGTGTCGCTGCTAAAATCTATGCTAAATATCTATTAGAGAAGTTTGTAGAGTGGTTGACACAAGCAAAGGCCCTCTCGCCAGAGCAAGCAGGATTTCAAAAAGGGCACTCCACAACTGAGCAGTGCTATGTCCTTTATCATTTGGCCTGCAAATACAGGGCCCGTAATGGTGTTTTTTATGTCACTTTTCTTGATCTCAAAGCGGCTTTTGATTCTGTGGATAGGGCCGCTCTGTGGAGGAAATTGCAGGCCTCCACTATTGATAGAAGACTACTGGCCCTGATCTACTCATTGCATGAGCACTCCTCCCTTGTCATTAAGGTGGACCAGTATGGTCATATTACTCCTCCAATTTCCACCAAGACAAGGATGTGTTTTGGCCTCGGCCCGCTTTATTTCATTAATGAGATAATACCTGTTATGGCAGATATGCGCTTTTTCCCACCGAAGCTGGCTGACCGTTTTGTCGGCTGTCTTTGTTATGCTGACAATGTTGCGTTGCTGTCGCAGACCCGTTTAGGTCTTCAGCAACAGCTTCAGGCATTTGCAGCCTGAAATCTTTTCTGAATTTTGTCTCCCTTTCATTCTGAATAGTTTTTTTGTATTTGCTACGAGATACTTGAATTTATATGTTTTAGACAATTTTGTTTTTATGATTTTTTGTGATAGTTTATATAGATTGTTTGACGTTTGTAATTTTCTGGGTTCTCTCCTGGACTGCTGGTATTCGTCCTATTTGGATTTTAACATTATGTTAAGAGATTTTACTTTATCTTTTGTATTTCCCTTTTTTGCATTACTGCAATGGTCTCAGGCCATGCAATAAAGTATTTAAGTAAATAATACTACTTTAAATCAAGTTACAAATCACATTTCCAATAAACTAAGTATAATACTGAGTATTACAGTTATTAGTATTATCATTTAATTTTGTTAGTTATAAATGCATATATGTATCCAGTAAATATAAAAGTAAATATAAGATGTAAAATATAAAAAGGTGTTCAGTAAAAAAGTTACTACATATAAGCCTCTTTGTATGCTGGCTGTGTTCAGTAAAAACAAGTGTCAATACACGTGAACCTTTTGTATGCCCTGTGTGACCTCCAACACAGCATCTTTCTAATCATGGGGTGTGTCCTAGGGGACCAGGCCATTTACACCCCAGATGTTGTCAGGCATGAAGGTGACCAGTGGTATCCCGTTCTCAAGTCACCCTCATGGATCCAATTAACAAGGGCTATGTGGCAGTCAAGGCAATTTGGGGTATGAAGGTTTGCGCCAATTAACCCTTGTTTATTTATTTTTATTTATTTATTTATTTAAAACATATATCCTGCCCCTCCTGTCCAAAGGCAGCTCGGGGCAACAAACAACATAAAATAAATTTACAAATTTTAAAACAAATCATAAAAACTCACCCTCCCTCCCAAATCCCAGCTCCCCCCCAACTCCTCCCCGCCAAAGGTCTGGTGGAACAGCCAGGGCTTACACAAACGTCGAAACGACAGGAGGATGGGGGCCAAACAAGCCTCCTCTGGGAGTGAATTCCACAGCACAGGGGCAGCCACCAAAAAAGATCTAACATCAGTGGCCACCTGTCTCACCCGGGGAACCTCCAAAAAGGCCCCCACGGACGATCTCAGGGGTCGCACAGACACATGGGGAGTGAGGCAATCCCACAGATAGGCAGGGCCCAGGCCGTGAAGGGCTTTAAAGGTCAAAAACAGCACCTTGACACTAGCCTGGTGCTTTATAGGCAGCCAGTGCAGAGTCCAGAGCACAGGTGCTCTCTGTGGCCTGCCCCAGTAAGGAGATGGGCCATGGCATTCTTCACCAGCTACAGCCTCCGGACCAGCTTCTTGGGCAGCCCCACGTAGAGCGTGTAGCAGTAATACAGCCTCAAGGTGATGAAGGCATGGATGACAGTGGTGAGGTCAGAGTCTGAGAGATACGACCGAAGCCGCCGGACAAGATGTAACTGCCGAAATGCAATCCCCGCCACGGCCACAACCTGAGATTCCAGACTGAGCTGTGAATCAAGGAGCACAACCAAACTCCGTACCTGCGAGACCATGGGAGGGTGAACCCCACCCCCCACAAGAGGAGATTCAACCACTCCCAGGCCCCCCAGGCCCTCACCCACCAACATCACCTCCGTTTTGTCAGGATTCAGCTGCAGATGACTCAACCTCATCCAAGCCCCCACAGCCGACAGGCACTGGGAAAATAAAGAGACTGCATGGCCTGGGTTGATGGAAAAAGAGAGGTAGAGCTGAGTGTCATCAGCATACTGATGACACTGCATGCCCTGAAACCCTCTCACGATCTCCCCTAAC
>QEPC01006211.1:664070-674512 GCA_003113815.1 Sphenodon punctatus
TTTTCAGCTTTGTGCTTCACTTATGTCACCAGCTGATCAGTTAAGCACCTGGTGACATCACAAAGGCTTTCTGCTTCAGACAGCTGAAGCTCTGAGCAGTCAGCAATAAGTGTGCTTTGGTGGGACGATCCTGAGCACAAGGGAAATGGTATTGAGAGGTACACGTGGTATGGGTGGTATGAGGAGCAGGGATTGCTGAGGGGAGGGGTTTGGTTGGGGGGTACTGAGGGGAGAGGTCTGGTGGTGGGAGCAAGGGATGCTTTTAGGTGTGTGGAGCAAGGGCTACTGAGGGGTGGGGTGCAGGATCAGGGGGTGCTTGGAGGGGTGGGGATCACTGAAGGGAGGGGTACCTGTCAGCAGCCACATAACTGTAGACACTTAAAGTGTCTTAACTGTGATTTGGTGGGACAACCCAGGGGACACACGAGGGAAAAGGTGGTATGAGGAGCAGGGATTGCTGATGGGAGGGGTTTGGTTAGGGGACTGAGGTTTGTGCTTCACAGAGCTGGTTGTGGGAGATGGGGATGTTGTTAGGTGTGGGGATCAAGGGGTATTGAGGGGTGGGTGCAGGATGAGGGGGTGCTTGGAGGGGTGGGGATCACTGAAGGGAGGGGTTTGGTTGAGGAACAAGGGGGTACTGAGTGGAGGGGTTTGGTTGGTGGAGCAGGGGGGCCTGGGAAGTGTGGGGTCCTTGTTGTGAACAAAGAACAGATGTTTATTATTACATTATACATAATAATAAAGAGGCTTGCGTTATACATTGTATTTGTACTTAGAACTTCTGCATTGTAAATTCATATTTACAATGAAATTACATTGTAACAACTCACACTTTCACCACCAGAGGACATGGCTCGTTCCAAAAAGGCAACAGCAAAGAGTGGAGGAAAGAAACGTAAGGTGACTATGGTACAGTACAAGCAGCCTCCACTGGATGCAATGCCCAAGGACGAGGAAGCTGTGGTCTGCAGTGAAAAGAAACTTCCAAGTGCAAAAGGTATGAGCAGTGAAGATAATGAGCTCTTTGAATTGTCAAAATCATACATTTCCGATGAAGATATTCTCAAGGCAGTAGAAGAGTGGGAGAAAACACAAAAGTAGACAATCAAGCACCAGAGCCTTCAACACATCCTATGGGATGACTCCTAATTGAATGACAAATGTAAGGTTATAATAAATGCCCTTTATACAAAACTATTATAACTATTGCTCATTTCCACTAATGTGTACTTCTAATACATCTGTGCTGTTCGCGGATGAAATGTACTTGCCACACTTGGCTCAAATTTGAAAGATACATTACAGTAACGGTAAACACACGGTGGAGTAGGGGAGCCTGGGAAGTGTGGGGTCCTTGTGTCCTTGTTGTGGGGGCAGCAGCTGAGAGACAATGGGGAGCTGTGGGGGGAGGAGGAGACAAAAAAGGTGTTGCTGATTGATGATTGAAAAAACAGCTCTGATGCTCACTGAGACTTTGACCTTCACTGATGCCAGCTGCTGATCAGTTTAGCAGATGGTGACATCACAAAGGCTTTCACCTTCACACAGCTCAACCTGTCAGCAGCCATATAACTCTAGACACTTAAAGTGTGATAACTGATTTGGTGGGACAACCCAGAGGATGCACAAGGGAAAAACCTACCTCATACGGGGTATGCACCAGGTACGTACCCTGGGGACACACACGTGGTATGAGGACCAGGGATTGCTGACAGGAGGGGTTCAGTTAGGGGACCGAGGTCTGAGGGGAGAGGTCTGGATGGCTTTCATCTAACAGGCAGGGGTACTGAGGGGTGGGGTGCAAGAACAGGGGGTGGTTGGAGGGGTGGGGTTTCTTTGGGGGACAGGGGGAGGAGGAGCCAAGAAAAAATGGGGGGTGTTGGTGGGGAGGAGGTGGGGGGAGATGTGGAGGGAGGAGGAGCCAAGAAAAAATGGGGAGGTGTAGGGGGGTCCCCCACACCAACACCAAAAAATCATATAGAAAAACATCCCAATGTGTGGATACCCACTGTCTATGCGGGGGGAGCGCTCATGTAAACTCAGTGCGTGGCAGTATACACCGGCCACCCTATCTGCACACAGGGCACTCTGGCCAGGGCACCCCATCGTCTTTGTCCCCTGCAGGTCCCCACCTGCCACCTGCCAACACATTCCCTGTTCTATTTATTCTTAAGGAGGTACATGTATTGGTTACATACCTATAAAGGAAACAATTGATAGGGAAAATAGATTATTGATAAGAATTCTTGCTCTACAGTTGGAAATTATGATACTTTACCAAAGAAAGTAATTCATTTCCCTTTTGCCAGACACACAGAGTCAGATGCCTTCAAAGAAACAGCAGCGCTGGAAAGCACACAAATGAAAAAGACTACAGGAGAAAAGCAAATAACTGAATGAACAAAATGAAACTAGCCACAAGAAATATTATCGAAACCATAAAGAACAAATTTGTGAGTCAAAACAAGCAAAAAGGAAACAGGGTGCACGTAAACAGGGTACACATGCATTCCCATCAATGAAAATGCATACACAATCACACTCAAATATGAAAACAAAATCCAAATTCATTACATGGAGAATAAGTATACATTTAAAATCATACATGAAGCATACCATTGATAACATATATAAGCATTCTTTCCAACATGTAAAGAAGCATGCTAACATTCTTTTTAAAAAACTCCAAGGGGGGGATGTTTTTGTTGTGCCGGGATTCCAATCTTTTCTTTTACCTGGTACTAAATATAAAAGTAAAGGTAGATGTTCGGGAGGATTGGCTATATTAATTGCTAACGGACATGTTGATCTATTCGAGGTTATTCAGGGGAGGAACAAGGCTTTCCAGATTGGCCTGTGGAAATCACCTAGCGGACCTTATATATTACTCTTGAATTTGTATATCCCTCCGTTGTCTTCAAAATTTTATGATCCTGGGATTTGGCAACAATTGGAGGGTACTCTGGAAGATCTGGATAGGCAATTTCCTGATGCCCTGCTGTTGATAGCGGGCGACTGGAATGCCAGGATGGAGGGTCCCCGGGATGCTGTGGAGGGGCAAGGCCCCCCAGTTGATATTGATTGGGCTCCGGTTAGGAACTCCAAGGATGCGGTCTTGAATGAGCTTGGCTCTCTTATGGCCAGGCTATTGCAGGCTAACCTATTTGTCATTCTGAATGGAATGGGTCCGTGAGATCCAGATGGGGAATTTTCATTTGTGAATGAAAATGGAAGGAGTTTAATTGATTATATGGTTACGCGTGCAGAACAATGGGAGGGTTTTGAGGATTTTACACTGATTCCGCACCCTGAAAGTGAACATCTGACTCTCTCTGTATCCCTGGGTGTCCGGTCGGTAGATAAGATACCTGTTCCCCATGCTGGTACTGGTCAGGTTGGGGGTTGTAGAACCCGAATTCGCTGGTCCCTCCGCGTGTATACGCAAGTTATGGATTTGTTATGGGGGCAAGAATTAGGCATACTTCGTCATTCGATTCTGGTGGGGGACATAACCGATAGTGCTCAATTGGAGGAATGTTTTAGGGGAATAATTTCTGTCTTGAGTATGTCTGCTCTCTCGCGCCCCATGGGCTGCAGGAGGTTGCGGGAGAAGGGTTGGTTGGATTATGATTTTTGTTAAGCTAAGTGTTCTCTTGCTCGTGTTAAGCGCTTGTGGCTTAAGGAGCCCTCTGATATTGTTAATCAGGACTTCCTTGCAGCTAGACATGCCTACAAGGCAGTTATTGCTTCTAAAAAGTTGAATTATATTAATTTATTTTGGGCTAAGTTAAAAGTGACTGCCCTACAGATAAATTCAGCAGAATTTTGGGCACTAGTAAACAGGAGGATGTTATCAGCTCCTGTACGTACCTCCACACCAGTGGAGGAGGGAGGTATGGGTAGCCTTTTTTGGAGCAATGTTTAGCTCGGCCCCGGAGGAGGATGTTTTTGTCTCCCAAGGCATCGATTGCCATAAGAGTAGGGATGGCATCCAGGTACCCGATTACAGTATAGATGAAGATAAGGCCTATAGGGCAATAATGTTGCTTAAACACGGCAAGGCCCCTGGTGGAGATTTTATAGTGGCCGAGGTACTGCAGGCTGCCCCTGCTTGGTGGGCTCCTATGTTGGCTAAATATTTCTCTTCTATAAATAGGTTTTTGAGGATCCCGAAGGAATGGGGCTCTATAGTCATTCTGCCAATTTTAAAAAAAGGCAGCCCTAGGGACCCTAGTTGCTATCGCCCTATAAGTCTCCTTCCAATTATAGGAAAACTTCATTCTAAATTACTTTTGGAACATTTAGAGAATTGGGCTTATGGCAAGGAATTGATCCCATTGGAGCAGGCAGGGTTCCATAAAAATATGTCTATTATGGATAATTTATTTGTTATGAGTCACATCATGGCAAAATATGTTAGGATTAGAGCAGGAAAGCTATTTTTTACCTTTATTGATTTTAGGGGTGCCTTCGAGTCGATCTTGAGACCCATACTTTGGCGTAAGCTGTTTCAACTGGGTATAGATGAACATCTTCTGTCCCTGCTTATTTATATGCATTCTGGGTATATGGCAAGGATAAGGCTATCTTATGAGGGTGAGCTCTCCGAACCTATCCCTATGCGAAGAGGGGTTTGGCAGGGCTGTGTGCTGACTCCCCTTTTATTTAGCCTTTACTTGAGTGATCTAGTCCAGAAATTCCCACAATTGATTTGCCATCCGCCTTGTATTAGTGAGAGACCTGTTAATTTATTATTGTATGCAGATGATATAATTCTTATGGCTCAAACAGAGAACGGTCTGTGTAACCAACTGAATATATTAGCAGACTATTGTCTTGAGAATGGTTTGGAGGTAAATCCTGGGAAATCACAAGTTATGGTATTGGGAAGTAGAAGAACTATAAAGCGTTCTTGGCCAGTGAAAGGAATAGTTTTGTCACAGGTGGGTTCTTATACCTATTTGGGGATGGTATTGACTGATAACGGTTGGTGGGTCAAGCACAGAAGGTTAACTGCATTGAAGGCAAATGCAGCTGCGAAGGGGGTCCTAAGGTTGGCGGCTGCTTCAGCTGGTGTTAAGACCTCTACAGTTTTAGGAGTTTATAAAGCGAAGGTACATTCCCTTTTAACTTTTGGAGCAGAAGTCATGGTAAGCGAGGACTTCTCAGTGTTGGAGGCCCCTCAAAATAAATTCCTTAGGAGTCTGCTGCGGGTCGCCCAGGGCGTCCCTGCAGCAGTTGTTAGGGCCAAACTAGGTATCGTATCTATCGAAAGTTTGAGTAGACAGCGAGCTCTTAGATATTGGGTGAAATTATTCAATCAACCGAATACCTCCCTGGCCACTTTGTGCCTCAGAGAGGAACTGGATTTTTTAGGGAAAGGGGCTTACCCCTGGATTGGTTGGATAAACGAGTCCTTAAATAAGCTGGGCTGTTCATTTATATGTTTAATGGGGAAATCTGAGGCATGTCAGAAGCTTATACTTAAACAGAAAGGGTTGGATGTTGCTGGGCAGGAGGATATGGCAGTAATATCTTCATGGAAAGTTGCCCCTATGCTCAGTTCCTTTAAACTTAAGCGTAACTTTGAAGGGTATTTAGACCAGTTAACCGATTCATCTCTGCGTAGGGCTTATACCCTTTTTCGTTTGAATATTTTTCCCTCTGCAGTAATTGAAGGGAGGTACACCTGTGTCCCATATGGGCTGCGTACCTGTCTTTGTGAAGAGGGAAAAATAGAGGATTTGGAACATGTGTTGTTTGTTTGCCCTCTATGTGAGAATACTAAACTGGTTTGGCTTTCTCCAATTTTGGAGGGAAAAGTGCATCTCCCGATTCTATGTAAAATCGCTTATCTTTTATCATCTAACGATGGGGAGACAGTGAAAAAGGTTGCAACCTACTGTTTACTTATTATGAGGGAACGTATGAGATTATCCCAAGATAATTTGGGGTGATAATTTGTAGTTTTGTTTATTTTGACTGCCTGTATCTGTTTTTAAAATATTTTTTTTGTCGTTGTTTGTGCTTATAAGGTTTTATCTGTAAATTATGTAAATATGTAAAAGATTATGGCGAAAGCTAATATCTAATAAGTGATTATTATATATTTTTAAAAACTGATGATTAAAAGACTAGTGCTATTAATCATAGATTTGCAGCGGAATCTGCACAATACAGTCAATGGTAACCTAGCAAATTTAATGCACTTGTTGAAAAACTGTATTTGCATCTTGGCTACCATTGACGCATACCTGTTTCAAATTATTGCTCAGTTATAGGAGGTAAGTGGGAACACACCAAATACTCAGAGCCCTATTTTACAAAAATTTCAAAGCAGCATACACCTCAAATGGATACTATTGTGGTAGCTGCAAACAATGTAGCACTGCTTGCTAATCAAAACCATATCAATATTAACACTATCAATACTTGGAAACAGATGGATAACATGAGAACACAGTACAACAACAAAGGGGAAAAAAGCACTCATGGCCTTGTACAGACTTATGCATTCGATCAATGACATCTTTAGAAATAATTGCCAACTTTATTAAACAATTTTACAAAGCAAATATAATCCCCAAGAAAAAGATACTAATGAATATTGACAGCTGCTCAGTGCCCCAATATAACCAAAGGCATGGCCATTCTTTGAATGTATGGGCAATAAACAATGTACAAGTGTGCTGCATCATTTAACAATGGTAAATACACATAACTACGGAACTAGGACATTTGTAATTAAACTATATTCGTTGCGAGCATTGTTCATACTACAGAAAACATTTAAAGACACTGTAGCCAAAGAAACATACAACACAATTAAAGATTACATTGATTGCAATGTAAAGCCGAAAATAAAAGGAAGAACCCAATTTACAACTGCAACACCAACATAGGAGGACACATGGAATGAAATACACAACGAAAACAAAATATTTGACAAATATAAGAAAGAAATTAGACAATTTGAAAAAGCGAAGTACACAACATTTGACAAAATATGTATATGCTGTGACCGATTATTCTACCCTCAACAAGTAAGAAAAGTAGATATTAATACAAATACGCATGAAAATGATGTATTCTGCCAAATAGTTGCAAACCACGTACTAAGACAAAAAACATTCAGTGCACTAACAGTTATTGTCTGTAAATACTGTTGGTCATTTCTGAAATACAGGATTATGCCTGCACGGTGTAAATGGATTGGATACTCAAGAAGTCCCAAATGTACTGAAGACACTGAATATTTATGAGAAAATAATGATTCTATTTGTTAAACCCTTTCAAACTATTATTAGACTGAATACAGTCTTCGGGGACACTAAAGCAAACTCAACTGGTACATGGCGTTAGAGGAAGGGTAGTATCAATCAATCAATCAATTAATCAAACTTTATTGTGCTGGCCATAAGCCATGACAAAATTTTACACAAAATATGCAAACCTACATTATAACGTATAATAAAATTAATAAAACTAAATACAAAGAGACTTAAATTCAGATACAGAGGTTATTATTCATCCCTATACATTACACCACTCATTCCGTCAAGGAGGGAGAAAGGGGACAAGATATCATTCTAATCTGCTCAAGATTATTTTGCCAGAGCCAATTTCCTTTTCCTTGTCATTTCCATTAGATGGGCAAAACATGCCAGTGTATTTGTAAGCTGGTGGTTTCTGTCAGCCAACAGAAACTTGATTTTTTGCCCATCAGTTAGATTTGAGGGGATTTTCACCCTGCTCCATAGCCTACAGCGCAGGTGGAAATACAGGGGACATACAAAAAGATAGTGGGTAAGATCCTCGTCACCAGAGGAACAACAGGGACAGATTCTGTCCAAATATGGGACACCCTGGAACCTCCCCTCCAGTACTGCTGAAGGCATGATCTGTAAGCGGAGAGCAAAAAACGCCCTTTTTTGCTGTAAGGGCAGATCATCTTTTATATAATTTGCCCCCTCCCCTCCAGGAATCAGGTACTGATACCAGGGGGATGACCTTATTAGGGATACTAATGCCCTGGAGGTTTGCCCGTCTATATCTTTTATCCTGGTTTTCACCAGGGTTTTAGCCTCTTTAAGTGGGAAACCTTTCAGAAAATAATAGGGCAATCCAAGTTCATCAAAGCTACTCTTAATCTTTCCCCACCAAGGGACGTTCTGCCCTTCCAAAGCCCTCTGCACGTCTTCCGGGGGGCAGGGGCAGCCAACCCACGCATGTCGGGCCGTGCTGGAGCTTGTGTGAGAGAGAGCGGTGGGTGGATGGGGATGGTGCTGCAGGAGCGGGGCTGGTGTGGGGAACGGTCTCCGCCCCTGGAAGATGTTCCGTCCTCCCAAAGCCCTCTGCACATCTTCCGGGGGGCGGGGGCGGCCAACCCACACATGTTGGGCCATGCTGGAGCTTGTGTGAGAGAGAGCGGTGCGTGGATGGGGAAGGTGCAGCGGCAGGGGGGCTGGTGTGGGGAATGGGCTGGTGTGGGGAACAGTCTCCGACCGTTCTGTATCGCATAGTTCTAGAATCAAATCCTGCACTACTAAGGGTAGGCCATTTCCTTCCGTTGAAGAGCCAAGCAATTAAGCATCACTTTTTCCACAGGTTTGGAATGAACTGCAAGCGTGACATTTGTACCTCTGCAGCCATTTGTCCTAAATTATCTTCCAGTTTGCTAAGCTTTGTGCCTCCTTTAGCAATGGACACATCCTCCTTCATTTCCTGTGAGGTCACAATCCCGGTTTGCAACATGTTTTTCAGATTAGCAGTGATGTCAATGAGATCCTTCTGCTGCAAGTGATGGCTGGAGGCCTGTTCTTTGATGGCTTCCTGGAGACTCCTGGGACCCTTTTGTGGTTCAAGAACTAAGGCTCTTAATTCTTGCAGCCTCACTTGATTGATGTAAGTCGAACCTAGGACACCAATCACGGCCCCTAGAACAGAACCAATAAGAGACCAGTTCTTGGTCTTCTCTGCTCTTGCCCTCTCCTTCTCATGGCTTTCCCGCACGGCTGCAGAGAAGAGAGAGAACTTCTCCCACTCAGAATCCTCAGCACCTACGTAGGCACTTCGATACTTTTTCTCTTCCTCTTCAATACCTTTCTCTTTGATACCTTTCTTCGATAGATTCTCTTCTATACCTTTCTCTTCGATACCTTTCTCTTTGATACCTTTTCTCTTCCTGCAGCAACCTGTGCTCCACCGTAGCCAGTTCTTCTAAGTACTGCGTGTCTTCCCGGGACACTTGATCCAAGTGATCCCGAACTTCTTTCAGTTTGATTTGCTGGGATTCCAAGTTTTCACGTGCCTCGTGTACAATCCCTCGTGCTACCATGAAAAGTTGTTCAGCCTGTGTTACTTTTCCCTAAGTGGTGTGTGGATGCCAGGAGGGTGCTGCGGGAGGGGGGCTGGTGTGGGGAACGAGCTGTGTCATTGGGGAGCGGCCCCTGCCCCCGGAAGATGTTCCACCCTCCCACCTTCCTCTGCACGTCTTCTGGGGGCGGGGGCGACCACCCCATGCATGTCCAGTGTGTGAGTGTGTGATAGACATGACGCAGACAAGGCGCAGAGACAAGGCACAGACGAGTGCACTCCTTGCCCTTCCTCCTGGATGGAATGGGATCAAAGGAGGCAACTTGTGGGCCAGCAATATATGGGAATAAGTAGTAGATTTCCTCCTACTACTTTTCCCTGGTGGAATGCTTGGACTGGGAATATTGCCCTGCTGTGGGTGCCATGCTGGCTGTGCAAACCGAGACCACCTGCTGCTGTGAGCTCGTCAATGACACCGCTGACCAAACTGCAGGCCGAAGTAATTTGCCTGAGTCTTGTCAGGATGTGCACAGGTGCAGGGGAGTGAAGGTAGCCGGAAAGGATATCCCCTGGGGCTGGGCAAGCACATCATGTCCCCCAGTCAAAGGTCTTGCCCTCCATGAACCCAAGAAGGGGAAGGTTAGTCTTGAGAAAGACCAACTCTTCCACTGTCTTTGGGTCCAACCTCAAGTGATTTGGGGTCACAATGTCTCCTGCCACACTGAACACCCGCTCTGAGGATACACTCGTAGGAGGACACGAGATGTATTGCACTGCTACCTTTGCAAGCGGGGGCCACACATGGATCTTCAATGACCAGCAGTCCATGGGTTTGGTGGATACAGGGCATGGGGGCTCGGCAAGATATTGTGAAGCATAAGTGTTTGCAATATCCTCTTGCTCCGGCTCACATGTAGGTCCTGCATCCTCCTCCACCCATTCCTCCAGCCATTAAAGTGTCATGGCAGAGTGGCCACCACTTGCAACCCCTGTAGGAGCATAGCACTTGCCTCATGCTACCGGGGCCGCTGCGCTTGGCAATACTGCTGCACCTCATTGACAAGATCACCCCTGAAGGTTGTGAAGGGAACGACGAGTGCAGCCATCTTCCGCTTAACCCGTGGGTC
>QEPC01006211.1:700868-718263 GCA_003113815.1 Sphenodon punctatus
GGGCGCTATGGATGGCAACTGGAAAGTCCCTGGTGGCTGGCACGTGCAAATCCTGCCCTTATTTGGGGGTGCGTAGGGAATGGGATGGCAACTGGAGAGTGGAGATCCTTGCTAGCCTGGCACATGTTTGGGTGGGGGTGCTGCTCGTGCTTGTGCCTGACTGCTGGAAGAGCTCCCCACATAATAGTACCCTCTCTCTCTGTGGCAGACATCCTCTGCTACCTGCTGATGCCCACTGTTTGTGCCTGACTGATGCCCACCACCCATGCACCCACCTGCACGCCAGTGAGCTCACTCTAACGGATAGAGTCTTAAGTTTCTTGTCCTCAAAGTAAAAAAAAGGTTTACAAACCTCCTGTGCCTGCTCGCTCTGGCTCCTCCTCCACCACCGATGGTCCAGCAGTGGCCAGAGGAACCTCTTACCGGCTCCACCACCTTGGCCTTCCCTCAGGCCTGGCGTTTAATGGTGATGGCACTGGTCACCTTCTCCATTTAAAAAAATAAATAAATTAAAACACACACAGCACCCACCAACACTCACCAACCAGTCAAACCAAAACCAACACACACCACACAGCCAAAACACACGAATCACAACCGAACACCCAGTCAGCCACAACACCCATGCTCTCACACACACAACCTCTGCATGCACTCGAATTTCCGGTTTCTGGCACGATCACGGGCTCTCGGGATACTTTTTTCAAATGCCCAAACCGAACCGAACGGCCGAACCTGAACACAGTGAGCGAACCGAATGGGCGAACTGAACCGAACGGCTAAACCCGAACCGCGATCTGTTCGCCCATCCCTAGCTTTTATTTTTCCTTACAGACTGTTTAAATCCTTGCTGGCAAAAGGTGGCAAGAACAGTGTAAATGAAACCCTATTTCAAAGAAAATACCTAAAAAAAAACCCACTACCAATCATAACAATAAAAGCAATAATTCTGCTTGGGAGATAGGGAGCCCACCAAGAGGTGGTGGTGGTGGGGGTTACTTCAGGCTAAATTAGGCGTGCATGGGCCAGGGGCCACTGTTGCTGGTTAGGGCAGAGAGATGGGTGAAATACATGCCCCCAAACAAGTTGGTGAATGTCAGTAGTTCACTCCAAGCCCTGCGCTGGAAACTTGGCCATAGAGGGGGACTCCTGGGGGACCCTACAGGACCGTTGGCATTTTGGGGGAAGGGATAAAAGTCCCTGGGCAGGCCAGAGGAACTTTTCCCTCCTGGGTGACCTGGATGCCAGGCATCTTTCTCTGGCTGAGGTTGCTAGTGCTCCTTAAGGGAGGCATTGCCTTCTGAGTGATCAGGGTTAGCAACCACACTGGCTGCTTTGTCTGTGTCAGCAGCATCTGTCAGAGGGTCTGGATCACAGGGAGATGGGGGAGTTGCAATTTCCTCAGGTTGGTTTATTGCAAAAATAACATGGACAATGTCATTGTCATCCTCGGAATCACTACCTTCATACCAGAATTCTGGATCTATGTAATCTTCCCCATTAATCATGGAACTTATTGCAATGAGTTTGCTTTTTACTGCAGAAACCATTCCCTGTTTAGACTGCAACTGCTGTGTCAGAGCTGAGATTTTAACTTGGCATTTATGATGATCTACTAGGTTTTGTCTTTTCATTTCAGATATTTTACCCTTTAAAACTCTGATGGCAGATTGGCTGTCTTGGTATTTATTTTTAAAGGAGCTCACTATTATTTCTTGTTTCTTTAACTGTTTTTCCAGATGTTTACATTTGCCTTTAAATGCATTTAACTCTCTAACTGAGGGACTATAATTTCTGACTGTTTCAACAATGGCAGGTAATACCTGCACTTTATCCCACCCCTCCTTTTGGGCGATGATTTTTTTACCTTATCCCAATACTCAATGGGGACCCCTCCCACATTCCTTCTCTTAAACCAAGCCATAGAAATCCAAGTAGTGAGGACTGCCAGTCCAGAGAACAGTGTCTTATCCTTATACAATTTTGGTTCCCAACTTTGGTACAAGTCCCACACCTGCAGTTGCGCACTTGCAGCTGTAAGAGTTTTCAAATGCAACCGGGGGAATGCTATCCAGGCTCCCTTAGAGGATGGCCACAATACAGCATGCCAGCTCAGCTGTTTGTCAGACAGGTTTCGTTTGCCAGACCCCGCTATATAGTGTATCTCCACCCTAGGATTTCACGACATAATGTGCCAGCACAGCTGTCATCAAACAGGTCAGCTGTTGTGAGACAGGTTTTTCATTTGCCGGACCCCATTACACCGCGTGTCCCTTTTACTGTTGACAGGGTGCCATAAATAGCTATATTCCCCCCACTACATTCTCACACCAATTGTTAGGAAATAAATAAGGTGGCGTGCCTCAATTTACCCCAAACGGGATCAAAGGTTGCCAATAAACATGCCAAAGTATGTGGGTACAACTCTATTTTATTGGATAGACATTTAACTTTGGGACATGGCAGTGTTCTCAGTTACAAACTCCAGTAACCCATGATATCTTACGTGTCAGAGGCCCAGTCCGAGACGCAGGCTGGTTCAGAGGAAAAGGGGAGAGGGGCCTAGCAGGCAGCTGGGCAGTCTCTCTGGATATTTGAGAGCGTCATTTAGGGTCCAAGGCCCACGAGGCTTACTGCAAAGCTAGTAGCCCCAAGCGCCAAGGACAAAGGATAGAGGTCTGGGCGTTCCTTTTTATAGCTTTATTTATTAGGGATACATGTTGCAGGGTCCCCCCTTTGATCATGCGAGGTGCAGAAATAAGCTGACTTCATCTCTTTACTATTTGGAGCATAGTCATTAAAACTGCTTTCACTTCTGGGGAGTTTTTCCTTCTCCACTGCTTAATTGCCAGTCTGATCCTTTGAGGTTACCTCCCTATCTCTCTCAAACCTTCGTTATTAGAGATAGTGGCCATCTGGGGTAATTAGTACGGCCTTGGAAATACATTCTTCCTGCTAGAGTGTGAGTTATTTATGACTTCTCCTTCTTATGGGCCTCCTTTGTCTGTGTCAGCCTGAGGCCTATGTTTCAAGTTAGCTGAACTGAGTTTGTTCAAGCCTCATGCAACCTGTGTCTCTGACCATGGCCAATACTGCCTAGTTAATTCATAATACATTCAAAGACCCCTGTTTAAGCCAGCTCAGGTTCTTACTATACCAGGGGACATATGCCACCACAGTCGTAAGTGTGCGCACTTGAGTACAACCATGCTGATGGTCAAGTTCAAAGTGCTATTCCACAGGCCAGGCAGACCATTGACAGAGCAGTCAGAAAGGCATATCCCCCAGTGAGTTCTGGAATCCCATTGGCTCCATTAGTCTTTGGAAGACAACCAATGGCCATAGAGGGCAGGGATCTGTGTTCACAGGAAGTAATTATCCGACCATGGCAATAGTGTCTTTATGACGCATCTAATGATTGGAACCAAACCAGTGCAAAATACCAAATCTCATGTGTTTCCTACTTTGTATGTAGAGCCAATTATCATCTGGGATAGATCCATGGTGGTTATAGGTCGAGAAGTTTCTCTCCAGCTCTGAAGAGCTGGCCTCAGTGTACAAATTCAAATCACCCAAGACAATAAGTTCTGGCATCTTCAATACCACATCCGAGACCAACTTGGCTAGCTTGGACACAAACTCTGTTGTGCAGGAGGTTAGTCAGTACAATTCCTAATCTATCCCAGGCCTCAAACACAAGGTAAATACAGTTCATGCTGGACATGTTAGGAACCAGATACCTTTGATAGGCTGGCTCAGCACTATTTGGTGGGGAGGCAGAGCTGTCCTCCCCGTATTTTGGATTGCTGTTATTTCACTGATATGTCAAACTGAGAGTAAACCAGAATTCAAAGCAAAGTCATAGTCACCTACCTTATTACTTAATGTTCTTTCGTACTCAGCCTGAGAAGATATATAATTGAATTATGAAGTTTCTTCAAGCTTAACTGTAGCTACTCCAAGTTCAACAAAGGCTGTATGGGAATTACCATGCCTATAACAGTGATGCTTCCATCCTATCACTCTCCATTATTATCCCCTTGTTTTCAGTTACTTATGACCTAGACCCTTCAATCTTTCTCACTAAAATTTTACATGCTTGACATGTCAAGTTGATTTCTCTTTTATGGAAAATTTGACCTATGACTAGTGGGAAGAATGCTTTTGAACAGCGCCAGTGTCTTGGGGGCTTGGATAAAGTGCTCAGACATTGATAGGGGTGATCGGGTCAGCAAAGGGCTTTTGCTGTCAGTCAAATCTGGACAGCTTTTTGCAGAGCTGGAAAATGACCTTTTGTGCACATACTTGCATGTTAGGATTTTTCCAAATGAGACGATCGCCCACTGGAATCTGTGTTCAGTCTGTGCAGCCTCCATTCACATGCTTTACCACATCGAGCTAATAAATGGTCAGCCTTGTGTGTATTCATGTGTGACTACACTCCCTGCATGTATTCATGTACGAGCAGGCATCACCTAATCACAGGTTTAGTGCAACAAACCTAACACATTGGCAGGTGTCGTGCTCCACCCACCTTATCCCCACTTCCCAGTATACCACCCCCCTGTCATGACATGCAGCATTGGTGAACTATGGGGAGAAGAAGCTGCCCAGCTGTTTTTTTCTTCTGGGTTATTCTCAGCCGAGGAGGCATTCCAGCGCCCACTATCCCCGTTCACCCATGGGGGTTCATACCTGCCAGCACTTTGCAGATGAAAATAACCGTTTGCTAAGCACAGAATGCTAGGTTTATTAGATCTGTATTACTTGAAAATTTAGCTGATTGTAGCACAAGCACCTCTTACTGTCAACTAGCTTGCAATTGTAAAGACAGAGCTTTTGATACAAAAGACAAGATGGTGCATGTTCCCTGGGCTGTTAATGAACTGAAGATGACCCATTCAGCTCAAGGGATATAGCCCCCAGCAGTCTTTTACTAATGACTATTATTTAGTACTAATGGCAACACCCAGGCACATGTTTTTGGCAGCAGTGTGCATATTGTCACCACCCAGTTTCTGGGTCTCCGCGACGTACGGGCAGCAGGGCTCACATAAGAATTTTTGTACAGCTGGAGAGGCCAGCAGAGAGACCTGGTGGAGATACCTACGGGAAGCACAGCACCCTAGGCAGGGCTCAGTGTTTCCTCTGGGCTTTTCAGCCAGTGATGTAGAAACAAGAGAGGAATCCTGGAAGCCCCAGCTGCTGAGCTGGCTGGGGCCAGTGTCTGTGTCCCCTGTTGGCTTGTGTGCATGAGAGAGAAGCTGGGTACCCACTTGGGTCAGCTCCATGCTAGTGGCAGCCAGAGTGGCCTGAGCCTTGCAGCTAGCACATTGGGTTCTCGGCTTGACTTGCCCCCAGCTGAGGCATCGCCTGCTACTGCCCTGAGCCTGTCAGAGGGGATGCTGCAAATGGAGAGGAGCAGTTCCCAGAACTGGAGAGGTAGTAGTAGTAATAGTATTTTTATTGTCTCAACCAAATTGGTTGCAGCAATTTAAAACAATTGAAAACAATGTATGACAAATACAATAAAATAAAACCATACAATGTATTAAAATGAAATACAATTGCCCCCTCATTACAACATGAACACCGTGGAGTGACAAAACATAAACCATAAATTCAACACTAAAGGTGCGTTCAACAAAGGGGAGGAAAATCAAATTGAAACTGACAGATTCAACATAACTATATTCAATATTAACCCATACATAACAATGTACCGGGGATAATTTAATCCACAGGCTCCAAATGTTTACTCTAAAGAACAAAAACTTAGGACAACCCGGCCAATTGCAAAGCCTGTTTACATTTCCTAATTGCCAAGGCATGAGCAAAATTTGCTGCCCTAGTCATAATTTCCCTGCAGGGATTTGCCAATAAGTATGACAACTTCAGATGGAAATCCCAATGCATTTTCCCAACCATAAGTTCACTTAGGTATTTTAAATGCACTTCGGCAGTGTGCAGACAGGAAAACAAATAATGTTGAAGATCCTCCACATGAAACCAACAGGCACATAACCTGTTTTCATATGGAGTGCCATTTAAACGACCCTCAAGTACTTTAGATGGCATGATTTGGAATCAAAGGAGGGTCAACTGGAGAGATGCTGACCTTCTTCCCTCCTGGAGTGTGTTCCGTCCTGTGCTTCCTCTAATCCCACTCTCCAGGCTGGTAGCAGACTCAGCACCACCTAATCTTTAATAATTATATTTTTGTATTATAAAATATAGAAAAGCACAGGTCCTGGGCACTTGTTACTAGGGATTGGTCCACAATGGTTGTAGCGGCAGTCCTGTAGCAAGTCAACAAGGAAATCCATTAGATCAGAGGCCCCCCTCCCACTACCACCTTCCTGTCTGAGTGTTTTAATCCCCCTGCAGCAGTCTGGAGGTAGGGATGGGCGAACAGATCGCAGTTCGGGTTCGGTCGTTTGGTTCAGCTGCGTTTGGTTCGGCCGTTCGGTTAGTTCGCCGGGTTCAGGTTCGCCGGGTTCGGGTTTGGCCGTTCGGTTCGGCCGTTCGGTTCAGCCGTTCAGGAAATGTTATGGGTGTTTTTTTGTTTTTTATATGGTTTATTGGTTTTTTATTGGGTTTTATATGGTTTTCTTTTGTTTTTTCTTTTGTTTTTTGTTTTTATATGGGTTTTTTTGTCTACACTAAATCTAACTGCTATTAACTATTCTAAATGCTATGAACTAAATGGATTATCTAATAAGTACACAGGCCTACTCTCCCACAAACACTAAAACTAAATCATTAATGCTATCTCTATCACTAAGCTAGCTCCTAACCTATCTATCTATCTCTCTATACCTATCTCTCTCTCTCTCTCTCGCTCTCTCTCTCTATATATGGGATGTGGGAGAATCACAAACACAAGGTTTCAGTTTAAGGTTTAAGTTTCATTTCAGTACAAAACTGAAATGAAACTTAAAGCAATCTAATAATCCTACTCAATGCCTGCTGTTCAGGAACAGCAACTAGATCAGAAGGTGTTGGGAAGGGGGGAGGCAGATAGTTTCATTTCTTGCAAGCCTCTCCACCCCTCAGTGACTAGTACTACCCCTCCCTGTCACCTTACAGTGAACCTTTTTTTGCCACCCGAACTCACCCGAACGTGATCTGAACTGACCGAACTGTTCGTCCATTTTGCCGTTCAATGTTCGGTTCTGTTCGGTATGTTCAGGTTTGGGTTTGGGTTCGGTCGTCTGAACAGGCCGAGTTCGGGCCGAACTCCAAACTTCCGAACCGCGTTCGCCCATCCTTATCTGGAGGCAGGGAGAGTGAGACATGGTGAGGGAGAGTGAGGGGAGCTGTGCTGGGGCCAGGTTGGCTGTGGGGAGAGTGAGGTGCAGTGAGGGAGAGCAAGGGGAGTTGTGCTGGGGCCAGGCTAGCTACGGTGCACTGTAGTGTCCCAGATCCAAGGAGAGTGAGGCAGAGGCGTGGGAGGCAGGGTGATGCTCCTCCATCTGTTCCTAACAGCCACCCCTGCAGCCCCTGCCTCCCCTTCCTTCCCGATCTAATGGCTGCCCTTCCCCACCAAGTGGAAACGGTGTCTTTCTCTTCCTCTCCAGCCTGCTGTCGCATCATGGTATCTTTACACCCCGCCCCCCCTTCCCATGCTTACCATTCATGTCAATTGCTACTGTGTCCTGGGGCGTATCCTGTTAATCCCAAGCACTCTCTTGACCACCTGGGAACACAGTAAAGAAACCCCTCCCACATAATTAGATAGCAATAAATGGAAGCCTTCATTATGCAGGTGTGCGCCTGCAGCCCTCCCTTAGCCCCCCCAGCGTAATAACGTACTATTCTCCTTCACCTCTTCTATGAATGTTGCTGGCTGTGGGGGTGGGATTGGGCACAGAGGGATCTCCGCTGGCTGTCATGGCTTCCGTGGGGAAAGTAGGAGCAGTTGGAGCCCTGGGGGGGCAGAGTGTCCTGGCAGTCCTGACCCAGGCAGAACATTGCTGGGTGAGAACAGGACACAGGCAGGAAGAAGAAGGCTGCAGGAGGAAGGAGATCCAACTGCTGTTGGAGTGGCCAGGCCTATCCCTTCATCCCTTTCCTGTGCCAGCACCTGGAGATAGGAAGGCCAATCCCATACTCGGATCTTATCTGCCTGGGTCCTCTTGGCACAGCTCTCGGTTTAATTTCGCAGCCTCATCCCATTACATTAGTTAACGCTGGTAACTAGGGGTGGGCCACCGGGGAGAATACCAGATGTACTGGTATCGGATCTCCCTGGTACTGGATTTACCTGTACCGGCATTCCAGTTTTTTAACATTGGCCGTGGTACTGGATTTTTGACATTGCGGCTATTGACTTAAATGGCCTCAATGTAAAAAATCCGGTACCGTGGCCAGTGTTAAAAATCCGGTATGCAGGTACAGATAAATATCGGATTTATTGGATTAAGCCGATACACCCAAATACTGACAATATCGGATCTCGGGAGAACTGGAATTCCCACCCCTACTGGGAACTCCTTGCTGCTGTGTGAAGCTCTCCCACTGGGGGATAGAGAGTCCTCTTACTGGGGTCCCATCCACTCTCTCCCACCAGGTCCAAATTAACCATAGCAGGTTACAAAAATAGATTACATTGCCATCGTCTACCTTTATCCTGAACCCTTGAATCCTCGATTTTTCATGGCATCCTTTTCATTCTTTTCTCAGAAGAGAATGAAAGGGAAGAGAAGGACAACAGAGGAGAGTAGGAGGGAAAGGGTTTGGTTTTGGTGCACGAGAAGAGTAAGGGGAAGAGATGGGTTCAGCGGGGGACAGGTGAAAGGGTCTCCTTGTTGTCTGCAGCCTTCTCTTCTGTCATGCTCCTACCTACTTTCTCCTCTGTTCACAAGGAGGGCAGTTGCAGGCCTGTATAGCAGTCAAACACGCCCCATCCAAACCAGCATCCCCAGTACCAACACTGTATCCCCGGCAGCCAAATGCCTGTCCAAGCAAACAGGCCTTTTAGAAGAAGTTTGGCAAGTTTCAGGGCTGCATTGCCACCAAACCAGGCCTATCCAGACCAGCATCCCTAGTAGCTACACCCTATTCCCAACAGCCATACGCCTGTCCAAGCAAACAGGCCTTTTAAAAAAAGTTTGGCCAGTTTCTGTCCTCTGTTGCCACCAAACCAGCCCCATCAAAATTTAAACAATGCATTTCTGTTTCTCAACAAAAACCCCAGGCAAGATGCTCAAAGTCACACAGTTACAAGCAGAGAGGCCAGAAACTACTTTCCAGCAGAGAGCATCAGTGAAACAGTGAAGGGACCATTTTAAGAAAACAGTAGCACTAGCTACGACCAGTAGACCCACAAATTTACAAAATGGCCTCTCTACTCATGCTTGGGAGGGGAGAAGAAAAGCAGCAATGCATCATGCAAACACAGAGCAAGCAAAGCAAACCATCTTAAGGCAACAATGTTATGTGCAGTCCCTAGCACACAATAAAAGCAGCAGCGGGGATTTCCACTTGTCCCCCAAAACATGCTACACAGCTCTGTTGTAATGTAAGAGGTACTTTCTGCTGAAACTAAACACGGAGCATTCATGCAAGGACTAGCCATTAATGAAAAAGCCTGCTGCAACATCCCACCAAACTGCAAAGGGCGGGGCCATTTTAAAATGCAAGGAACATTCCAGTAAAGATTAGAAACCCTTCCATCTAAGCCCCTAGGGCCCCCCCATAAAACAGAAAGCAGACAATTTACATCAAAAAAAGCCAAGAAAGAGACCAATTTTAACCAAAAGTAGCCATGGCCAGTGGGGGCACCAGAAAATGGTCACAGCCTTTGCACATGCTTGAGGGGTTTGGGAGAGGAGCGGGCAGTGCATATGCAAACACGAACACAGAACAAGCAAAAGCAAACCAGATCTTAAACTAACTGAATGATATTATGTGAAGTCTTAGCACACCACAAAAACAGCATCAAGGAATTCCACTTGTCCCCCCAAACATGCTTCACTGTTACTACTCTGTTGAAGCCCCATTCTCTCCCCCCCAAGCAGTCCCCATTCTCTTCCCCCCGCAGCAGCACCCCAGGCCCATTTTTCAACATTGTTTCCCAGAAAAATAACTAACTCACCAATGGGGATGTGTCTGATGCAGGTCCAGCAGCAGCGTGGGGTAACAAAGCCACAAACAAGCCAGGCCAGCCAGCACTCTCCACCAAAATGGCACAGATCACCAGCATGCCAAATGAGGAGAGCTCTCTTAACCCCACCCTAGGGGGTGGGGTACAGGCAGGCAGCCTAAGCCCTCAACAGCAGCAGCTGTGCACACTGGCACACACTGCCTGGGCATTTGAGTCTCCAGTTCAAACAGAGTCTTTCAAAGCAGCCCACAGGGCTCTGTGGAACACTGCCCCCACTGGTGGGAAAAGCAAAGTGCTTTTCCCCGTTCAGGCAGCATGGGCTCTAAGCCCAATAGCCCAAATCGCTTTTGTAAAGTTTTGTCCCTTAAGGGACTCCTTAGAGCAGGCTCAGCAGGAGGCACTGGCCTCCACCCCCTCATCTCCTGCCTGCACATGTGTCCAGGGAGGCACAACAACAACACTGAGCACTCAGCTCATTGCTGAACTGGAGGACTCGGAGCCAGTCTGCTGCAGGTTGCTGGCTCCACCCCCCTCCCGCCTTGGTGCCTTTGGGACTCAAGTGAGTTTTTTTTTTCTTTCTTTCTTTTTAAAAGCATAAAGATTGTGTGGAGGCGAATCAGGGGCTATGGGCCTGGTGCCCTGCAATGTGCACCGCCCCTGACTGCAAATCAGCATGAGCTGGGACAATGCATATTTGACTAAGGCACACGTTGGGCTTTTAAGGTGCCAGTAAGAGTGAGACTGGAAAGAGGGGCAGGAAGCAGACGCAGTTCTGCTCTGAGTGCTCTACGCTTTTCATCTGTGAATCTATGACACTGGTGGACCTGGACACGAGGAGGCTGCATGCAACCTAAGTGATGTGACGTGGCCATGTGGGTGCACATTAGTGCAGATTCACCCGTCTCTGTCTGTGACTGTAAGTGGTGGGTAAGTGGTGGCCATGTGACAGGTGGGGCTACATCTGGTGAATGTCTGATAAACAGGCAGCGGATATCCACTAAACACCCACCTGGTGTGGGCTATTATCACATTTGTTTTTACTCGATGTGAAATAAAAAATCTTGGTGAGTGCTGCTTCCGTTGGAAGCAGGGCATTCGCTGGGATTCATGTGATGCATAAACTTACTATATTTCCTGCTGTTGTTGCCATTTTCCATTATTTTTCACAAGTTGAATAGGGCTACCATGGGCCAGTCCCAATCCCTGTGTGTGCCCCGCATGCACCCGTTGGGGCTGTGAAGACAAAACCATGCTGGTTAGGCACTTGGGGACTGCTAGAAATTATCATAAAAGTGTTTTAAAACTGCCACAAAACTGTTGTAAAATTCTTAGAAAGTGACAAAAGTCCTGGAAGGTGATGAAAAGTCCCAGAAAGTGACAAAAATGGTGGAAGCGTGGAATCACCAGAAATTGATGACGTACCAATGGACACTTGCAAGCACTCCCGAAAGCTCGGCATTTCCCTTTGGAATGAGAACACTTGCTCTCATCTCAGTCCTAGTTCTTACCCTTAGTGCCAAATGCTTCAGCTCTTGCTGCACTGTGTCACCTGGAAGTGAAAGCTAGGACACAGTCAAAATTCTACTTATCAGGGTTCAGAATTCGAGTTATCCAGATCAAGAAACAATACATCCCAGTATGGGCCTGTGGATGGGGAAAACAAATTAATCCCTCTTATCCAGAAATTCTAGTTATGCAAGTTCTGCTCAAGTGGACTCCAGCGTATGAAACTGAGCCTAATGCTAGGAAAAGGGGTAATCAGGGAGATGCAAGGCTGAGAAGGCAAGGAGTTTGCCTCAGAGTGCGCTACAGAAAAGTGGGGACTGGGAGTGTCTGAGAGCTTACCTTAGTGCCCAGGGCTAAGAAGGCCAGGCTGGAGACCTGGGTAGACAGTGCCTAAAGGTTGCCTGGAAATTCAAACAATATCTTCTTGAACTATTGCTGCAGTCCATTTTTGTCTCTACTAATGCTCTATATTTCCTTATGAAAAGTGACTATGTAACAAGGACAGCAGGGTACTAATTACATCTCAGTGACCACATCAAATTGCTTAAATTACAAGTGAAAAGAAAGTGGATTTTATTTTTGTGTGGTAACACCCATCTGACAAACTCATTTTGAGCTCGTCAAGTCAAGCTGAGAGTCTTTCCTTCCTCTTTTTCACTGACTGTAATAAGGGGTCTACGGCCAAATGATGCTCTCAAGAAAATGTGCAAACCCATACTGACTGACTGCTAGCCACAGAAGCAAGAACAGCACAGCTTTAAAATCAGTCACCCAAGGCGGCGAGTTTGCCAGCTCCCTGATAAGAGGAAACGGCCAGTAACCTACTCAGAAATGCAAACTGAAATTGGAAACGCTATGAGAACTGCCGCTTTGGATCTTACAGGTTGCAGAGCCTGAAAACAGTGGGCACAATATTTAAGGGTACATGACCTTGTCGTATTCAGATGCTTCAAGAGCTCTCTGTAGAATGACCTGAATATGCCTAAATTTGAGGGTTAGCTCCTCAGCTGCCTTGAACTTCTGGCAGGGGTTTGGATGCACTACCGTCCCTCTTGCTACTCCCAGCCTGAGGAAACAATATGCTGCACTGCCAGGCCACTGCCCTGGGGACCTCTTGCCATTCCATCTGGCTGTTTTGGCCTCAGGGCCCTCCTGCTGCTTCTATTCAGCAGCATCTTGCCATGCTGCCGGCACCCCAGCCTGTCTCTGCCCCTCCACCCCCAGTTCTTGGATCACCTTTGAACATAATTACCAGGTTTGGAAAATCACAGAGACACACCTTGTGTGCTGCCCCTTACTGCCTTGCTTTGCATAAATATGTATAAATTAACATTAATTAACATAAATTACCTACTCAGAGCCAGAGCCAGTGCTACCCAGTTCCTCTTGCCCTCTCCAACCTGACACACAGCTCTGCACCCCCACAAATGGGACACCACCCCCCTCACTCACAGTCTGAGATGCTCCCCTCTGCCATGCCCATGTCACCATGCTCAACCCCTCCAGAGATCCCCTTGCTTACCTATATCTGTATCAGTTGCTCATCTGTAAGTACCTCATGCTCAGCTGTGAGTGCCCGGACCAGGGGATACCAGCTCCATCTTCGGAGAGTCTCCCTCTCCCAGTACAGGCAGGGCAGAGACACCCTTAAAATGTATGGCTCTGGCACCACAGATCATCCAAAGCCACGTTATTCATGTGCCCACACAAAGCTCTATCTGGGGTTTGTTCCTGTGTTTCCCCTCAGGGACATAGCTAGCATAGGGACAGGAGGGACATTTGTCCCAGTAGCCAAGCTGAGGGATATGAGGGAGGGGGCACACATAACCCAAGCTGGGGGCAAGGCACAAATCCTGCTCAGAAAAGAATGCAAAAATGTATCCTACTGTGCACCAAGGAAAGTGCCAGAGCAACTGAGCAATAGTGTTAACTTTTTCAGCAACTAGTGGAAATACTGAATGAAAAATAAAATTCATTGTTTTTTTTCTATTGACCTAAAGTGCATCTGAACCAGCACCCTGTTCATGCAGGGACCTGTGTTCACTGGTTGTTAACAGACGTCCTGTTCCGTCCCACCCAGAGGAGGGGAGACCTTCCCCTGGCCAGGTACGCTCCGGATGCGGGAACAAATGTTCCTGCAGCCTCCCCTGGCCAGAGAAGAGGGCAGGGGGTGACGTGCAGCCACTCAGCTGCGTTCCCAACGTCACCTTGCCCCCCCTCCCCACCCCATGACAGCCAGTCATGGATGCCTATCAGACGCAGCTATGGCTTGTCACCATGGCAATCACCCCGACGCCAGTAGGAGTCAGGCCAGGAACACATGTTCCCATTTGACTCGTCCGCTCTGCCCTGGCTGGGCGGGATTGAGTGCGGACTGTGGGCCTGGCTCATACTAGGCTCACATTTCCTGGCCAGTTCCTACCTGGCCAGGGTAGGAACTGGGCCCACATCTGGCAGGCTGCAAAAAGATGGCTTGCTGTGACGTTGGCCCAGACAGGCCGAACTGGGCCTAACTGGGCCAGTGTCGCATATGTTTGCACCCTGTGTTTTCCCCATTGGCAGCAAAGCAATTGGGAAAACACAGTGAATATGCGTTCCTGGTTCTAAGTCACACTGTGCATGGCTGCTTTTATGCTGGGCATGTTTCTGCTAATTAAAGGGATATACGAGTTAATGTATACACCACTTGCAGTGGGGATGTCAGAAATGTAAGCACTATCTTGATAGGAGGAGGTTACTGCCACTCTGCTCTTCCCTCCCCCTCTCCAGGTATCTCTTCCTAACGCCTCCCCCTCCTCCCTACCCCTGTCGGTCAGGGTTCCCCAAGGATCTGTCCTTGGCCCTCACCTCTTCTCAATCTACACCCAATCCCTAGGCAAACTCATTGCCTCCCATGGTTTCCAATACCACCTATACGCTGACAACACTCAACTCTCTCTCCACTCCTTCCCTCTCCCCCTCTGTTCAAGCTCATCTCACCAACTGTCTCTCTGATATCCCTGCCTGGATGTCTCAACGCCAGCTCAAACTGAACATGGTGAAAACGGAACTTATCTTCCCTCCCAATCCTTCCTCTCCCTCTTCCCTGTCAATTGCCATTGATGGGGTCTCCATCCTTCCTGTCCCCCAAGCCTGTAGCTTGGGCTTCATCTTCGACTCGCACCTTACCTTCAAACCCTACATTGACTCCGTGGCCAAATCCTGCCGCTTCTCCCTCCACAACATTGCTAAGATCCACCCTTTTCTGTCTGTCTCCTTTGCCAAAACTCTCATCCATGCCCTAGTCGTCTCATGCCTCAACTATTGTAACCTCCTCCTCGCTGGCCTTTCCTGCTCTCACCTTTCTTCTCTCATCTCTGTTCAAAACTCTGCTGCCAGGATCATCCACTTAGTCCGTCGCTTTGACCATCTGCAGCATCTCCTCTCCTCTCCTCTCTCTACTGGCTCCCCCTTCTTGAGTGTATTCTGCACACGCTCCTCATCTTCACCTACAAATTCCTTCACAACCTCGCTCCCCCCTACCTCTCTGCCCTGATCTCCCTCTGAACCCCTATTTGAGCACTCCACTCCTCTTCCATCCCCTCCCTCACCCTCCCACGCCTCCCCTGCTCACCCAACTGCCTTCGTCCCTTCTCCCTTGCTGCCCCGCAAGCCTGGAACTCCCTCCCTGCCCTTGTCCACCTTCCCCCACCCTCCACACCTTCAAGTCCCTCCTCAAAACCAACCTCTTCCGCTCTGCCCTTCCTAACTCCTGCAAATCATCCCCACCCAGGATTATCCCCCACCTGTTTATCTGCAAACTCCCAACTTACTGTAACCAAGCCAAGAACGTGTACCTGAGTTCCCGCATCCTCATGAATGCTGCATCCCTTGTCTCTCCCTCTGTTCTCCCTTCCCTGTCTCCCCTCCACCTATCTTTAGATTGTAAGCTCTCGGGCAGGTACTGTGTCTATCTTGTTCTCTGTAAAGCCCCTGGTACGTTGCTGGTGCTATATAAATGCTTATAATAAATAATAATAATAATGTGCATCACTTTGCACTTGTTCACATTAAATCTTATCTGCCATGTAGATGCCCAGGCACTCAGTCTTGTATGATCCTGTTGCAGTTCTTCATAGTCTGCTTGTGTTTTAACTACCGCAAATAATTTGTTGTCATCTGCAAATCTGATCACCTCACTCTTAATGCCCTTTTCCAGATCATTAATGAATACATTAAACCACACCGGTCCCAATACAGATCCCTGGGGCACACCACTTTTTACATCTCTCTATTGTGAAAACTGACCATTTAGTCCTACTCTTTGCTTCCTATCCTTTAACCAGTTACTGATCCATAGTAAGACACTACCTCCTATGCCATGACTTTTTAATTTTCTCAAGAGTCTTTTATGTGGGACCTTATCAAATGCTTTCTGGAAATTCAGGTACACTATATCTACCAGGTCTCCCTTGTCCACATGCTCATTTACACCTCATAGAATTCCAACAGATTAGTGAGGCATGACTTACCTTTGCTAAATCCATGCTGACTCTTCCTCATTAAGTCATGTTTATCAACATGCCCAGCGATTCTGTTCTTATTGCTGTGAGCAGGAGGGGGTGGCAGAAATTAATAAATAAATAAATAAATAAATAAATAAATAAATACTGATAATTTCCACCATTTTGCCTGTCATAGACATCAGGCTTACTGGTCTGTAGTTTCCAGGATCACCTCTGGATCCCTTTTTAAATATCGGGGTTACATTTGCCACCTCCAGTCCTCAGGTACAGTGGCAGATATTAGCGATTGGTTACAAATTACTAACAGCACGTCTGCAATTTCATATTTGAGTTCCTTTGGAACTCTGGGGTGAATGCCATCTGGTCCTGGTGATTTGTTAGTATTTAATTTGTCACTTTACTCTAGAACCTCCTCCAGACTCACGTTGATTTGTGACAGCTCTTCCAATTCATCACCTACATTTCTGGCATGGGTATCTCCCCAACATTCTCTGTAGTGAAGAGTGAAGCAAAGAACTCATTCAGCTTCTCTGCAATGAGAACAAAGTAACCAACATGAATGAAGCATTGAATACTGAAGAACTGAACAAGCAAAGTAATTGAAATACTGTGAACTTGGTGTTTAATTTGTTTTAAAAAAATTAAAAAATAGAATTGCAGAGCCCAAGCCTTTCCCACAAACCATACCTTCCAGCCCAGAGCTGAGAAAGCAACCTGTTCTCAAGCTAACAACCCAACCACTGGATTAACCTGCCTCTCTAAGGTTGAATATTCACGTGGTTCATGTGGTTTAATCTACAGAATGACCTAATGGAGCCAAATAAACCATGCCGTTCCCCCTGTTTTGTCTCCAACCCTAAAATGGCCAGTATCAGCCTTTTTCTGGTCTTTCACATTTCAGCGTGCACACTCAGACTAGGAACATTTCCCAGAGCTCAGCCCCCACTGAATTTAATTGCTAGGGCTGAACCCTGGTGTAACAGGGTAGAGACCCTAAGAGTTGTTTGCCTTTTAAGAAAGCACAGTTAGTAGGGGTACATCTGGTATCTGATACTGCTGGTATTTTGCTGTACCAGCAGTATCGGATTACCCCGGTATTTGGGGGTACCAGTACCGGTTCCCCGTGCCGGATTTTTTTACATTGTGGCCATTGAAATGAATGGCCGCAATGTAAAAAAAGAAACAAAAAAACCCCAACCACTTTCCCTCCCCAGTCCAGGCTGCGTGGGTGGAAGGGGGGATACCACCCACCCACCCTGCCCAGCCTGGATTTTTT
>QEPC01006211.1:729659-754188 GCA_003113815.1 Sphenodon punctatus
GGGGCTAGTGGGTTAGAGCAGGGGGGCTGGGAGCCAGAACTCCTGGGTTCTCTGGGGGGTGGGTTAGTGAATTAGAGTAGGGGGGGTTGGGAGCCAGGACTCCTGGGTTCCCCCAGCTCCCTACCCCAGGTCCCGGTGGCTCCGGAGCAAGGGAACGGGCGGCAAAGCACTTACTAGATGCCTTTTTCTTGGTCCCTTTTCACATGGGCGGACTCTGCTCCCTGTCGGGAGTCCGGTCAGTCCATCCCAGCTGGGTCCCAGGGGGCTCCGGAACAATGAAGGGGCAGAGAAATCCCTTTGGGGTTGGGGAGAAATCGGGGGGGGGGAGGCCTTGCCATGGGGCCATGTGACACATGCCGGCCCTGCCCCTGGGCAGCTACACCACTGCATGGAGGGGAGACAAAAGAACTTATTGGGGAAGAAGCTGGCTGTAGCCTGCCAGTGCCGCCTAGCCAGGCAAGCACGGGGCCCCAGCTGGTCGCCCACCCTGCTTCCCTGCTCTCCTCTCCCTCTGTCCACACCTTGCTGGAGGGAGCAAATCCCTGGGGGAAGGGCGTTGTTTTGGTCACATGGCTCACACAGTTCTGACTTGTTAATTCAGTGCTTTCAATTGGGGCTGGGGAGTGCTGCGGGAGGCGTAAAAGACTGGAACGGCTGCTGCTGCAGGGACCCACATGATGCAGAGGTTGCTCTGAGTGCCTGGTTGGTCCAGTCCAGCATTATATTGCGGCCCCCTAGACTCATGGGTCCCCTAGGCTTATGGGCTCCGAGACAATGGCCCCTCCTGTCCCTATGATTCCTTCCTACACAGGCTAGGTGTAGTAGCCTGTGTGCCTGGGCCCTTTCTACCCTGCTGAGCTTTCATGGCAGAGCTTTGTGTGCTGTTGTGCATCACACCTGGCCATGTCACGGTCAAGGAGCAGGATTTTGGCTGGGCCGGAGGTGGGTCAGGGCCAGGGGCCGGAGGTGAGTCAGGGCCAGGGCTCCAACAGCAGCCCTGATACCTAGCTTCCTTGGGTGGGTGGGGAACCATCTTCCCTACTGCCTGCACTGGCTCTGCAGTGTGTAGTGGATTAAGCACTTACCCGCCATGGGGCCACACAGGGATCAGGCCCATTGCAGCTCATGTGGCTGCACCCAGTGTCTCCAGTTCTCGTGAGGGAGACAGAGTAGTCTGTATGTTAACATTTTGGATCAACTTCTGTTGGTGAGAGTATGTAAGATTTTGAGCTACAGAGAGCCCTTCCTCAGGCATGTAACAAGTCAGAACTGCAAGACAGGTATATAATGAGAACAATGACGTGGGAGGGAACATTTGTAAAAACCTCATTGGTGTTTCAAACATAAATCAAAAATCACTGACGCTGGTAGGACCAGGCAATGGCAAACATTTAGAGAACTTAGTAGAAAATGAGTTTCCAGGAGGTGCAGCCATTTTCATTTCACAGGTATTGAATGCACCGTAGGATGTCAGTTACATACACACTTCTGTAGTGGCTTAAAAAGCCCAGGTTTACATTAAGTCCACTACTGTTTGTATCCAACAAATTTATGAATGTTAGTTTCTAGGCCAGGAGTTGGCAAACTGTGGCTCAGACTCAGGGGTCACATGGCTCTTGGGCTGTTCAAATGCAGCTCTTGGTTAGGGTTATTTCTGGCCCCATGATGCCTTTAGTAATTCTATGTCTTTCTTCGTTGAACCCAAATCTCAGCAGCTGAATTGCAGCAGCATCTCAGAAGCCAGGATTGTAGAGCATTGGCTCCCCCAGCCAATCGCAGAGCAGGAGAGGTTCAGCCTGAGAGATGCTTCGAAGGGTCAAGTATGTGTCTTGTGGCTCTCAGCAATATGAAGAGTTTGGTACATGGTTCTTGGGGCTGGGCACTCTGCCCATCCCTGTTCTAGGACCATCTTTAAAAGGTGTTGAGGCAGTTCTAGTGGCAAATTAGGGCTGATCTGAGTCATACTGTATTCCCATTTTCTTCATGACCTTTTGTGCCCATTATAATGACTAAAAATATCTGGAATATAGTGGGCCAGTGATGTCCCCACTGTGGGGATAGAGTTTTAGGCCACCAGAGAATTTTCTCTACAGGTTAGGCCTTACTCTACAGGCCCTTGTTAGGGATGGGTGAATGCGGTTCGGAAGTTCAGAGTTTGGCCTGAACTCGGCCTGTTTGGATGACCGAACCGAACTTCCAAACCGAACGCTCAAACTTCTGAACAGTTCGGAAAAGTTCGGATGAGTTCGGGGTCAGGAAAAACGTGACTTTGGGTGGGAAAAACGTGACTGGAAGGGGGACGCAACTGAGAAGCAGACTTCCTGGTACCAGGGGTAGACACCAGGGGTGGTTTCAGGGCCAAAAATATCGATACTGAAAATGTTTCAGTTTCGGTACTGATAGCACCGAACAGCCGAACCCGAACTCGGGTTTCGAACCGAACGACTGAATGTCCGAACATCTGAACGGCGTTCTGTTCGCCCGTCCCTAGCCCTTGTGCACAAAGCAAGATAATTTTATTTATTTATTTATTTATTTATTCAAATTGATAACCCACCCTTCCCGTAAGGCTCAGGTTGATTTACAACCTATAAATACTTATAAAAATCCCTCCCACCCCCTCTTTGCCTCTCCAACCCTATCCCTGCCTGCCAAATGCCTGCCCAAACAAATCTGAATTTCTCATCCTTTTTGGACTTGGGGCCTCAGTTACCGTTGACACACGCTTTGAACCCAGTTTGGGGTTATAATCTACAGGTTGAGTAACACTGGTGTAAAAGACCTGACACACATCAGGTTACCTAACCAGTTGATGAACATGGAATAGAAATCTCATACTCGGGGTGTTCCTCAGGCGCTACATAAAGCTGAAAGTGACTGACTGGAGATGGATCAATTGACAAATTGTACTGTGTATTTATTCTCTACTTTCCTCTGATTCAACCGCAGCTGGCTGTGTTGGAAACTGGGTAGTGGGCTGCATAGATTATTAGTTTCATTCAGCACAGCAGTTCTTGTGTTCTTAGATGTTTGGTCCCTTCTTTTTTTTATTGTGGAAACAACTACTAAAATAAGTGGTGAAATTCAAGTGCACTTTGGAGGATCAGGTCTGAGCCCACAATCATGGAATTCCTTTTAAACCCCAGCCAGGCAAGTTTCTTAATTTTTTGCAAATACACAACTTTCTAGGATGGGGTTTAAAATGTATTATACCAATCTGTAATGGGGTAAAAGGTGCAAACCTAAAGTTGGCTATCTCAGGTTTTGGGGGAGTTCCTTAGAATTTTGAATATTTGGGAGTCCCCAACCCTCTAAGAGGAGGGAGAGGAATATGGCCACATGTTGCCATCAGCTAGAAACACGTGTTACTGATTTGTACTCTCACAGATGTTCTATAACAGGAATAGAGAAGCCCGGGGGCCAAATGCAACCTGTAGTTTGTTTTTATTTGGCCCCGTCGCAGTTCCTGGATCTTGTCTGTGGATCCAGTTCCTGTCCTCAAACATTACATAAGAACATAAGTAGTGCCAGACTGGGTCAGACCAATGGTCCATTGATCCCAGCATCCTGTCCTCTGGCAGTGGCCAATCTTGGTTGCTTGACGTGCCCAACAGGTCACTATGGGGCAATCCATTCCCTGCTGTTCACTCCCAACTTCAGATAGTAAGAGGTTACGTTCTCCAAACCTACCTGGCTAATAGCTGCTAATGGACCGATCCTCCAGAAACTTGTCTAATCCTTTTTTAAACCCAGCTATCCTACTGACCTTGACCACGTCCTCTGGCAACAAAGTCCACAACTTAATTGTGTGTTGAGTGAAAAAATACTTCCTTTATTTGTTTTAAATCTGTTAGTTTCGTGGAGTGTCTCCTAGTACTATCTGAGAAGGTAAATAACCGTTCCCTATTAACATGTTTCACACTACTCATGATTTTATAAACTTATATCATATCCCCTCTGTCATCTCTTCTCCAAGTTGAAGAGCCCCAATTTATCCAGCCTTTCTCCATAGGGGAGCCATTTCATACCCTTTATCATTTTTGTTGCCCTTCTCTCTACCTTTTCTATTTCAACAATATCTTTTTTGAGATGGGTTGACCAGAAATGCACACAATATTCAAGATGCAGTTGCACCATGGACTTATATATAGTAGCATTATGATATTTTCAGTTTTATTCTCTATCCCTTTATGAATAATTCCTAACATCCTGTTTGCTTTTTTGACGGCCGCCGCACAACGAGCTGAGGATTTCAATGTATTTTCCATAATGACTCCAAGGTTCTTTTCCTGAGTGGTAACTCCTAATTTAGAACCCAGCATTGTGTACATAAAGTTTGGATTGTTTTCCCCTATATGCATCACTTTGCACTTATCCACATTGAATTTCATTTGCCATTTAGATGCCCAGTCACCCAGTCTTGCAAGATCCCCCTGCAATTCTTCGCAGTCTGCTCGTGTTTTAACTACCTTCAGTAACTTGGTATCATCTGCAAATTCGATCACCTCACTCAACTTTCCAGATCATTAATGAATGCATTACACAACACCGGTCCCAGTACAGCTCCCTGGGACACTCCACTATTTACCTCTCTCCATTGTGAGAACTGACCATTTAGTCCTACTCTTTGCTTCCTATCCTTCAGCCAGTTACCAATCCACAATAGGACACTGCCTCCTATCCCATGACTTTTTAATTTCCTCAGGAGTCTCTCATGAGGGACCTTATCAAATGCTTGATTCAAGATACACTATATCATCCAGATCCCTTATCCACATGCTTGTTCACACCCTCAAAAAATTCCAATAGATTAGTGAGGCACGACTTTCCTTTGCTAAATCCATCTCGACTTTCTCCCCCACCCTCCACCCCCACCATTAACTCATATATATCTGTATGCCCCAACTATGGTACTGAGACGGTGTTGGTGGCCTTGGTGGATGATCTCCGCTGGGAGATGGACACAGGATGTTCGACCTTTTTGATCCTGCTAGATCTCTCAGCCGCTTTTGATACTGTGGACCACGGGCTGCTGTTGAGACGACTGCGAGACTTGGGGGGTCTGGGTGGGACAGTCCTTGGATGGTTCCGCTCATTCCTCTCGGGTAGAAGCCAGCGGGTGGTGGTGGTGGGCTGAAACATCTAGACCCCGGGTCTTGACCTGTGGCATTCCCAGGGTTCTATTCTGTCTCCACTATTATTTAACGTGTATATGCAGCCTCTGGGGGAGATCGTGAGAGGGTTCGGGGTGCATTGTCACCAATATGCTGATGATACTCAGCTGTACCTCTCGTTTTCAACTGACCCAGGTCCTGCTGTCTCGTTACTCTCCCAATGTTTGGAGGCTGTGGCGGATTGGATGCGGCAAAGCAGACTGAAGCTCAATCCCGATAAGATGGAGGTGATGGTAGTGGGAAGGACGGGGGAGGTGCTGGCCCCTCTGTTAGGGGGGATTCACCCATCTGTTGCTCTTCAAGTTCGGAGTCTGGGGGTGGTTTTGGATTTGGGCCTCCGTCTGGATCGGCAGGTGGAGGTGGTGGCTAAAGCCTCCTTTCGCCAGTTGTATCTGGTACGTGGGCTTCGACCTTACCTCTCCGGGCCCGACCTGGCCACTCTCGTCCATGCCTTCATCACCTCGAGGCTGCAATGCGCTCTGCGTGGGGCTTCCCATGTTTCTGGTTCAGAGGCTTCAGCTAGTGCAGAATGCGGCAGCCCATCTCCTGATGGGGACGGGGTGGCGTGAGCACATAACACCGGTACTCCGTGCTCTGCACTGGCTGCCTATAGCATACCGAGCCAGATTCAAGGTGTTAGTATTGATTTATAAAGCCCTGCACGGTCTGGGTCCCTCATATCTCGGGGACCGTCTCGCCCTCCGCATCTCAGAGCGATCCCTTCAGTCCACCGGGGGCGCCTTTCTGGAGGTCCCTATGTAAGACGGCGGGCCACATGGAGAGGGCATTCTCGGTGGCCAGGCCGCAGTTATGGAATTCCCTCCTGGAGGAGGCTTGCCTGGCCCCGGGCCTGTTGGCCTTTCGACGTGTTTGCAAGACTTGGCTGTTCGCCCAGGCCTTCATAGGGGAGGGGGAGGGTTAGGTGGGGTGGGAGTTTGGTTTTTTAGTGATGTTTTAAATTGTTGGGGTTTGGGTTATTGTTTTTTGTTGTTGTTGTTGTGTTTTATAATATTGTACGCCACCCCGAGATGCCGTAGGCATGAGGGGATGGCTAACAAATTGAAATAAATAAATAAATAAATGATTCTGTTTTTAATAACAATCTCCAGCATTTTGCCTGGCTCATTGAAACAGTGAAAGAGTGAGCTCATTGAAAGAGTGAGCTCACTTGAAGGGTGCAGAGATGTCGACATGCACACAAAGATAGGGGATAGACCCAGGGCAGAGATTCATGATCTGGACTCCCCTCCTTCAATATACAGTCTAATGCATACAGCATTTGTATTTTACTCTGGCCCCATAACTTCCTGACTGCCCCCCATAAGCACCCTTGTCTCCAACTTCTGTAGGGTCCTCTGAACCTTTGCTAATTTTCAATGTGACTCCTGGGAGGGAAAAGGTTCCCCACGCCTGTTCTAAAACATCGCTAGTAGTTGATTTCTATTGATTTATTCCTCACTGTTCCTTTGTGCGGCCCAACTGGTTCTGTTGGGCTTGGATTCGGGGTGGGCGCACTCCTGGCCCAAGCCCCTTAAGCTCAGATTGGAATCCCTGCCCTTGCTCAAAGTGCTTGGCTGTCACAGCACTCTTTTGGGGAAAGGTGTATCTTTTGGGGGGGGAACGACTTAGTTCTGTTCGGTTAATGACATGTCCCCAGCCCTTATGAGGGCTCTATGGGGTTGGGGTCTCTTTGGAAAGGGACAGGACTAAGGTGTTCCCTGCCATGGCTTTACCTCCATGGCTGTGGCATGACACTCCGCTCTGATGAACTGAGCATGGTCAGTGGTAGCAAGATACCACTTTGCAATAAATACCAGTGTAACACACCACTCCACCTTGACACGTCAGGCCCAGACCCCAGCTCCATCAGGCTCAGGCCAGGTTTGGGCCAATGCCGCTGGGCTCAGGTTGGGCTTGTGCCAGGTTTCTGGCGTTACCTCACAGTTCACTTTCTCTAGAGTGCAGGATTTGTCCTTCTATGTTATTACGTGAAGGGAAGGATGGAGACAGAGCTTTGGTTTGATTGTTTCCCTCTCTCAGTCCCTAGCTCATGCAGCTGTCCAGATACACGACAGGCAGGGAGCACAGTGAAGGGATGGCGGTGCCTGTGCATCCTCGGAAGAGGGATGTTCGGGGGTGGGGGTAGTAGATATAGACCCTCCTGGACCTCTTCATGGGGGAAGGGGTCTTTGCACCAGTCCTCGTATAGGTGTTAATCACACTGCCTCCTCTTTCTTGCACAAACACAGAACTGGAGGTATTTGGGCTTTTTCTATGTGACTTTTCTTTTCTGTTGGATATTGTATTAAAGAGGATGTTAAGATATATTGAAGAGTGAAAGCCCAAACCTTAAATCTATGCACCTTGAATTAGGAAGAATGTTGGTATGGTTATTATGGCCATGTACAAGACTGTACTAAGAGAGCCACCTTGTGGTAAGGGAAAGCGTCATACAATTTATCAGTTCTAATACAGACGTATGTACTTTCTGCCCATATATTCTATTTTTGTTTTTTTGTTTTTGTTTTGTTCAGGGTTTATTTGATTCCCTCAGATTTGTACATGGAGGCAATGAGAACCTTTCCAGTGTTAGTTTGTTTTTAGGGATGGGACTTTGAATGGATTTCTGGATTTGGATCTGCTATGGATTTGGATCTTTTTAAAAAAACATTTTTTACAGATTCATATTACAGATCCATATTAAAAATAATAAAAATATTTTAAAATTCATTGCATATGCACAAAATGGCCACCATCCTTAACCAAAAAGGTGGCAATGCTATTGCTACCATTTTGGTTATGGGTGGTACAGTGGCCATTTTGTGCCTGCACAATGAATTGTTTCATATTTTTAGTATGGATCCATAATAAAAATCCATAATTGGTGTGGCGTTTTCAGATTAATCCATAACTGCTGTTTTTGGACAGTTATGGATTAATCAGAATCCATATTGCCCATCCCTAGTTTTTTAGGAAAGGAAATACAGCTTTTGTATGGTCCCATAACTCAAGTATGTCAAGGTGCATCTGAAGTGTATCCTGCCATTCATTTGATGTGAAATATTGTCAAGATTGGAGAGATCAATCAGCCCAACATTTCTGAAAACATCAAATATTTTTATCTATGTCAAGAAAATTAAGGATGTTGTTCTCTCATTGTTATCCTCAGTGTCCATCATTTTTAAGGAATCTAACTCCATAGGATAAACTGGTATGTAAAAAGTATATGTATTTGTGCTGGGCACTGGTTGTAGAGAGAGTATATTTATAAGGGTAAATTCTTTGCTCCAGTAACCCTGGCTTGTCTATAGAACAACCTCCGTAATTAGCAATTCCCTTCTTTTCAGTAAAGCAAGTAGCACTCTGTGCATGACTAATCCTAATTACATTTAATCAATGTTATTGTTCATTATTATTATAAACATTTATATAGCACCAGGGATGTACCTGGCGCTTTACAAAAACTAAGATGGACATGGTCCCTGCCCGAGGGCTTATAATCTAAAGACAGGGGGAGGGGAGACGGGATGATTTCAGACGTTACGGGGCCCTTTGGCCCCATACCGAAATCACTGAAATCATTCCCCCCCGGGATCATCCCGTAACGCCATAGCAGACGTGCCGGGGAGATCCTGGCGGGGAATGTGGGAGGGGGCGGGGCTGCACGGCACAACGTGCAGCCGCACGGCCCCGCCCCCTCCACGCACCCCGCCACCCGCCCTCCGGGGAGACGGGCGGGCGGCGGGGCCACTGCGGGCGGCAGGGCCACTGCGGCCGCCGCGTCGGGCCGGAAGCGCCATGGCCTGGGATCCCGCCGGGGATCCCGAGCCGTGGCGCCCAGCCAGACGTTACTTTTGTTTGGTCCCCGCTGGGGATCTTTTTGACCACGCTTCCCAGGACATGCCCCCGGCTAGCCCGGGAAGCGTGGTTCAAATTGACCCCTTGCAGGTATTGACCGTGGCGAACATCTGGTGGCCGCCAAACAGACGTTCGAGCCACGGTGACCACAGGTGGGTATTCACCGTGGTTCACCGTGATCTCGTAACATCTGAAAATACCCAGGGAAGGGGGAACAGAGGGAGAGACAAGGGATGCAACATTCATGAGGATGTGAGAACTTAGGTACACTTTCTTGGCTTGGTTACAGTAAATTGGGAGTTTACAGATAGCACACGTGTTAAAGTAGCAGGGTGCAGCTTGATAGGGACGCTGCCTCTTTAAGAGGTTAGTGTTCACGTAATGGTGAAGGTGCTATCTGAGGCACAGGCACTATAGTAAGTCAGGGACAGCACCTGACTGCTTGACACCTGGGCTTGGGTGGGGCTGAGACAGCCTAAATTCTGAGGATCTGAGCTGGGGGAGACTGTGAAGAAGTCAGGGAGAGCTCTGCCTCCGCCAAAGAGGAGAGTTACCAGGGGGAGTTTGAGGAGACAGGGGTTGAGGCTGGTCTCTAGATAATTCCAACTCAGAGGGTGCTGCCTCAGTGGCTGGATTTTGGCAGGCGGCGGGTGGGACTGGTGTCTGGCCTGCGACACATGGAAAGAGACGGCAGAGACTTGACCTCATTCAGACATGCTCCAAAGAGCACAAGTGATAGCGTCAGGATGCGAATGTGAAGAATGCGTGCCCAGATGATGTCTCAAAAGGCACCATGCGCATGATTGAGCTTGTTGGCACACTGACACGTATGCTCTACTGACCTGGTTTTTTCAGGTTGGTAGAGTGCACCTGTCAGTGCGCCGACAAGCTCAATCAGGCACGCGGTGCCTTTTCAGATGTCATCTGGGCATGCGTTATTCACATTCTCATCCCACTGCCATCACTTGTAAGTGCTCTTTGGCGCATGTCTGAATGAGCCCTTAGCCCCAGGTACCCTGCACACTTTTACACTGGTCAAAAATTCGGGCAGCTCTAATGTCAGCCATAAAGCCGTCCAGTTAAAAGAGGGCTGAGCCTGCACAGGATGGTATACCTGGGAAGTAGTGGGGTAGAGGACTGAGCCCAGAAGCTGTGAGCTACCATCATGAATGGAGGATTGCACCCTCTATGGAGCCAATCAGTGCAATTATGGAGCTGGATCAAATCAGAGTTAAGGCACTTCTGCGGAGAATCTGGTGGGTGGTCCCGGAAAGATCTGGATGATGGACTCAGCAGAGAGAAGCACTGTGAAACCCACAACAAGGCCAGTGGGGAGGAACAACAACAGACAGAGGCTGCTTTCACACATTACACAAAGAGCAATACTTACCATCCGCCGGCTGCTGCTGGTGCTCCTGCCGGACTGGTCTCGCGCTGCCGCTGCTACTTCGGGTCCCCACCTTCCACCTGTGGGAAAGAAAAGGATCGTGAGTGTCGGGGTTGCGGAGCTTTGAACTGGGACTTCTCCCCCCTTTCCCGTATCCGGAAGCAGCCCGGGGGGCATTTAAGGGAGACACCTGTGGCCGTGGACTGAAGGGCCCTTCAGGGACTGCAGGGGACACATGGGTTGATATCACTGTGAGTTGCTCTGTGACATCAGATTTTCTCCTTGCCTTGTTGTTCTCCTTGGGTTTACAGTCCCCTGGGGCTCTCTACGAGGGGCCATATTTCAAGAAGGGTAATACGTAAGGTTTATGGCTAGAAGGAAGAAGCGGCAGGGAATGGAGACTCGTGTGAGTTTCCTGGCAAAACAACTGACATTGGAAGATTTTTCTTAAGAATCCTCGGGTAGAATCCTCTCTGGAGGAACCCGAGGCTTCTGAGATTCTTCCTGCCTTGGCTGCCCGGCATAGTACCGCCGGGAATGTGGATGGGGACTCATAAGTGGAAGCATTGGCGAGTATCTTGGAATCTCCCTCTCTGCAGATTACTAATGGGACTGGTGATAATACTCCATCTAATGTCGGCACTAATGATGCCTCACCCATGGAGCTAATGGGCAACCACTCCTTTTTAATTGGGGATTTGATTTCCAAGTTATATTTGCAGTTGGAAGGTTTAAATGTCCAGCTTGAACTCCAACGTATTCAACTGGGGACAATTGTAGACTCGATTAATATATGCAGGGAAGAGGTCAAAATGAGAGCTGATCCTGTGGCTTGCCAGAAGGTATCAGTTCAGACTCAAACTCCAGCCTTAAGGGGCATGGATGTGCAAGGTCTTATAGTCCCAGCTTTGGGGAAAGGGGGTGGCTCTCCCATAGTTAGAAAGGGAGGCCCCCTCAAGTATGAACCAAAAGCGATTGCATTTAGTGTTGCTCCTTTGCCACGGGGTTTTTCACCTCTATGGAACTCTAAGTCTAGAATTTGCACCCACCTTTCAAGTATAATGGGTTATTCTGTTTCAGACCATCATATAGAACGTTTTATTTACTTACCCCTGCTTGGAAATATTCAGTGTTTAGTTGTATATTTTTCCTCTTCTTTGATTGTGGACAGTTTAAGATCTTATCTAGACCTGTTCCGCTCATGGGGGGTTTACTTTAGCAGAGTGTACTTAGATATGGAGGTGCGTCCCCTCCTGACTCGAATGTCGACAACTTCCTTAGGTGTTCACAACGGCACCTCTCCATCCCCGCTGTCGGACCCGCTAAATCCCAATTTTATTAATCTACTGAAAAGATCCTTTTGCGGTCCATTCTCTGCCCCAATCGGCAGTAGACTCTGTGGATTGGCAATTCAGGAAGCCAATCCGCTATCCCCTCCATCTTTGGCCTTAGAGCATAATACAATAGGGAGTTTGGTTATTATGCAGACGGCATTGCCATTGAAAGATGCTCATTCCCTAGCGGTCCAGTCCCCAGAGGTAGTTAGAGTTCTGTATTTACTTTCTGCATCTCCTGTGCAGCTTTTAGTTGGCAGGCAAGGGTCCTGCAGTGGCACCCCTCGTTCCCGAAGGATTGACTTAGAGAAAGGTAATCTAGCTAGTGGCAGCCTTGGTAAGATTTCCCCTCCTTTGCCATGACTATCTGATTACTTGATCCCCGGCCATATTACTATTTGCTCATGGAACATAGGTGGCTGGGCTAGACATGCTCCAGCGGTTGACTTGAATACTTAATTTAGGAATTTTCAAATTATCCTTATGCAGGAAACCTGGGCTAAGAACTCCCTGGAATTTGATGGCTATATAGCTTATGATCTTCCTGCCATCTCTTATGATTCCAAAGGGCACACATGTGGGGGGCTGGGATGCTTTGTCGCCCAGAACTCTTCACTTAAAGTTTTGGAGGTAGTTACCTCTCCTCAGCTGGCACTAGGTGTTAACTATAATTACATTTATATCCCCCCATGCTATGCAGGGTCCTATGGAGAACCCATGTGGTCTACCCTGGAATCGCTCATAGAGAATCTTCGTATAAAGTACCCGGGGGGATTAGTAATTGTAACAGGGGATTTTAATGCAAGGTTGGGAATAGATGACCAAACAATTGCCCAGCACTGTGAAGTACGCTCGTATTCTCCGATGGATCTGCTGAACCCTAGAAAATTGAAAGATACTGGTATAAATGCATCTGGGATTAGACTGGCTAAGATGATTCTTAGCCAGGATCTATATATACTTAATGGCTTGGGATTCAGCGATTTAGAGGGAGAATTTACTTATATGAGCACTCATGGTACTAATGTGGTTTTACATCTTGATATCGTCTGCTGCACTTTCTCATGTAGTTGCCTTTGCAATAGGCTCAACCCTGATTGGGGACCACCTTCCAACTGTCCTTTCCCTCTTTTCTTTTTCAACATATGTTGGTGAGAAGAATGTACCTGCCCCAGATTTAACTCACTTGGACATTATTAGGGCACTCTGATGGAATGAAGCCTTGGCTTCCTCTTTGGTCTCCTTGGTTGCCCAGCCTAATAATGCTCAGTTGCAGGGTGTTATTCTTCACTCCTCAAGTGATATGATGGTGGTGGATGGGTACTCCCAACTGAGCTCAAATTTCCAGGCCCATATTCAGAGTCTAATAAAGGGTCCATCAAACCCAAATGTCAATATGGGACAGGCTTGGTTTGATAGGGAGTGCAGGATTGCTCGAGCCAAGTTAAAATGTATGTACCAGGCTTATAGGAATGGGTGTTGTCGATGTCTGCCCCCTGAATATATGGTACTTAGAACAGAATACAGAATACTAATACAAACCAAAAAGAAGTCTTATTGGGAGACACAGTGGTCGAGCCTCTTGCAGGTGGCAGACCAAGGGGATGCGAGGAGGTTCTGGCAGCTGGTTAATGTCTCAACTAAGAGGGAACTGAAGTATTCCTCGCTCCTGTACCACTTCAGGACTGGACAGAGTATTTTGGGAAAGTATATTCCTCGACTCATCCCCTGTCTCGTGGCAATCTCTCCATTGATCTGTTGAACTCTCTACCCTGGCCCCCTGTTTCAGAGGCGGAGGTGGCAGCCCTGGTGGACTCTTTTAAAAATAATAAGGCCCCGGGAATGGATCTTATACATATCAAATTTATTAAATCTTGTAAGGATTGGTGGTTGCCATTGTTGGCGGCACTTTTCACTGCCATAAATAACTCAGGAGTTATTCCATCGGAATGGAGCATAACAGTGGTCATTCCCATACATAAGAAGGGCTCTAGAGTGGATCGCACCAATTACAGACCTATCAGCTTGCTCTGTGTGGTGGGGAAAATATATGCTAAGCTTCTTTTGGATAGATTATTGGCCTGGATGTCCCAATCCAAAGCCCTAGCCCCAGAGCAAGCTGGTTTTCAGCAAGGCCGGTCAACAATAGAACAATGTCTTGTTCTTTCCCACCTTATTAGTAAATATAGATCTTTGAATGGTGCCCTCTATGTAGCCTTCCTGGATCTGAAGGTGGCCTTTGATTCTGTGGATAGGGCCATCCATTGGCAGAAACTTCGGGCATCCTCCATTGTCGGGCGACTTCTTTGTTTGATTACTTCGCTGTATGCCCACTCATCACTTGTGGTGAAGGTCGATCGTCAAGGACATGTAATGGCCCCAGTTAAGACCTCTGTGGGTGTCAGGCAAGGCTGTGTGCTGGCTCCTGCACTCTTTAATTATTATATTAATTATGTGATTTCTATCATGGCAGACCCAATGTTTTCCCCCCCGAAGTTAGCCGCCAGGGCAGTGGGTTGTTTCTGCTATGTGGATGACGTTGCCATATTATCACAAATGTGCATAGACCTTGTTAGGCAATTAAATGCCTTTGTGGCCTTTTGCAAGGCTAACAATTTAACCATCAATTTTGGGAAATCCAAGGTGATGATTTTCTCAAATAAGAAGAAAATCCACCCGTGGGATATAGAGGGTCATTCAATCCAAGAAGTGGTAGCCTTTAGGTATCTAGGCTTACTATTCCATTCATCTGGCTTCACCATATGTGGTGAGAGTGCTTGTGGTGGCAAGGGGGTTGGCTCATTCAATTTTGGGCCTATTTGCATGGCAAGGGAGGATCGCTACCGAACCTGCGCTTCAGGTTTATAACAGTAAAGTCTGGGCACAAATTCTGTATAGTGCTGAGTTGTGGGCTCCTTTCCTTGCGCACAAACTCAATCCAACACAGACAAGATTCTTGAAGCACCTTATAGGAGCTCCAAAGGGAACCACGTATACTGCAATAAGGCTGGAACTCGGGCAGAAAAGTTGGCAGCAGGTAGCCACAGAAATGGCATTAAAGTTTTGGTACAAGTTGTACACCAAACAGGGTTCAGAATTATTGGTGGGTGTTTGGGAGGATAGTTTTGTAAATCCATGGGCTGCAAAGCTGGACGTCTACCTAATGGCAATTGGGCTGTCAAAGGCCTATTTGTTCCATAAATCTTTGGCCCCAATTAGGAAGGAGATCCTCCTGTGGCTTAGCAATATTGAAAGACAGACCTAGCTGGGTGAGGGCCTCCCATATGCAGGCATATCCTTTATGGGTTCCGAGAGCTAGGACAAGTGGCTACATATTTGGTTGCTCCTATTCCTGCGAGAGCTAAACCGCTTATATTTAGTGCGAGAGTTAACGCTTTCCCCTCACAGGTGCTTTCAGGACGCTTCCAGGGTATACTCTATGCAGAAAGAATGTGCCCGTTTGATAATATTGAAACAAACTATGGCACAGATTTTATTTATACTGCCATCTGTATGATAAATTAAGAGAGGAGCTTTTATTGCCTATATTCCTTAAGTTCCCAGGTAGATCTGATGCTACCTTTTTATGTTTAGTGTTGGAAAGTGTAGATCAAATTATTTAAAATGTTGTTGCTTTTTTGTCGTGGGCATGCTATATTAGGAAGACTGTTTTAGAATTTGGTTCTATATCAGACTAGGTGGGTGTTTTTTAAATTAACCCTCTAGCTATGTTTCAGATAATATTAATTGCTTGGGTAGTTTTCTAATAAAGGTACCCAATGTGGGTTGACCTAGCCTAAATCCATAATATTTATATGGTAACAAATATACCCTTGTTGGTTCCTTTTGGCTGTGACACTATGTTCTATATCTGTAAATGGTATTGACTGTGTGGTTAATTTGGGCCTTGGCAGATAGGATGTATCGATTTTTAAACCTGAATTTTATGTTTTCCCCCCTTGGGGCTTGTTTGTTTTTGTATGTCTTGCAATGGTCTATGACTATGCAATAAACTTTACTTACTTACTTACATTACACAATGGGCTATTATAATAACTGGAGATAATACTGGTTATTGTAATTTTGCAATTTTTGTAATGTGTGAATGCACTATTCCCCTTTTATACTGCAAGATTTCCGGTCGTTATAAAAGCCACATTTGGTGGCTCTTGCAGCATAAAAGGGGAATACCTGGTGTTACCTCCAGTTATAATGATAGCCCATTTTGTATGAGTGAAAGGAGCCAGAGAGGCTGTGACTCTGTGGACTGGATCCTGCAGAGACTTAACTCCAGGCACCCTGGACATTGTTACAGTTACTATTAGTGATATTTACTTCAGTAGTTGCTAACAGTCTCAGTCTCACTGAACTAAACGCTGTACAAAACACATAACAAAAAGACCGATACATTAGCATTCTCCGAAGATATGTTTTGGCTCACCCAGTGAGCACAACCATTTAGACAAGGATATTTTCCACTGCAAAGAGGTGTTGATGGATTGAGAGCATTCCATTGGGGAACTGCACTGTAAAAATTCATTGTATTGGCTCCACAGTCTTTGGTTCGTCAGGCTGGCTGGCAGTTGCCAAAAAGAACATTGTGTCAATGGGAATTCAGAACAGCATGGGACAATTACCTTTCAGCGTCTGGATGAAAGGAAGCAACTACAAAAAACATGCACTAGTAGTATCGTTTCTCCTAACAATTTTCTGAAAGTTTAGAAGTATCTAACTCTAGTCAGTGGAATTGCTAGTGTTATATTTGTCGGGAACACTAGAATATCGGGTACATCCATAAATCACCTACAGTGCCTGTAATGTCAGTGGATATTTTATTCCACTGTGTCATAAAAAGCAAAAAGGTACATTACATGTTCAGTTTACATCACATGCACTGTTGTCCACTGTAGAGTCCGAAGAGAACATTGTGTTTCAACTACTAATAATAAATAAAGGACTCTATTTCCAATTTTTAGATAACAAGCTACATTAAGAAAGCTAGTTTCATTCTGGCTCCTGGTTATAACTTTGACTGTATTATCATGTGTTACTTACAACTTAAGGTTTATTCATTCATTAATATATTCATCAATATGCTCTTAAAATACGATGTATTTGCGTGGTATCCTTCTATAAGACCTTGTACAAACAGTGAGTACTGTCAGACATCTGCATTGTGTAAAACCTACCAAAAAGCCGTAATAAATCTGTGGTAAATTATGACATAGTGCTTATTTGTGAAATGTGAATATTTATACTACGTAGTAAATCCATGGAAGAGGTTACTTAGGAGCCTCTTCCATGGATTGCCACAGATTTATCCCATGGTAGAAGTGCTCACATTAGGTCTAAAATGAGTAGTGCTTTTGCTGCTTACAAAAATGCTTGCAATTGCGAGGATAGGGACCAAGATTTCACAGAGATTTCAGTCCTGGTGTGATTTCTCGGTGAGCAGTTAAAAAAAACGGCTGCTGGGTGGGAGTGCTTGTGGGTTTCAAAAGCCATCTTCACGCTTCACCTCCCCAACCCCATCACACCACCAAACAGTTATTTGGCTCGGGGGGGGGGAGTAGCCTTTGAAAGCCACCCAGTGGGTTGCTCAAAAGCGCTCCCCCACCCCCCCGGAACAGGGACCCATTAGTGGGTTGCACACAAGTGGGAAGAGGCCTCCCCAATGAGTTACTTGAAGGCACTCCCTCCCTGGGAATGGAAACCCATTGGGGGTTACACGCAAGTGAGAAGAGGCCTCCCCAATGGGTTACTTGAAGGCGCTCCCTCCCTGGGAATGGAAACCCATTGGGGGTTGCATGTAAGTGGGAAGAGGCCTCCCTGCTCCCTCCCTGCTCAGAAATGCTAAGTTGGAAAAATTCCCAAGTTCAGCTGTGCAGCTTGCAGTCAGGGGGAGGAGAAAGGAGCAGCCATCGGTGATGGGAAGAGTATGAAGCCCTAGCCCCACGGTAAGGTGAGCCAGCCTGGTGAGTACAGGTGCTGAGACTGGCTGCTACGAGCTTCCCTCCCATACTGCCAAACATCTGTTTGGTGGTTGTGTGTGTGTGTGTGGGATTTGAAATAGACAAAAGTCAACTGGGAGCACTGTGGGGAGGGGTGGGCTGCCCCCCCTCCAGCGCTCCCAGCTGTTGCTTGTCAGTTTGGGGGTGTGTTTGTTTTTTACTCGCTTTTAGGAATGGGCGAACAGATCGTGATTCGGGTTCGTCCGTTCGGTTTGGCAGCGTTCAGTTCATACGTTTGGTTCTTTTGTCAGGTTCGCGTTCGGCTGTTTGGTTCAGGTTCAGCCGTTCGGGGGAAAAAAGTATTGCGAGAGCACGTGAAGCCGTGATCGTGCCGGAAACTGGAAATTCGAGTGTGTGCGGAGCTGTGTGGTGAGTGAGTGTGTGTTTGGCTGGGTGGCTGTTCGGTTTGTGTGTTTTGACTGTGTTTGGGTTGGGTTTGGCTGTGTTGTGGTTGTGGTTGGTGTGTGTTGTGGGTGACTGTCTTGGCTGTGGGTGGGGTGATTGTTTTTTTGTTTTTTTTTTTTTTTAAATGAAGAAGGCTGCAGTGCTTATTCGCCGGCTGGGGACCAACTTGCCGCTTGAGGAGGAGGAGGAAGTCGAGGTCGCTGGCACGGCCCCTACTACACCTCCGGTGGTGGTGTCCGGATCCTCGGCTGAGGAGCAAGTGGCGTGCTCAGGAGGTGCTGCCAGGTTTGTAAACTTTTTTTTTACTTTGAGGACAAGAAAGGCTCTATCCGTTAGAGCGAGCTCAATGGCGTGTGGCTGGGTGTGTGGGTGGTGGGCATCAGTCAGGCACAAACAGTGGGCATCAGTGGGTGGCAGCAGATGTTTTCCATAGAGAGAGAGGGTACTGTAGTGTGGGGGGCTCTGGCATGAGCAGCACCCCCACCCAAACATGTGCCAGGCTAGCAAGGGTCTCCACTCTCCAGTTGCCATTCCATTCCCTACGCACCCTCAAATAAGGGAAGGGTCTTTTCAGCCAGGGTCACATCTCCTGTCACCATCCCTAGCACGCCAAGGAGGGCAGGATTTGCATGTGGCAGCCAGGGGCTTTCTAGCTGCAATCCCTAGCATCTTCTAGCACCCCCGGGAGGGCAGGATTTGCACGTGCCAGCCAGGGGCTTTCTAGTTTCAATGCCTAGCATCCCCTAGCACCCATGGGAGGGCAGGATTTGCACGTGCTTTCTAGTTGCAATCCCTAGCACCCACGGGAGGGAGGACTAGTCTAGAGGCATCATCATCATAAATGCATGATATTACTTTGGTGTTCTTAATGTGTTCCCATTTCAGAGAGGAATCGGATGCCAGCCCCAGTGCTGCTGCCAGGACCAGGTCAAGGAGGAGGACCCCTAGGCAGTGGTTGCCAGACTCGCCACTGCAAGTGACACCCCCAGACATTTGGCGCCGGAAATTGGATGTCTGGAGGTTTTTTGACAAGGGCGATGGAATCGCCACATGCAAGGTATGGCACGGGGACTGGAACAGGGAATTAATTGCCCTATGACCTGACCTGTTAGGAACGGAAGACCCCTGCAGAGAGAGATTGGCCACCCAGTCCACCCACTTGTGGAGACAGAATGCAGGCAGGGCTTGACACACCATTGGTCTGACACAGTATGGCACTTATGTTCCTATCTTTTTCTGCTCTTTTTAGCACTGCAAGAAAAGATTCCACCAGCAGAGGGAGGGGACCACATCAGGGCTAATCAGTCAGATTGAGCGCACCCATGGCCTGAGAGTGAGGTGGCAGGCAGAGGAGTCTGGTGTGGCCATGGTCATGGAGCCTCAGTGCCAGAAGAAGGGGAGAAGGCAACTCAGAAACAAAGGCATGTATGCCCTACCCGCCCCCCCAGCCCGGATGTGGAGACCCCCAGGCCACAGGAGAATGTAGAGACCAAGGCATTTCGGGCCCAGCTGCAGTGGCCCACCAGGGACTTAATGGCTGAGGTTCAGCAGTCTGCAGCCACCATGGAGAACCACCTGGTGGAGCAGTTGCAGTTGCAGGTGGTCCAGGTGGAGAGGCAGAAGGTGGAGGCGTACGACCAGTATGTCTCCGCCGAGATGGACCGGCTGAAAATGTACCACCAGGCGCTCTCCAGGTGACATCGGGACATGGAAGGGGCCCTGAACTTTGCAGTCTCCCATGACTACGAGCTGCCAGAGTCTCGGGTGGCTGGCCCTCAGCCCTGTGCTGCGCCCCAATGGCTGTTGCCTTTTCCCCAAGTCCCGGGGGACAGGCCCAGAGACTCCTAGTTTAAATTTATAAATTTCCTTTGAATATTTGCTTTTGGTTTTTAGAATGTTGTTGCTGCTGTTGTTTTATTAAAACTATTTACATAACAAAAAGTTGTTGTATTTATTTTTACGAGCTTCGTGTGACCTGTCCAATCTTTTATCCCTATGTGCTGAAGTTGGTGGTAGCAGCAGGTATAGGAACGCACACAGGCAGGCCGGCACATATCAAATGTTGTGTGTTATATTCCATCTCATTATGGTAGGCTTGCTGCGTGCTGGATGTGGGCATTGGGCGCATGAGCACAGATGGGAATTCTTCCTGGTTCTGCCAGGTGGCAGCCAGGGTAGCTGGATATACCTTCTTTTCCCCCTCTAACCCCCATATCCCCCCTCTAACCCCCATCTCCCTCATTCTAGCTGGGAACCTCTCTCTCTCTTCTGGCCATATAGTGCAGGTGACAGCATGGATGGGATTGTGTCTGCCTCTCCTTCAAGCAGTGGGTGGACTTTCTCTCTATCTCTTGGCAGCAACCTGGGCGGGTAGACAGGCACCTTGGCATGGGAGGCAGGAAGGCGGACTGAGGCAGGCTTTGAGCTTGGCAGCAACCTGGGCGGGCAGACAGGCAGTGTGGCATGGGAGGCAGTAGGGCAGGCAGGCTGGGACATTGTCAGCAGGGCACTCAGATAGGCTAGCAAAGACTGCAACGCAAGAGAGCGAGAGCCAGTCAGTGTCACATAGGTGGGCTGAGATCGTGTAGACATAGGCCGGCTCACAGGTTTACAGCTAAGCTGTGTCATGAGGTCAGTCAGATAAGGTGGCTGAGGCCGTCTACTATTGGGGGGGGGAGAGAGAGGAAGGGCGGGTGCCAGTGTTGGAAGAGAGGGACAGAACCTCAGCAGCACAGGAGCAGTAGCCCTAGCCCAGATTGAGGAAGAGGAGGAGCCCCGTCCCGACTGCCCCTGGCATGGGATGGCATGTGCCACTGCACCANGCTCAGGAGGTGCTGCCAGGTTTGTAAACTTTTTTTTTACTTTGAGGACAAGAAAGGCTCTATCCGTTAGAGCGAGCTCAATGGCGTGTGGCTGGGTGTGTGGGTGGTGGGCATCAGTCAGGCACAAACAGTGGGCATCAGTGGGTGGCAGCAGATGTTTTCCATAGAGAGAGAGGGTACTGTAGTGTGGGGGGCTCTGGCATGAGCAGCACCCCCACCCAAACATGTGCCAGGCTAGCAAGGGTCTCCACTCTCCAGTTGCCATTCCATTCCCTACGCACCCTCAAATAAGGGAAGGGTCTTTTCAGCCAGGGTCACATCTCCTGTCACCATCCCTAGCACGCCAAGGAGGGCAGTATTTGCATGTGGCAGCCAGGGGCTTTCTAGCTGCAATCCCTAGCATCTTCTAGCACCCCCGGGAGGGCAGGATTTGCACGTGCCAGCCAGGGGCTTTCTAGTTTCAATGCCTAGCATCCCCTAGCACCCATGGGAGGGCAGGATTTGCACGTGCTTTCTAGTTGCAATCCCTAGCACCCACGGGAGGGAGGACTAGTCTAGAGGCATCATCATCATAAATGCATGATATTACTTTGGTGTTCTTAATGTGTTCCCATTTCAGAGAGGAATCGGATGCCAGCCCCAGTGCTGCTGCCAGGACCAGGTCAAGGAGGAGGACCCCTAGGCAGTGGTTGCCAGACTCGCCACTGCAAGTGACACCCCCAGACATTTGGCGCCGGAAATTGGATGTCTGGAGGTTTTTTGACAAGGGCGATGGAATCGCCACATGCAAGGTATGGCACGGGGACTGGAACAGGGAATTAATTGCCCTATGACCTGACCTGTTAGGAACGGAAGACCCCTGCAGAGAGAGATTGGCCACCCAGTCCACCCACTTGTGGAGACAGAATGCAGGCAGGGCTTGACACACCATTGGTCTGACACAGTATGGCACTTATGTTCCTATCTTTTTCTGCTCTTTTTAGCACTGCAAGAAAAGATTCCACCAGCAGAGGGAGGGGACCACATCAGGGCTAATCAGTCAGATTGAGCGCACCCATGGCCTGAGAGTGAGGTGGCAGGCAGAGGAGTCTGGTGTGGCCATGGTCATGGAGCCTCAGTGCCAGAAGAAGGGGAGAAGGCAACTCAGAAACAAAGGCATGTATGCCCTAACCGCCCCCCCAGCCCGGATGTGGAGACCCCCAGGCCACAGGAGAATGTAGAGACCAAGGCATTTCGGGCCCAGCTGCAGTGGCCCACCAGGGACTTAATGGCTGAGGTTCAGCAGTCTGCAGCCACCATGGAGAACCACCTGGTGGAGCAGTTGCAGTTGCAGGTGGTCCAGGTGGAGAGGCAGAAGGTGGAGGCGTACGACCAGTATGTCTCCGCCGAGATGGACCGGCTGAAAATGTACCACCAGGCGCTCTCCAGGTGACATCGGGACATGGAAGGGGCCCTGAACTTTGCAGTCTCCCATGACTACGAGCTGCCAGAGTCTCGGGTGGCTGGCCCTCAGCCCTGTGCTGCGCCCCAATGGCTGTTGCCTTTTCCCCAAGTCCCGGGGGACAGGCCCAGAGACTCCTAGTTTAAATTTATAAATTTCCTTTGAATATTTGCTTTTGGTTTTTAGAATGTTGTTGCTGCTGTTGTTTTATTAAAACTATTTACATAACAAAAAGTTGTTGTATTTATTTTTACGAGCTTCGTGTGACCTGTCCAATCTTTTATCCCTATGTGCTGAAGTTGGTGGTAGCAGCAGGTATAGGAACGCACACAGGCAGGCCGGCACATATCAAATGTTGTGTGTTATATTCCATCTCATTATGGTAGGCTTGCTGCGTGCTGGATGTGGGCATTGGGCGCATGAGCACAGATGGGAATTCTTCCTGGTTCTGCCAGGTGGCAGCCAGGGTAGCTGGATATACCTTCTTTTCCCCCTCTAACCCCCATATCCCCCCTCTAACCCCCATCTCCCTCATTCTAGCTGGGAACCTCTCTCTCTCTTCTGGCCATATAGTGCAGGTGACAGCATGGATGGGATTGTGTCTGCCTCTCCTTCAAGCAGTGGGTGGACTTTCTCTCTATCTCTTGGCAGCAACCTGGGCGGGTAGACAGGCACCTTGGCATGGGAGGCAGGAAGGCGGACTGAGGCAGGCTTTGAGCTTGGCAGCAACCTGGGCGGGCAGACAGGCAGTGTGGCATGGGAGGCAGTAGGGCAGGCAGGCTGGGACATTGTCAGCAGGGCACTCAGATAGGCTAGCAAAGACTGCAACGCAAGAGAGCGAGAGCCAGTCAGTGTCACATAGGTGGGCTGAGATCGTGTAGACATAGGCCGGCTCACAGGTTTACAGCTAAGCTGTGTCATGAGGTCAGTCAGATAAGGTGGCTGAGGCCGTCTACTATTGGGGGGGGGAGAGAGAGGAAGGGCGGGTGCCAGTGTTGGAAGAGAGGGACAGAACCTCAGCAGCACAGGAGCAGTAGCCCTAGCCCAGATTGAGGAAGAGGAGGAGCCCCGTCCCGACTGCCCCTGGCATGGGATGGCATGTGCCACTGCACCATCAGGGGCAGTTCGGGGAATCCGAGCAGCGGAAGGTTCACCTTCAGGAACAGCAACTGCTCCACCAACTTGGCCCCCAGTCTCAGGCGGTGAGGGGCGCAAATGTCCCCCGCCATAGAGAACACCCTCTCACTGGGGACACTGGTTGGTGGGCAGGACATTATACCTTTGGCCACTTTTTATAGTGCCTGCCACACGTTGGCCTTGCTGGCCCAGTAGGCCAAGGGATTGCTGCTGGGATCAATACATGGCTCCTCCTCCAGGTAGGTCTCCACTGCTGCTGAGGCGCCATCATACTGGTAGCTCTGGGTGGGCACTGTCTGCCCCACTGCCCTCAGTCATGCTACTTTCCCTTTTGTGCTGGGCCCCATGCTCCCCAGAGTGGTCTGCACAGAGGAGGAGCTGCTGGCAGTAGGGCTCCTGCTGCTGCTGGTCATGCTGCTGCTACCGCTAGGGCTGGGGGCAGGGATAGACCCAGATGGCTGGAAGGGGTCGCTACTCCCACCATCCCCAGGGGTGTCCTGCTGCATGGCCCACTCTGCCTGCCGGACCTTCTGCGCCAGCGCATCCTTCTTGAGGCCATAGACAGCTGTCTCATGTGCCATGCTGCCCTTGATCCTGGGGTCCAGCATGGCTGCCAGGACATATTCCTCCCGGTGCAGGAACTTGTCAAAGTGTGCACTCAGCCCTGCCTTCAGCTTCTGCACAAGGTCAATTGCCTCATCTGACATCCTCCTGCCCTGAAGGGCACAATCCCGTGCGACTCCCCCCCCCCGAATCTCATCCAGGCTACTGTGGAGACTATGGACCAGCGGGGTCACTTGGCTGAGGGTGGCAGTGGAGCTGCTCAAGGTCTCCGTGATGGCCAGGAATGGCCTCAGGATGAAGACCATGTGAGCTAGAATCTCCCATTCCTCCCTGTTCTACCCTGGAGGTGCCTCAATGTCTTTCTCCAGTTCCACCTGATGCAGGGCGGCTTTCTGC
>QEPC01006211.1:766914-875883 GCA_003113815.1 Sphenodon punctatus
TGGTGACATCGCACCCCGAACCCTCTCACGACCTCCCCCAAGGGCTGCATATATGCATTAAATAATAATGGAGACAGGATGGAACCCTGTGGAATGCCGCATGATAAAGCATGGGGGTAAGATGTCTCATCCCCCAACACCACCCGCTGGCTTCTCCCTAAGAGAAATGAATGGAACCATTCAAGAACAGTCCCATCCAGACCCCCCAGGTCACGCAACCATCTCAACAGCAGCCCATGGTCCACGGTGTCAAAAGCGGCCAAGAGATCTAGCAGGATGAGAAATGTTGAACATCCTGCATCCATCTCCCAGCAGAGATCGTCGACCAAGGCCACCAATGCCATCTCAGTACCGTAGAACCCAATCTGGCGGAACCCGGATTGAAAAGGAAAACAATGATATCCAGGAAACCAATGTGATCTAGATGCGCCTGGAGCTGAATCGCCACCGCCCGTTCAACAACCTTCCCTAAAAAGGGAAGGTTAGAGATGGGTCGGTAGCTGGCAACTGTGTCCACATCCAAAGATGGTTTCTTCAGCAGGGGCCGCACCACAGCCTCCCTGAGGCTGGGCAACAACCTCCCCTGCTGCAAGGACGCGTTCACCACCCTCGCCAGCACTGTCCCCAGTGTCTCCCTGGAGGCTTTCACCAACCAGGAAGGGCATGGATCAAGTTCGCAACAGGTGGTTCTCACAGACCCCAAGACATCCGCTGCATCGGCTGACGTCACTTCCTGAAACTCCCCCCACAAAGCTGGACCAGACGGTGCCTCCATCACCTCACTCTCTCCCCCCTACTGCCCCCAATCCAGTGTCAAAGTCGCTCTGAATCTGAGTGGTATCTTGTCTGCGAAGTAGCTGACAAACTCCTCACAGTGGGCCAGGGACAAGTCCCCATCCAGGCGGAGGGAGGCCAGAATGACCAGCCCCCGCACCACCCGAAACAGCTCCACCGGGCATGACTTCGCAGACGCTAGAGGACAGCAAGGAACTCCTTCCTTGCTGTCCTCACAGCCTCAACATAGGACCACAAATGGGCCCTATGGAGAAGTCGGTCGGAATCAGATCGAGTCTGATGCCAGTATCGCTCAAGCCTCCTGCCTACTCATTTCATACACCGCAGCCCCTCATTAAACCAAGGGGCCCTGCGGTGATGAGACTGAGGCAGAGGGTGTCTCAGAGCCACCCTGTCAGTGGCCTCCCCGAGCAAGCTGTTCCAACACTGGACGAGCTCATTGACAGAGTGACTGTCCAGATCCAAGGTTAATTCCCTCAGGACCTCTTGGAACCGCTGGGGTTCCATCAGCCTCCGAGGGCAGACCATCCTAACTGGCCCTTCCCCCTTCTGGAGGGGGTGCGCTGAGAGACTGGCCTGAAGGAGATAATGGTCCGTCCATGACAAGGCCACTGCCCTAACCTCCCCCACAACCGGACCCCCCGCCTCAAGGCCAGAACCGAAGATCAGGTCGAGGGTATGCCCCCCCATGTGGGTCGGGCAGATAACCTCCTGGGACAAATCAATGGTGGCCATGAATTCCCACTCCGCTCCCACAAGTCTGGCATTGGCGTGGATGTTGAAGTCCCCCAGAACCAAAGTCCTAGAGGAGCCCAGCACCACCTCCGAAGTCAGCTCTGCTAGAGTGGAAAAGGATGCCGCCGGACAGGAATGGGCCCGGTATACCAGCAGCACTCCTAGCTTGCCCCTGGCCAAATCAAACACCACGTGAAGGGCCTCAATACCCGCAATCTCCTGAACTGGATACCTCCTAACAGGCCAGTCCTCTCTAAAAATAATCACTACACCACCTCCCCAGCCATCCGGCCATCATGTGCTGATACCACAACATTCTCTTCAGTGGTGTGTATACAGTGCAACACAAGCCTGGTATCAGCTTCCTTGTGGTTTGTCTATAGCTGCTGAGTATCCAAAACAGGGTTTGATGTTTGTACTTCGTCTTCTCCTTGGAATTCATCAGCAACTATGATTGATTTGCCTGCAGGAGCATTTACAATAAGACAGTTTGAGAGGAAACATGCTAAGTCTGCCTTGTTACCAGGCACAGCTAGAAAGTCAGTCCAGTTGTTGGAAACTGGCACAGATCTATCTTCCGCTATTCTTCTGACTGGATGAGAATGTTTCAAAATGTCTCGCCTTAGTTGATATTTCTCTATACTGGTCAAAAACAATATTGATTCTGTCAAAGGGTCTTCCCATATTCATAATGAGTTCAAGAAATGAATCTTTAAGCTCACTGAAGTTTCTGACTCCTGCAGGCTTTCCAAGTGCCACAACTAGGGCTTGGCCATCTATCAGCAGACCAGATGTTCCATCAAGAGTAATCTCTGGGGGACAGGTCACACCCTCTGTCAACACATCTGCCAGAATTGCTTTGTTGCCTGTCCTGAGGTTGCCATTTGTGTATGCAAGGCAAACTGGCACAATCGTCAGCTCATGTTATAACATCTTGTGTAGATCCACCTTCTACTGGCTTGATATGTAGTGATTAGGCGCTGAAGTATATTTCTGTCTGCCTTCAGGGTGGATTCTTTTCCCTTGGCTTCTATCATTACTTCATAGAGAGATGAGAAGGTCAGAGCGTGTGTCTTGTGTAGTGGATCTGTGAACTTTATTTTTGTCCGACCATCATCAGAGACAACAAGTCTATCCTTCACAGAATTGTTCAGTTGTATTTGGCCCATCTCCTCAGTGTTCGGGAGAGATTTTTTGAATATCACATGTTGCCAAATCCTTAGTAGCAATGTTCTGAAGAACATCACATGAAAATTCTTGTGCAAATATGTTGAATCTCTGCAGAACTGACACAATTTTTTTTTCATCTTCATTATCACGTTTCAGTCTAACTGGAGTGGTTTTATTGTGACTCATTTTGTAATCAGTCCCAATTATGAAAAATGTCTTTGTTTTGGTGGCAATGCAGGTCCTGAGGTTGTATGACAAAGCCCATCTGTTCAATGCTGATGTGGTTTTCGTAATTCCTACAATACCACCTCCTTTCTTGCCTATTGCATTTAGCTACTCTAGGCCACGATCAGGATCCACTTGGTTGAATTTCTGTTCTGCTCCCTTCACAATGAAGTTTCCTTTCAGGACGCATCTTTGACTTCATCAGGTAGCTGGTTCATCTCAGCCAAGTACACACAACCCCATCTGGTGTAATTAGTGTGATAGTAACATTGGAAATATGGAAGCATTTCTCAGAAAGCAAATAAATGTAGCTCCCAAAGACCATCATGCTGGGCCCTGATGAACAGGAGTAGTATGCATACCATAGTCATATACTGCCACCAGTATTGAAAGCTAATGTTTTTCTCTTTAGGGAGTATAAATTCAGTTATGTGATTATGAAATTGGGTAGGTGACAGAATTGTTACTAGAGCAATCTTATGGATCATCTGACTTTGATGTATTCACTAATTCTTCCGTGAAGTCAGGATCCTGCTCTTGCAGATATAAAAGTAGTTGAGGAAGAAGTAGTTGCCACATAGCTTGTAGTGTTAGTTTATGGGCACGTATTCTGTTTGCAAAAGATTTACCAGACGTGGCTTTTTCTGTCAAAATTGGTCTCAAAATGTCACTTTCTATCCAAATATCTTCCAATCCAGAATCTTTCATGTGTTGTCCCAAGAGCTTCAGAAGCTTCATCAATGTATGGAGGCCTCCTAGTTGGGGAATCAGAACATCCTTGTATTATGGTACTTTCCATTTCAGCTCCATGGGGTAACCCTTCGTTTTCTCAAACCATTCTTCTTTCACTTCCCTGAACTGTGGCTCGCAGCTACCTTCTACAATGTTGACAGGGATCATAGCTTGCAGTTCTTCTGGAATGCTCAAAATCGCATGAGGCGATGGTGCAATTTTCTTCAGTAGTTCTTCATCAGCAGATTTATTTTTGCCAAGCTGTTAGTTGTGTACCATGGAAAGTGTTTTTAACATCAAGAGTTGAATCACTGATATCTATGTTGTCTGCTGAGAAGTGTACAAATTGTCTCTGTACCAGATGTAGTGGGATTACTGTACCATTTGTATGGTCCATGCTTTTTAATGTTGACTTGGCCAATGCTGTGTCAATTTTGAGAATGTTCCTGTAGCTAACAATGTGATCAGCATGATGGAATAACTTCACAAGTTGTTTAGACCTTGTAGCCTGGTGCAGAGTTGATCCAAGGCCAACATGTTTAGGAGTCATTTTCTTCCCTCCAGTCATGCTATAGATAACATACTGTGCAAGACTAACCACCCTTGATCTTTTGAAATATTCTTGTTCATCCGAATCCTGTTCCTCCGTATCTGCTTCCAGCAGTGTCTGATCACCTATCAGGAGACAAAGAAACATATAAAGACTGGATGGGACACACTCTATTGCTGCCTCTTTGGTAACATCTACTCCTTTGTATGGTGGATGAGCTAGTATATCTGGTCGAAGTTTTAATGCTACATAGATCATGGAGAGAAACTCATCTTCATCTTGCGAATTGAAGATGAGGATAGTAGTGGATACCTCATCCAACTCCTGATCGTGCACTGTCCATTGAGAAAACAGAATTTTGTTGAATTTTATTGGTACAAGGATTGTTTGCTTATCAGCTCCAGGCTGATCAAGCAGTACAATGAAGTCATAGATGTCCTTGACATAGGATGACAATTTCTCTTTGAATGTTGGTTTCTGACTTGTAAAGGATCTGCGGGTTTCTATGTTTGTTTCATTAGCTAGTTTCCCATAGCGCATCTAAACTTTTTCCAGTTCCAAAACATGACCTTTAGCTGCAGAGTTCTTCAATTCCTGCCCAAGTCAAATCATAGCTAAATCGACACCACTGTTATCAGCTTTGCTCATATCTCTAAAAAGTTTCTTTCAGCAATTTGGGTGGTAGCGCCCATCAGCAGACATAAGATCATTAACACCCGCTATGCGAACACTGATATACTCCACATACTTAGCAGCTGAAATAATTCAATTGCTCATGTTCTTTGTGCTAACAGCAGACATTTTCTGTTTAATTTTGGTGTCTTTGCAGAACATGCAAAGATTCCAGTTCATTCGCTGTGAACGACTGCGTAACCATGAACATGCTGACAGCGGAACGTTAACTGCTTCAGCAGAGGAAGTTGTAGCTCTGGAATCATTACATTTTCTTAATATCTCAATTTTTCCTTTGTGGGTATAATCAGAATAATATGACTTATGCCGTAACAGAGTTGGTGCACAGTCTGACGCAGTCTGAATAGCAGACAATACATTCAGTCTATGGTATCTCTGTACTTCAAATCTGGTAACGTCTGCCTTGCTGCAGTCAATTCTTTCACAGAGGTGAGACATTGGGTGAAAACAGACATGATGCTAACTACCCTTTAACCACCCTTGGTGGTTATTTATGCATGTTGCAGGGCTGTATTGGTGTCCTATGCAGTCCTGAAACATGCATAAATGACCACCAAGGGTGGTTAAAGGGTGGTTAGCGTCATGTCTGTTTTCTCCCATTGTGCTGTTGAAGCAAATAGTACATCTTTTTTGGATTCTTGGCAAATGATGCACATATCAGGGGACAACAGCTTCAGTCACTTGAAATTGAAAATTGGATTCATGGTTGCGTTTACCTGAAACAAAACATGTTAGAATAAATTTTTTCTTCACACTACGAAATGTGTAGTTAGCAAACCACTTTTCCCACAGAAGTTTGGTATGCTGGAACCTAATACTTTGTTTGATTCACTCTATTTGCATATCTTAGGAAAGAAATTGTCTAAAAAACTAATAGATTCTAATTAAAACCCTAATTTTTTTAAAAAAATTCCAACTAAAATGTCTTTCAAAAGATTTTCACTCAAAAATATTTAACATACCCTTCTTCTGGGATGTTAATTATGTTGGTGGGTATCAAAATCATAATAGACGCAAAAACAGTTATCATCCTCCATTTAGAAGTTTGGGCCATTAGTAGTTTTGGTTGGTGGCCATTTTGTTTTTTGAGATGTTTGACCACAAAGCTTCCTAATACAGCTTGGCAAACAAAATATTTGGTTTCAGCATCCCCAAATCCATTGATGTTATGTCTAAAGACACCCCATGCCTCCATCTTTTAAATAACCCATACGTATTAAGCATGTGCTATTCATTGATTTATTGTTTGTCTAGATTTAATTTGTCTTTATTTATGATTGTCTCCACTAATTTAGGGAACACTGTCCTTTATACACAAGAACACTCTGAAGATCCATTTTAGTTAACGAGTTTAGGAACAAATAGTTTCAGTCAAAACATGTAAAAACGTCAGTCAACCCACGATGTCATAAACAATCTGAAAAGCATTGGACAATACTTACCTTTCAAAATGTCTTATTTTAAGTTGCTTTTATGACCATTTTTACAGACACTGATAATTGCTCTGCTGTTGTTCACTTACATTTAACATGATTCATTGTTAAGATTACGATGCACAGAAGGCACTCTCTGCACCTCACTATCAAAATGAATTAAATGCATTGTCACTTTCTGTACGTGCAAGTCTTTACATCCACTTTCACTATGTTTTCTAAAATCCTTCTCTGAAAAAGCCATCAGGCACAGATCTCAGACAAAATGTGCAAAAATAGATGCCGATATTGCAGGAATAATCAGTACCAAAGGCAAAGCCGTTGTAAAATTTTACTCTGAATGCTGATGTAACAGAATATAGGACATAAAAGACTGTCATCTGCCTTGGCAGTCAGTCAGTCCCTGTGACAAAGTTCCTAACTGTGGGGAAGTTATGTGAAAAAGGCCTAATCCAAAGCTATTGATGTTTATAGGAGATTTTCTCTTTTCCCTCAGAACCAGGATCAGAGTCTCTATCTATGGATGATGAAATGCGTGACTGCGAGGTCTCACTGTTGTCATAAGCATGACACCTTCTCAAGAGGACACTATCTGAAAGAAATACAAAGAAAATAATTGCTACCGTCTTAAACTTCTCTTCTGCGGAATATCTACGTTCGTTTTTGATAACCCTCACAGAAAGGAGGGGGAAAAAAAAAGCTAGCAACTTCACAGTACTTGAAGCACACCTGATAATGGAGTAACTACTTTACACAAGAATACTTGCTTATTTATTGCAAGAATAGATATTTTAGGCCCACCTCTGCAATAGCTTTGTAAGAAAAGTAATAATTCCCTGTCGAGTATATATGATTAACGGTGAAACGGATTGTGTAGTAGTGAGTTCTGAATGTTCCGGTCTCCTCTTTTTCAAGGCACAAGGACACTCTGTCCCTCATTTCTTTTTAAGAAGGATCTTATGAATAGTATCTCAACTCACCTGTGGTGTTCCTTTTATATCTAGAAAAATAATGGATGAGACTGAGAACAGCAAGAGGGAGAAAGCAGAAGTACTGTCTACGTGCTTACCACCAAACAAAGGTGTCAAGTAAAAAGTAAATTAAACTTGAAGTACAGGAAAAGATTTGGGGAAATGTATGATGTCCTGTACCTGGGAAAATCTTTTTTTCAAGAGCAGGAAAAACACAAAAATGATGCATGCTGTCCTCTAGACCAGGACTGCAAACTGCCCTTGCAAATAGTCTTTTTTTTCTTTTCTTTTTAATTCTCTAACCAAATATAAAATTAAATAAGCCAATCTAATAATTTCCTAACTGCCGGCATTTTGACTCTGAACCCTTTTTTCTTTAACTGAGTGGCAGGGAGAATAGGACTGTAAATGGAATGGATCATTCTTAAGTTATTTTGATAATTTAATTCTCAGTAATAAGGACCTAAGAGGCTAATGTTCTGCTACTAATGGAATATGTGAGCTAAAATGACTGCCCATGTATACATTCAATTAAATATCCATGAATTTGAGGTATTGTATTTGGCTGCTTTTCAGACTAGAAGAGAACTGTAGGAGAGGTACGCTGTGTGTTTGACAGTGTTACATACAAATATAAAGGACATACAAAGGACCTTATGTGCAGAACAGTACACTGTGCATTTGACAGTGTTACTTACAAATATAAAGGATACACAAAGATATACAAAGGATCCGCACATGCACAGAATAACTGCCCTTTTCCAAAATGGCACTGATGCTGCTGGTGCCATTTTGGAAAAGGGTGTGAATGCACATAACAGCCCTGGTGGCCATTTTGCACATCCAGAGGATTGGTTTTAAACTAGAACTTGTGGGAAATCCAACAGGCAGTGGCATCTGTTCAGGAGGATGTTAACTTAGGGGATTTAGAGTTGCTTAAGACTGAGCAAGGGATAAAAATTAAGGGACTTCAGGTGGAATTCACTGGAGAACCAATAAATAACAATTCCAGGGTGCCTGATATAGTCCCCTATAATGTGAACAGCAAGAAGAATAAAACGAATACGCATAAATAGCTATATGCAAATGCTAGAAGCCTAAAAAGTAAGGTGGGAGAATTAGAGTGTATGGCACTAAATGAAGCTCTAGACATTATAGGCATCACAGAGACATGGTGGAATGAGGATAAGCAATGGGACACTGTAATACCAGGGTACAACATATATCGGAATGACAGAGTAGATCGAGTTGGTGGTGGGGTGGTTCTATATGTAAAAGAAAATATTGAGTCAAGTACAATTAAAAATTTAAAGGATGCAAACTGTTCCCTAGAATCTCTATGGATAGAAATTCCAGGTATAAAGGGGAAGAGTATCACAGTAGAGCTATATTATCGTCCCCCTGACCAGGACGGAGAGACTGATAAAGCAATGCTAAAAGAGATTAGACAGGCTACTAAAGTTGGCAACATAATAATAATAACGGGTGACTTCAATTACCCTAATATTGATTGGGGGAATGTGTTATGGGGGTAGGGGTAGCTGGGAGTGGTAAGGGAGGAGCAAGGGGGGACACAAGGGGGCTGGCACGGTACACTCTCAGAAGCAAGGACCAGGGTGGTAATAATTCCCTCAGGTTGTCGTGTGGGCTTTCCCTCCAAACTAAGGGGCAACCCGACTCATCACAGGGAAGGAGAGGAACCAGTGGCCAGAGGGTAAGGGAGGAAGGACACACAAGGCAACACAGACTCTACTTACGCTCTCCGCGGGGTCCAGGGCACTGTGCTGGAAGGGTGGGCGGAGGGAAAGGTAAGGGGGTCTTTGGGGTGCAAGGATGGGGACAGGGAAGGGAGTCAGGGAACCGGAGGGGGGAAGGACAAACTGTCAGGGATCCTGGAAGGGAGATGGGTACACACGCTCACCGGTGGAGGGGAGGGGAGGATTCACTCACAGACTCTCTGATCACAACGGGGAAGCTCAACACCCACTTGATAGAACACTGGAAGGAAGGAACACACAAAGGGGGGAAGCAGACAATACCACAAGGACTCTCTCTCTCTTTCTACCAACCAGAAACAAGGAACCATGGAACAAGGGGTCAGCCTCTCTTGCAATTACTGGTGGGGTTCTGGTGCCCTGCTGGCAACTTTATAGTCCCAGGAACAGTGGCTGGGCATGGGATGCGGCTACAGCCCCGCCCCCGACATTGCCCCGCCAGCTGCGCGCTGCGCTGAGGCAGGGCAAGCTCTGAAACCGCGGCAGGGTGCATGCTCACTGTCTGGGGACTCGCCTCACCCCTCCAGCAGCTGTTGCGGGGTGTCCCCTCCACCGTGCCTGTATCCGGGGGCGCGGCGTGACAGAATGTTTCCTCAGGGCGGGATGTGGAGGTCAAATTTCTGGATGCTGTAAATGACTGCTTCCTAGAACAGCTGGTTCTGGAACCAACAAGAGGAAGAGCTATTCTAGATCTAGTCCTGAGTGGCATGCAGGATTTGGTGCAAGGAGTAACTGTGGTGGAACCACTAGGCAATAGCGATCGTAATATGATTACATTTGACATAATTTCTGGAGGGAGAAAGAGAAACAAAAGTACAGCAGTAGCATTTAACTTTAAGAAGGGAGACTATGACAAAATGAGGAAACTAGTTAAAAAGAAACTAAAAAACCCAGCTGCAAGGGCTACAAGTTTGCAAGAGGCATGGAGGCTGTTTAAAAGCACCCTTCTGGAAGCCCAGATTAAATGCATCCCGCAAGTTAAAAAAGGAAGTCGGAAGACCAAAAGTCTTCCACTATGGCTCAATGGGGAGGTGAGGGAGGTTATTAGAGCCAAAAAGGCATCCTTTAAGAAATAGAAGGCTAGTCCCAATGAAAATAATACGAAAGAGCATAAACACTGGCAACGTAAATGTAAAGTGTTAATAAGGCAGGCCAAGAGAGATTTTGAAGGGAGGTTTGCTAAGAGGCAAAAACAAGCAACAAAAACTTCTTAAAATACATCAGAAGCAAGAAGCCTGCTAGGGAGTCAGTTGGGCCATTAGATGACAAGGGAGTAAAAGGGGCACTCGGGGAGGATAAGGACATTGCAGAGAAGCTGAATGAGTTCTTTGCGTCTGTCTTCACTGTGGAGATTTTGGGGGAGGTACCCATGCCAGATCCTTGCTTTGTGGGCGAGGAATTGGAAGAGCTGTTACAAATCAATGTGATGTTGGAGGCTGTTCTAAGGCAAATTGACAAACTGAATACTAACAAGTCACCAGGGCCAGATGGCATTCACCCCAGAGTTCTGAAGGAACTAAAATATGAAACTGTAGATCTACTGTTAGTAATTTGTAACCTGTCACTAAAATCTGCCACTGTACCTGAGGACTGGAGGGTGGCAAATGTAACCCCGATATTTAAAAAGGGGGTGGAGCGGGGGAGAACAGGCCACAATCTACGGGGAGCCGCTGCTGTTCCAGCTCCAGGGTAAGAGTGGGGCTTTAGTGCGATCATCTGGTGAGCGGGAGTGATCCCCCCGCTCTTGCTGTGTGTTCGTGTTGTGTGCCTTCCCTGCAGGAGCAGGGTGGACTGCCTGACCCCTGAAGAAGTGACTGAGGGCTGAGTGCTTGAGTGGTGAGATCTGGACTGCCCGGAACGTGGAATTGCCATCAGCTTCGACTAGAGCAAACAGCTAGTGCCGTAGGCGCACGCCAGGGGTCACGCGCCTAAGCGCTGCATGCGCAAGGGCGCTCTTGTGTGCACGCCTTAGGTGTGGGGCAGGGGCATCGGGGGCTCCTGAGGCTGCCTTCACTCTCCTGTAATATGGCTAGCAACAAGAGACCACAAGCGGAGACTGCTGATATTTCCCCACTGACCCCGGCACTGGCAAAGCAAAGGAAGATCAATGGGTTCCTCTGTCAGGCCCCTGCGAGCGGCTGGAGGAACGGTAGTCATCATAAGGTTCCCTCCTCAAGGTACTGTTGTTCTTCAACTAAACCACCGCAGGTGTCGGACATTTCTTCTTCTAATGACCACCTGGTGGAGTCTTCTCAACCCATCAAGGTTGTTAATTCCAGCCCTGTGGCTGTGAATGTGGTGGTGGGGACAAACTTTCTCCCTGATAATTACCTTACAGATTTTATGTCGGATCATGTTTCACTGACCACTGAAACTCTCAGGTTTATGTTTTTACAACTTAATCAGTTAAATGAAAAAATGGATTCTCTTATTTTGTTTAGGGGTAGGGTTGATCCCTTAAGGGATAGGCAAGGGGAGGTCCAGCAGTCCTGGAAGTGTGTTGCACCTTCACGATGTTCTATCCCTGTGCCCCAGAATTCTCAGTCCTCAATTCCTTCCTTGTTGATGGCCCCTCCTCAGGCTCCCGGTTTACAGGGTACTGAGGCTTTTGGGCCGCTCCAGTGCAATTTGATTTTTATTATTCTCCCTTTACCTGGTGGTCGTCTTCCTTATTGAGATACTCCACTAGATGTTGCTGAGCATTTGAGAGTGCTCTTAAATAATCCGGTAACTAGACACGACATTATTTCTGTTGACCTAATATTAAAGTCTAGGGTAAGACAGCTGATTAATGTCAAATTTAAAACTCTGGAAACGGTTTCTTTAGCCAGGGAGAATCAAGCTCTTTTGAGCAATAAGGCGGTGTTTGTCTCTAAAGTTTACGAAACTAAGACTGGAGTTTTATGCACTGGGGATAGAGACCTGTTACAAAGGGAAATACCATTAGGAGTAAACCCTGAGCAGTTAACCCCAGTTTCTCCCCCAGTGCCCCTAACAGCTGAGAATGCCTTTGGCTCTATGGCCAGAAATGTCACGGAGTCCCATGGGATGGAGGTTGATCTCGTCCAAAATTCTCCCTTAGTTTCCACTGGAACTTTGCTCCCTGCCTCTTTTGCCAGGGGGGTTTGGTCTTCTTCAGTTCCACCATCCAAAGGGAACTTAATAGCAAGATTGGATCTTTTGCATAAACAGCTGGGAGACTTAAAGACCCAAAAGAAATCCTTTGACCTGGGCTAGGGGCTCTGTGAGGTCTTTAATTATGGAGACTAGGGCCTCTAAATCCTTATTGCCTCCCCCCATAAACCTCTCGCCGATTAGGGACGAGGCCCGGGGAACATCGGTCGCAACAGGGGAAGGTTCCCTGATTTGTTTTTCTGAGAGTTTGTGACTGGGCAACCAGCCAGGTCTAATTGACCTTTCAGTGGATAATTCAGAGCGAGGCTTGTTCTCTCCTGTCCTCTCTTTACACCAGAGAGCTAGACCGTCCAGAGGCCTCACTAGTGGGTCTCTTATCCCTGTTCGGCATCCACAAACTTTAATTACTAGTAATCATTCTCTTTTGGAGTCCTCTCCTACATTGCTTGATACAGTTCCACCGGGCAGGTTGGTACCTGCACCCCCTCTTGGTCAGGGAAATAAGGCATGATGCCATCCTCTGGATCATGTGGCGAATTTGATTGCTAGCTGGAATATTGCTGGGTGGAAGGGTCGTCAGCTGGATAGGGATTTTGTGAAGTTTATCATGGATTTTGATGTAATATTACTGCAGAAGACTTGGTGCTTGGAAGATTTCACTTGCGATGATTTTAATGTTTTTTATGTGAAGGCCTCCCCCTCTTTGGCCCATGGTAGGCCTAGTGGGAGTTTGGCATTACTCACTCCAGTTGTTCGCAAAGTGGAAGTGGCACTTATATCCTCGTATAAATCTAATATTGCGATTTTTCATTGTATATTTCCATCGGGATTGTGCCTATTAATTAGGTATTTGTATTTTCCCCTGTCTACTTCTCCTTATTTTTCACAGGATTTCTGGGAGGTTGCTATTGGTCTTCTTTTAGAAGCAAAGAGATCTTTTTTGTCGTCCCCACTTTTAATTGATGGAGACTTCAATACTAGAATGGGTAACCCCGCAGGTCTTCCTATTTCCTTGTTGCTTGATGACCCAGAATCTTTTCCGTTTACTGAACCTAGATTTTCATGTGATCAGGTGGTTGGTTCAGGAGCCAAGTCCATGGACGATTTTTGTGATAGACTGGACTTGGTAATCCTGAATGGTAGATTGAGAGGTGACATTCCTGGGAATTTTACATTTTATTCCCATCTAGGAGTAAGTGTCGTCGATTATTTTATTTCTTCTGTAAATTTTGTTTCTAATATTTCAAATTTTCAAATTATTCCCAGAATCGAATCTGACCATTTCCCATTAGTACTATCAATTCCATGTTTGAATATTGATTGTGGTGAAGTCTACCCAGCTGACCCCCAGATACCCAGTTTGCCATCATTCCAAGTTCGTGTTAAATGGTCCGATGAGGTCAAGATGGCCTTTACTAGCTTCATGTCCCAAGCCGAGGTGGTGCATTGTTGTGAGGAAATTAGGTCCCATGGCAAGGACCCTTTATATCATTACGGCCAGTTAATTGAGTTATTATCTCCCCTTTTGACTAAGCAAAGAACGGGTACTATTTCAAGGCCCGACTATGTCTGGTTTGATGGAGAGTGTTTAGCATCTAGAACTAATCTTCGGAAGATGGTTAGATTAATAAGGTTTAAACCTTCTCAAGCCCTTTCTAAACTACTTCAGAAAGCTAGGTCTATATATTGTGAGTTGTTGATCTCCAAGAAGGAGTCTCAACAAAAATCCTGGGTTTCATTATTTAGTGCAGCCACTTCTGGTGACTCACGGAGGTTCTGGGAACTCATACGCAAGGCTAAGATTGAGGGTAAATGTACGGGGCATCCATCAGTCCCCCCTGAAGTTTGGGAAAAACATTACGAGGTTCTTTTTTCAAATTGTGCCTCCTTTGGACCGGGTGTAGTTACTCACCCGATAGATCATTTTCAGTCCTGGGTCCCAATTATCACTGAGGAAATACTGGATTTGATTTCGCAGCTTAAAAATGGGAAGGCACCAGGGGATGATAATATCATCCCCGAATTGCTGAAATTTGCCCCAAATTGGTGGGCTGCGATTTTGGCTCCCCTTTTTACAATTATCAATGAGACAGGTGAGATCCCTATCATGTGGCTGAACAGTATAGTGATACCTATTTACAAGAAAGGCGATCCATCTAAACCTGGAAATTATCAACCCATCAGCTTACTTAGCGTCATCGGTAAACTGTATGCAAGATTTGTCTTAGCCAAATTACAACTATGGCTAGATGTTAATGATATTATGGAATCAGAGCAAGCTGGGTTCCAAAAGGGTAAGTCTACTTTAGATCATGTACTTACCCTAACTGCCCTAGTAAATAGGTATATTAGCGGCCAAAAACACTTTTACCTTTGCTTTGTCGATTTATGTGCAGCATTTGATTCTGTATCCAGGGAGTGGTTGTAGGTCAAACTGAGTGTTTTCTCAATGGACCCTCGGTTGTTGTTTCTTTTGATGAAATTGCATAGTGGCAACTCTTTGCAAGTTCGTCATAGTCGTGCCTATAGCCTGACCAGGAAAGTTCAGGTCCTGGTTGGCGTCAGGCAGGGCTGTATCCTGGCCCCAGTCTTATTTAATCTCTTCCTGAATGATGTCATTCCCTTTTTAAACCATAGTGACACTCATGCGCCAGTAGTCGGTGGGAGGAAAATTCCAGCACTCCTGTACGCCGATGACATGGTGTTGATTTCTCGGACACTGGTTGGCCTGAGACGTGTTATGAACCTTCTTGGGGACTATTGCAGTAATGAGGCCTTAACAATAAACTTTGATAAGACAAAGGTAATGGTTATGGGGAAATCCAGGAGTAAACTTTGTCATCGCTGGTCAATTGGGGTAAATTCAATAGAGCAGGTCCACTCTTAAAGATACTTGGGAGTGATTTTTTCCTCCAATGGTTGCTGGAAGATGCATGTGGAGATAGCAAAGGCCCAGGCTAGGTGCACCAGTGCGGCAATCTTTAGCTATTTTTTTACCCATGGAGGGAAATTAGTGCTTCCGGCGCTTCGTTTATATAGGGCCAAAGTGATCCCTCAGCTTTTGTATGCCTTCCCGGTATGGGGTGTCACTTACTTGGATAATCTGGAGGTCGCCCAGAATGGTTTTCTAGGTACTATTCTGGGAGTTCCCAAGGGCACCCCTCAGGTTATCTTAAGGCTTGAAACCTTTAGCCGTAGGATTAGATTGGTTGCCTTGCGATCATTGATAAAATATTGGATTAGGACCTCTCTTTTCCCTCCTCAGGATTGTTCTCTCCTTAGTCTAGTTTCTTCCCATGGCCTTTTGGGCTTTTGGGAATCTGCGGTAGAGCAAGAAGTACATAGCTTAGGGTTTTCCCGTGGTTTTTTACTAAAGGCAGGCCCTGAGGTTGCCAAATCTCTTGTCACTCAAAGATTGGCTGATCGGGAACTCCAGATTGATAATTCCCTCTTAAGTGTACAGAGAACTGCGCCTGCTTATTTTCCTCCGGTTTCTGCCTGGGTTAAAGTTAATTATTTATTTGCCTGGCTTGATGTAGCAGCAAGACTGGCATTTATTCAACTCAGATGCAACACCTATTCCTCAACCTTTCTGGAGGGTTGATATGCAGGGATCCCCAGGGACTAGAATCGGTATTGTACTCTCTGTGAACTCTGTGCACCCAAATCTCTCTCCCATGTTCTCTTCTAGTGCCCTTCTTTGGTGGATTTAAGGGGAAAATATTTTGGTATAGCCCTTTTTTCGATCTCTATAGATAATGCAAATTCCCGCTTACGTGAGTTTCTTAGTCCTATAGACTCAGCTCTAACCCACGCAGTGGCTGGCTTTGCCATGGCTGCTGCTCGTAGATGTAAAAAAATCTCCCAACAGTAGTTTTGTAGTTGGTCTAAAAGGGCTGCAAGTGATTGTTAACCTGGCTAGATAAATTTAGGGTAGGATTTAATGATTGTATTTCTGTTGGAATCGCATTTTTATATTGTACTAATTCCCATAGTTATATTGTAATAGCCATGCCTACATAATAAATTTATTTTATCTACAATTCCACTCTCCCTTCTGGAGGGGTAGGGATAAGCCTGTGTTCTAAAAGAAGGGGTTTTAATTGAACTATCCCGGGGCCAAGAGTTTCCTGCACTCAAGCTCCGTGAAAGAGCTAGGACCCATTCAAGAATAATAATTCCCCCTCGGATAATTAAACTATGGCTATAACTTTTTTACATATCAGTTGTATAAGTATATTTGTATACTCTAGCGAAGGATGTCACACGTGGTTTTGGGCTGCTAAATGTATTCCTGGGGAATGTACCTTTTTCTGGGGTTGTTATGTGTTTTCACTAATAAATCACTGATGTGTTACAGGCTCTCTCATACATTCACATAAAGGGAAAGGAAGTCCGTCTCCTTACAGAGTGCCAGAATGAGACAGCTTACTGTAGGACCTGGATTATACCTCCATTTCCTTACAGAGTGTCAGATAAAGGCAACTGACTGCAGGATTTGGCTCATAAAAGGGGTAAAGGAAAAGTACACACACTCAATCATTCATTTAACCAAGGTGACAATGTTCTTTTAAATTCTGTGGTTAATTCAAGAGATCAGAGATAGACTGGAAATATATTGGCAAAACCTCCTAGCTTTATTTGATACAAAATTACAAATAAGAAAAATATATTTCTATTACTCTATAGGTTAGTACAATGTTACTCTCTCAACAGTCATTCCATTCGTTCATACATACCTAGCCTCCTATCAAAGTGGCTAACTATGATAGAGGTGATGGGGGCGCCGGGATCTGTCCATTGATGTTTCAGGCGTCCCTTGACGTTTCAGGCGTCCGAGTTTCAAAAGACATCCGTCCCATATTTATAGGTCTCTGGTTCCATAGGCCATGCATATGCTGTTAGGCAGAGTCGGCCCTCCCATGCCTTTCATGAGTCATTTTGACTAGGATGTATCTGTTCTCCTATGGTTCCTCTTTTGTGACCAGTTGAACTTTGTCCCATTTCATAGATGTCTGTTTTCAGCCTTATGCCCAGAACTGTTGTATAAGCAATTAATGTTCAGTTATGCTTGCAAATATCATGTTCAAGCTGTACTGGCATCTTGTGTAAGTCTTAGTAATGCGGTTTCCAGTCAAAATCTTGCAAGCTGCAAATTAAAGTCTGCGCATAGTTCACTTAGGGGCTTTTGACTTCAAGCAATGTTTAGGGCCTATGGCCTTAAGTCATGTCTTGCTGTTTCAAGCAATTCTTCGCAGTATCTTCAGCCTGGACAATTCTAACTTCTATTATCATTCATACACCTATCACCTGTCTGTCAAGGAAAGGAGGATATTTATTCTGAAATACAACTAAAGCCTTCTACATGTCAAAATCTCTTATGGTGCATTTAATTTTAAATCTAATTATGTTTGCTGGTTAAAAAGGGTATTAATTGGATTTAGTTGAAATTATATTATGTTTAAATCTTCCGAAGACTGTTCAATGGGCTGTTGTTTTATTGTAAATATTTTTGGGGGATTTGACTTTTGCTGGAGTTTTTACGTTATGTTGTGCGTTCATTGTATTTTGTAATAACCTATGGTTGATACAATCAATTACTAACTAACTAACTATTTAAAAAGGGATCCAGAGGCAATCCTGGAAACTATAGACCAGTAAGCTTGACGTCTGTCCCGGACAAAATGGTGGAAACAATAATTAAGGACAGAATTACAGGGCATGTTGACAAACATGGCTTAATGGGGAAGAGTCAACATGGATTTAGTAAAGGTAAGTTATGCCTCACTAGGGCAAAGCTGCGGAAATTATCTAGGAGACTGAAAAACCATTCCTCCAGAGAGGATAGAGACTGCCTCCAGGTCTGTAGAAAACATTATAAGTCCATCCTCACTGCTAAAAAACTGGTGGCACAGAAGCGGGACTGGAATGATCTGGTAAAGGCTGCAAGGCACAATGATCCCAGAAGTTTTGGGAACCTAATAAAGAAGGCAAAAATAGATTTTAAAAGTACTGAGTCTTCCTAGTTTGTCGCCTAAAGTGTGGGAAGATCATTTCAGGTCCCTTTTTTCAAGGTCAGTTAATCTAGATACCAGGAGCTGCGTTTCATCTTTAGAATTTTTGCAGGAATGGCCCTTGGTAATTCAGGAAGAAATTATAGATCTGATTAGTGATTTAAAGAGGGGCAAAGCCCCAGGTGGGGATTTTATCCCCCCAAAATGTTTGAAGGCAAAACCCGTGTGGTGGGCCAAGATATTAGCTCCTTTATTTACATTAATCAATAATACCGGGGTACTTCCTAATACATGGCAAAACAGCATTGTAATCTCTATTTTTAAGAAGGTTGATCCTGATAATTCACAAAATTACAGGCCCATTAGCCTTCTTTGTCTAATTTCCAAAATTTACACTAACTACTTACTTGGAAAATTGTCTTGCTGGACGGTAGAACAAAATATTTTGGGAACTGAACAGTTAGGTTTTAGAGAGGGTCAATCGACTCTAGATCAAACATTTATTGTATCCCAGCTGATACATAAATATACAAAGCAGGTGAAAAATTAGTCACTTTATTTGTGTTTCATTGACCTCCAGACAGCTTTCGATTCCATAAATAGAGAGAGATTGTGGAGGAAATTGAGTTCCTCATCCATTGATCATCGCCTCCTTTATCTAATTATAAAGCTCTATACAAATAATTCCTTACAAGTACGCTTTTCATATGACCAGACATTAACAAAGCATATAAGAATGAATATCGGAGTCAGACAGGGGTGCATTTTAGCCCCTGCACTATTTAACTTGTTTTTGAATGACGTTATCCAGAGCATGAATAAGAAAAAATTTCATCTGCCTAGGTTAGGGGGGAGGCAGCTCCCCATACTTCTCTACGCGGATGACACAGTTTTGATATCAAGTACGCAGGTAGGCCTAAGAAGATTATTGGAGGGCTTTGCCACATACTGTTCACAAGAAGGCCTTCTGATAAATTACTCAAAGACTAAAATTTTGGTTGTAGGGGCCAAAAAGAGAAAGTATAGATGGTTAATGAATCTCAAAGAGATTGAGCAAGTCACTTCATTCAAATATCTGGGAGTGAATATAGCTGCCACCTTGAGTTGGAAATCGCACTTTGAGGCAGTATTCCAACAGGCCTCTCATGTGACTCAGGTAATTATAGGCTATTATTTTTCGAAGGGGGGAAGATTATTAGAGCCGGAAGATTATTTAAGGCCAAAATAGTGCCAAAAATGTCATATGACTTTCCTATTTGGGGAAACAACTTTTTGAATCAGCTGGATAAAGTGCAGAACAAGTTTCTCCATGCTTGGGAGTTCCTAATTGTACCCCCCAGGTTTTGTTAAGGGCAGAAACTCAATCTTATTCCTTAAAGTCTCAGGCAGAAATTGCCATATTTTCATAATGGTTGAAGTTATCCTTGTATTGTTCAGGAGGTAGCTCTCTACTTAAGGAGATTTGGAAGAACAAGCCTTTTGATATATGGGGTCTGGTGGTTGAGGATAAACTACACATATTAGGTTTTTCTAAAGAGTATCTTCAGCGGACGGATTTTCAAACGGCACGAAAGTTGATTAAAAAACGAGTACTAGATCAGGAGATTCAAACAGAGGAGGCAACAGTAGCTCCTAATTTTCTTAATATCATGCCCCCCTCAAAAACTCATCATTATTTAACCAATTGGACAGATTGGGAAGCCAGACAAGCACTGACGTTGTTTCACCTAAGTTTGTTTCCCTCGGCAATTCCTGAAGGCGGGTACCGAGGGATCCCATTTAGTGACCGTATTTGTCAAAACTGCAATTTAGGAGTAATAGAATCTCTTTCTCATGTTACCTTTGAGTGTCCCAGGTATGAATGCTGGAGAATAAAGTATTTACATAATGTTATACCTCAATGTTCATTATGGTGTCGATGTCGAATGCTTGAAAAATTGTTTAGTGGTGCGGATACAGAACTATCAAAGCACGTAGCTAGTTATTGTATCCAGGTTCTCTGGTTCAAAAAATATGTAGCTAAACAACTATGACTAGAAATGTCAGCTGTGAATATTAGCTTGTTCCCCTCCAAGGAGCTGTTTACAGTTTATGGAATAATGTATTATTAATTTTAGTTTGGACAATACACACAAATTTAGGTGTTTTCTTTTTTAAATGTTTGTTATTATTGTTATCTTGTATGTCAGTTGTACGTTATTTTATTCATATGTCTAAAATTGTAAAGGAGTTGGCCACAATAAACTTGTTTGAATTGAGTATGCCTCACTAACCTGTTGGAATTCTTTGAGGGTGTAAATAAGCATGTGGACAAGGGAAACGCAGTAGATATAGCGTACCTGGATTTCCAGAAAGCATTTGATAAGGTCCCTCATGAGAGACTCTTGAGAAAATTAAAAAGTCATGGAATAGGAGGTAGTGTCGTACTATGGATCAGAAACTGTTAAAAGATAGAAAGCAAAGGGTAGAACTAAATGGTCAGTTTTCACAATGGAGAGATGTAAAAAGTGGTGTGCCTCAGGGAACTGTATTGAGACCTGTGCTGTTTAATGTATTCATTAATGATTTGGAAAAGGGTGTTAAGAGTGAGGTGATCAAATTTTCAGACGATACCAAGTTATTCAAGGTAGTTAAAACACAAGAAGACTGTGAGGAACTGCAACAGGATCTTATGACACTGGGTGCCTGGGCATCTAAATGGCAAATGAGATTTAATGTGAACAAGTGTAAAGTGATGCACCTAGGGAAAAATACTCCAAACCATGCATACACAATGCTGGGTACTAAGCTAGGAGTTACCACTCAGGGAAAAGGATCTGGGGGTGGTTGTGGACAATACAATGAAATCCACAGTGCAGTGCGCAGCAACAGTCAAAAAAGCAAACAATGTTAGGAATTATTCGGAAGGGGATAGATAATAAAACTGAGGATGTCATAATGCGCCTATACAAATCAATGGTGCAACCGCACCTTGAATATTGTGTGCAGTTCTGGTCGCCCCATCTCAAAAAAGACATAGCTGAACTAGAAAAGGTACAGAGAAGGGCAACAAAAATGATCAAGGGCATGGAAGGGCCCCTGTATGAGGAGAGGCTTGGTAGGTTGGGGCTCTTCAGGTTATTGAAGAGACAACTGAGAGGAGATATGATAGAGGTCTATAAAATCATGAGTGGTGTGGAACTAATAAACAAGGAGCAGTTATTTACCCTCTCAACTAGTACTAGAACTAGGGGACACTCCATGAAACTCATGGGTGGCAAGTTTAAAACAAATAAAAGAAAATCTTTTTTCACTCAGGCTGTGGAACCTACTGCCAGAGGCTGTGGTAAGGGCCAATACTATAGCTGAGTTTAAAAGAGGTTTGGATACGTTTCTGGAAGATAGGTCCATTAGAAGCTATTAGCCAGACAGGCTCAGGGAACATGACGGGAGCAGGGGGGAAACAACAGGGAATGGATCCCCCATTGTGACCTGTTGGGTGCTATCCCAAGCCACCGTGATTGGCCATTGTCGGAGACAGGATGCTAGGTTAGATGGACCATTGGTCTGACCCAGTATGGCACTTCTTATGTTTAAATTTAATTTTTAATTTTTTAAAACAAAACAAATGAAAGCAAATGACAATCGTTCTCTTATCTGTTTCCATATCCTTATTTATGAACACAAATGGGAGTCCATTCATTCTTGTAAATAAAAGAAAACAAAATGAATAACACCCCTAAGGAGAGTAGAATTTGCCAAAGCAGATCAAACCACTGGCCTGTAAAATTATGTGTCCTACCTCCAGAAATTGCCAGTCCTTGATAGTGAAAGGAAAGGTTATTGTCCTCCATAATTTAGTATACTATGCCTCACGGTACATATGGAAAACTTCCTTCCTAACCCTGAAGCATAAAATTTGACTATTTTTAATCTGCATAAATACAAAAATCAATAATATGGTTATAAATGCATTGAAACTGTGATTATTATTTTTTTCATTGAGGCTTTGTTTTTATGGGAAAATTCTACTTCAGATATCCAAAGTTTTAAGAAATATATTAGGAAATTTCTTTGACATTATGATTTTCTTTTTTAAATATCACAAAAAATTAAAGGATCAATAATAGCAACATTTTGAAGTTCCACCTTGAGATGTCAAAAGTTTCATTTTCAGCTTTGTCAATAAAAAATACTTGCTTTGAAAATGATCCCCACTCCTGTTTTTAACCAGCTATGTTTGCTATATCTATCTGCAGATATATTTGGGTTGGAGACTTCCCATAGTCCTATATTAGACTGCCTCATGCCCTGGGCCATGGTGCGGCCCCTGCGGTTGGCCAGGGATGCCCGACTCAAAGTCTCCCACGTTTCCTGGGTGGCGACGATAGGGAGGGCGTTCTCAGTGGCCTTTCCTAGGCTGTGGAATTCCCTCCCGATGGAGGCCTGCCTAGCCCCAGACCTTCCCTCTTTCCGGAGACAGTATAAAACCTGGCTGTTCCGCCAGGCCTTTGGGAAGGGAGACAGGTGGGGGGCAAGTATTTAGTTCTGCTCTTTTTATAAGTTTTTTTATGAATTTTATTTATAAATGTTATGTATTTGATTTTAGTTCTTGAACAGTTTTATATTTTGTTTGGTATTTTGTTGTGAGCCACTGCGAGCTGCTGTGTGTGCAGGAGGGAGAGGGTTAAAAATGACATGAAATAAAATAAAACGACGCTAAATAAATTCTGCAAAAAAGACATCCGTTTTAGAACAATGCTTCCTTCGATTTGTTCTGGCATTAAAATGCCATCTTGTTCTTGCGTTTTAAGAAAATAGTGGGACTGATGTCTTCCTGTTTTGGATATTTGAGTCAGATTGTTACTAATGCTTCTCTTTTTTCAGAACAGCTGTACTTGTTTCATCTTCTCATTCATCCCAGTCCAGTGAAGGGATCTCCATGGTTCAGAGAGCTGTAGTACATTTATCTGTTTTGTAAGCTGCCCTGAGCCATCTGGGAAGGGCAGGGTATAAATGTGAATAAATAAATAAATAAAATAAAATACTATGTAGCTTAATCAGGACTACAATGTTGTAGTAAATTTTTGTCCATGTGGATCCATTTTTAAGAATAATGCCATCGCTGTAAAGCAGAGATGGGAAACCCGGATAAAGCTTAAATGGGTAGCCATGGATACTACCCACAATTTCAAGTATTGCGTCAGGTGCCCGACAGACTACATGAGTACCAGTCGGTCACCTGACTACCTGGAAATACCAGGTATAACTGTTATCAATTTACTGTTTTAGCAGCTGGTTAACGGTAAATAAGTACAGGAACCTGGGGAAAAAAACGGGATGGAAAGTCAAAGTCAGAAAAGCAGGAAGAAAAGTGGTAAATCAGTACATTGGGTGGCCTGTTGAACCCGTTAACAGGTCAGGTTGAGGAGTGTAGTTCCAACATGCATACATGCTTTTGTGAGTACTTGTTCACCTCTACCCATGATCTAAATCCAGTCGAGCTGGTGGACTGACTTTTATTTGGTGTCTTTCAATTTCTGGATCTGACCCACAGATCTAGCCTCGGTCACCTGCAACCAACCTGGCACCAGGACCTGCCAGCAGGTAGCACCTCTGCAAGTTGAAGACGGATCCTCCACTCAGGATTGCACCCACCAGCACGTAGTGCCTGCAGGAGAGAAATCCACAACTCAGCATTGCACCCAACAACAGCGATCACCCACTTTGTTACCACACAGATTGCTACACCCTCAGCCAATCTGAACCAGTTTCATGAACCTAGGTGCAAGAGAGGAAGGGCCCTGTACTTCCACTTCTGTTTGTATATAAACAGTCGATGCTAAGCAGTCCTTGGCTTACCAACTCACTCTCCTGGTTAAGCCTCCCTTGTCCCTTCTGTACCCCCATCTCTGCACACCCACAACCACCTGCCTCCTCTATCTTCCCAGCCTGTTGCCTGTTGTCTTGATCCTAGACCTGCTGACGCCTGCGGTACCTGATTACCCAGGTATCTATGGTTCCACTTGATTACACCTCTGCCTAATCCTCTGTTGATGCCTGTGCTATCAGCTTGCCTGCATCTGATTTACACTTATGTCTGACTACGCCTCTGCCTGATCCACTGTAGATGTGTGTGTTATCATCTGCTTGCCCTGATCTTACCTACACTTCCACTTCATTATGCCTGTGCCTAATTCTCTGTTGATGTCTGTGCTATCTGCTTGCCTGGGTCTGACCTATGCTTCCGCTTGACAACGTCTCTGCCTGATCCACTCCTTACAGCCTCTTCCCTCAAGCACTGAAGGGATGAGCTCCGGAGAGAGTAGAAATGAGGGCATTCACTTAAGAATAGGGGATAGATGTCCTTAAGGATCCATGAATATATTAATTTTCAAAATGGCTCACAGAGGGAAAAGATTCTAATTAACACCAAATCCGATTTGTCTTTGGTTACAAACAGTTTTCATTTGATTCAGTTACATACATTTTACGAGTGGGCCTTTCTGGTGTATATTGGCAGGAAAGCATGGATATACCAAGAAGTATTTCTGAAGAGCAGCTGTGCATAAAACTCAAAAAAGATTGAGAACCTCTATTGACACCAACTCTGCTGTCTTCCATGGGGACCTCTACCTAGGTTCCCAGCCTAGATTATATGGTCTAGGTCTATTAAAGTATGGGCCCACAGAGCCTCCAACACAGCAAGCACTGGCCTTTGGAAGGTCTGTAGTGATTTAGGGGGGAACCCCAACACATGAATCAGATAAACTAGATAACATATGTGTAACATACAGGCTGATAGGGCCTGCAACACAGGGAGCACCAGCCTCTAGAATGAATGCTATGGTCAGGCCTCCTGGTCATTTAATCTGCAGATTCCTACTTCAGTCAGATCCCTTTCCCTCTGAGATTCCAGGTAGTTAAGTTCATTTAGAGAGACCACCAGGGAAGACTGGACAGTGGGTGTGAATTCTAAGACAGATGCACACCTACTCTTCAGCAATGGCCAGGCAGCCTCCTTGAGCAGGTGTAATTGAGAAGTCTGGCTTACCCTCCTATTTTCCAGATGGTGCTGTTAGCACTAACGTGTTCTGTGATACATCACAATGTGTTGCTACAACAGAAATGGCTAGAGATAAACTAACACCAATCAAGTGTTTTGGTTTCAAAACAATTTCCACATTATCATTCGCTTTCTTGATTTTTACTGTTGGATTGGAGATGGACAGTAAAAATTCCGCAGCGTAATAAATGTTCCCTGCTGTTACTTCATTCACACTGTTTGACAGTAAGATAATTGCACTTGTTTGCATGACTGTAAAAAGCTGTGGGTACATTAAAGTATGAATAATTTATTATAGCAACGAGCCAGTATAAACCAGTCATTGAGAAAACCAACAGCTTATTAGCCAAGGAGTTGTTCATCTTATTCATGCTCTAAAAGGAAAACAGAGGATATTAGTTTTCCAAATTGTCTGTTGGGCTATTGCTTAGTGTAAAAGATTATCAATCCTAGTGCAGAAAAGACCTCACATCTATTTATGGAGAAGTCATGACTTAGGGCCATAAAAATTTGCTGCCAATTTGTTCAAGGTAAGTTACTGAAGAGATTTGTAACTAAGTGTTAATTAGTTACTGTGATCCTTGGTATTAAAAGAATGAGGAGAGGGGCTGTAGATTTTCAAAGCAAAGAGACACGTAGGTACCTAATTTCAATATTGAAAGTCAATAGGAGGTCAGTAGATCAGTGCCATTCTTGTGTTGGAAAATTGAGTCCTGAAGGCATGCAAACACTGACTAGTGTGCTCTTTGCAACCTATAGGACCTTGCAAACTACTCCTGCAACCTTTCCTTCTTAGGCAATATCCATCTGATTTCAGGGAGCATAATGTGTTCAATCAGACATTCCGGCCCTCTTGTTTCTCAGCTTGCTTGCCTTGTCTTGCTTTAGATACACAAGACTAAACGTAGGACAGAAGTTGTGGAGAAGGAATGTGTGGACATTATCAACATTATAACGACATGTGCATGGGTGTGGTGCGGAGGGAGGAAGAGGGGTGGGAGTGTCCTGGCATTCCGGTGTGTGTGTGTGTGTGTTGAGTGAGCATGAGGGAAGGGAGTGGGGAGGAATGCCATGCCCCCAGTGACAGGGGGTATGGGCATGGGACGGAGCGAGGAAGAGGGGGGGTTGGGAGTGCCCTGGCCCTCCTGTGTGAGAGGGAGTATGGGAATGGAGGAAAGGGGTGGAGGAGTTTGGGACATACAGTAGAAAGAAAGGGGGGAGGAGGGAACTGGGGTATGGGTTGGATAGCGGGAGGGGAGAGGTTTCCTTGCCTGTCTCTGAGGATGCTGGGCTTGCGGTGGTCCCACTCTGGCTGCCCCCTCCTCGAGGCCTCTTTGGGCCCCTTGAGTGTTGTCCTCTTTGGGGAGGGGAAAATGTTAATCAGGAGCCAGGGAGAAGAGCCTTTCTGGGAGAGGGGGAGGAGAGCGGGGTGACTATTGGGGTCATGGTGGGCATAGAGAGGTATGGTGGGGGGAGGGAGGATAAACCATTGGGGCTCTCAGGAAACACTTAGTGTTGGTTCCCTTGTCCCACTCCTCCCTTATCTCAGGATATCTGGGAGTTGAGGCCAGTAGGGCCCCTGATCTGACACTGATGTTGCTTAATGCAAGGTTGTTGGCAAATAAAACATCTATAATCCACAATTTGATTCTGGACGAGGCCGCTGACCTCATATGCATTAAGGAGACCTAGCTGGAGGAGGTATCTGCATAAGTATTGTCTCAGTTGCTGCCAGCTGGTACTCGGTGTAGCATCAGCTGAGGCTCGGGTGATGGGGTGGGGCAGAGTGGCTGTGGTCTGTTAAGATGTCTTGGCCTTTCGGAGGTATCTAGTAGGGGTGGGACATCAGGGCAATTACTGGTTTTACCGGTTACAGTATTAAAAAAACCCGGATTACTGGATTTGTACCGGTTTACCGGTACCGGATTTGTTCCATTGATTTCAATGGGAACTGTCCCCATTGAAATCAATGGGAAAAACCCCCAAAACCTCCCCCCTCCCAGACTGTGCGGGTGGAAGGGGGGGCACCCCCCCACCCACCCTGGATTAAAAAAAAATGTTTTTAAGTCCCACTCCCTACTAGTGCGGACTCCGGGCCGCCACCGGTGACCTGGAGCCCGCACCAGCAGGTACTAGGGTGATCCCTGGGGTGGGGGGCAGTTTAACCCCCCCCCCCACCCCAGGGATCACCCTACCTCCCCACCCAGGGATCACCTACCTTGCGCTCCGGGCGGCGGCGGTGGCGGCGGTCCGGAGGCTTCAGCGCTGGCTGGCTGCCGGCTTCAGCGCTACTAGGCCTTCCGGTGAACTTCCGGGTTTCCCTGGAAGGCCTAGTAGTGCTGAAGCCGCCGGACTGCCGCCGCCCGGAGCGCAAGGTAGGCGATCCTTGGGTGGGGAGGTAGGGTGATCCCTGGGGTGGTGTGTGTGTTAAATCACCCCCACCCCAGGAATCACCCTAGTACAGTACTAGTACCTATACCTAGTCCTACCAGTACCTACCTGCTGGTGCGGGCTCTGGGTCGCCGGCGGTGGGAAAAATTCGGGGGAATTTTTTTAAAAAAAAATCCAGGCTGGGCAGGGTGGGTGGGTAGTGTCCCCCCTTCCACCTGTGCAGCCTGGACTGGGGAGGGAAAGTGGGGTTTTTTTTTGTTTTTTTTTTTACATTGCGGCCATTCATTTAAATGGCCACGATGTAAAAAATTCGGTACGGGGAATCCGGTAAATTACCCCGGATTACTGGGTTTAATCCGATACTGCCGGTACACCAAATACCGGCAGTATTGGATACCGGAAGATCCGGAATTCCCACCCCTAGTATCTAGTGCTTAACTTGTCCAATATGGAGTGTGACTATCCACCTTTTGCTGGATTTGGCCAGGGACAGTTTGTAAATGCTCTTGATGTACCAGCTGGATGATTGGTACATCAAGAGCATCCTCAAACTATCCCTGGCCAAATCCAGCACCACTACCCAGTTGATTCCCTGACTGCTCTAGTTGAGCTGGTCTCGGAGGTGGTGTTGAGATCACCTAGACTTATTGTCTTGGGTGATTTCAACATACACACTGAGGCTGACCTTTTAGGGGAGTTCATGGCCGCCATGACAACCATGGACATATCCCAAATAATATTGGGTCTGATGCATGAGGTGGGACACACATTAGATTTGATGTTTTGCACCAGCCTGGAAACAAGGACTTTGATTATCAGAGGTGCTGTGATAACACTTGTCATGGTCGGTTCATTATTGTCTGAAGGCCCAGATCCCGGCCCTCCTACTCCCTTGTCAGGGTGGTGGACCGGTTATGATGGTCCGCCCCCAGAGACTGATGGATCCGATTGGTTTCCAGAACTCTCTGTGGGATTTACCCACTGACCTTGATGGCTGCTCTGTCGATGGCCTAGTCACCTTGTGGAATGACATCTTGACCAGGGCCATTGACATAGTTGCACCGAGGTGTCAGCTTCCACCACTTTGTCAGCACAGGCCTCCCTGGTTTACTAATACAATAACAATCCAAATATCAAATTAAACATTTCTAAATCAGCAAAACAAAACCCCTCCATTTCTTAACCTAATTCCAAGAAGAAGAAGAAAAAAACCTCCCACCCACCTCCTACACCTTTCCCTGCTGCCACCAGGGGTTGGTGCCAGATCTCCCCCCCCTATAACTCGCCAAGGCTGCCTTCCGCCAGCTTTACCTGGTACGTAGGCTGCGTCCGTATGTCTCCGGCCCGGACCTGGCCTCCCTCATCCATGCCTTCGTCACCTCGAGGCTTGACTACTGCAACGCGCTCTACGTGGGGCTTCCCTTGTTCTTGGCCCGGAGGCTGCAGCTGGTGCAGAATGCGGCGGCCCGTCTTCTTACGGGGACGGGTCGCCGGGAGCACATTACACCGGTGCTCCGAGCTCTGCACTGGCTGCCGATAGTGTGCCGGGCCAAGTTCAAGGTCCTAGTGATGATCTATAAAGCCCTATACGGCCTTGGCCCCTCTTACCTTAGGGACCGCCTCGCCCTTCGCGCCCCGGAACGGCTCCTGCGGTCTGCCGGGGGTGCCCTCCTGGAGGTCCCCCGTGTTAAGCGGGGGGCCACGATGGAGCGAGCATTCTCGGTGATAGGGCCGCGGCTGTGGAACTCCCTTCCGGAGGAAGCTCGCCTGGCCCCAAGCCTTTTGACATTTCGGTGGAACTGTAAGACCTGGCTGTTTGCCCAGGCCTTTGGGAGGGAGGGTGGGTGTGTGTGTTTTTAATCCCCCGCCCATTTATCTATTTATGATTGTTTTTCTAGCCCTGGTTTTTTTGATGTATTTTATATTGATTTTTTAACTGAATTTTAATTGTTTTTATTATTGTTGTTAGCCGCCCCGAGCTGCATTGCAGGAGGGGGCGGGATAAAAATCTGAAAAATAAAATAAATAAATAAACTCCCCACTCAATATACCCTTCCCCAATACAACCCCTATCCCACTCCAAACCCAACAAAATACAACTTACAAAAGTACCAAGCCCCTAAATCCCCCTACAGTTCCCAAACGGCCCCAAAGGGTGGTATAGTGGGTGCTTTGAGATCTTCAGCTGAAGGACCATCATAACAGTCCTCGGATGCAGCAGTGGTATCTGATGTAGTGTCTGTCCGGCAGAAGGGCCCCTGGGCGCTCCGACCCAGCCAATGGCCCCAGCCGAGAGCTGGCGCCCCACAAGGCCCCGCCCTGGGAGTTATTACCTCAAACAGTTCCTCCACAGTCCCTGGTAGCCACCTCCGCCACCTCCGTCCGCTAATGGCCCGCCAACGGCACTTCGTCCTTTGGCGGCGTCCTTCGGCCGCCGCACAGAGGGCGCCGCCCTCGGGCAGCTCCCCTTTGTAAAAGATGGTTACCCCTAGCAGACAGCTTTTTGGTGTTGATAATTTTGGCAGCATATTCTTGTCCTGTAGTGATTTTCATACATCTTCTCACCACTGAGAATGCTCCTTTTCCAAGCTCCTCGAAGAGCTGATATTCATCGGTGAACCTGGTGCAGGTCGTGGTTGAAGCCATCATTGGTCCGGGGCCGCTGCTCCTGCCACCGGTGCCTCCAAGGAAGAGGGGAGGGGTGGCAAGGGTGAGAGATGGGAGAACCGAGAGAGACGTCTCCTTCTCTGGGCGAGCACTCGCTGGCTTCTTTACTTTCTTGTAAGATTGTTCGGAGGAGCTGCTGGCAGGGGAGGAAGGCTGGGTTGTCTCCACTCCTCTCCACAGATCTTCCTTCCCTCTTTGCCTTCTCTCCGAGCTTCTTCACTCTCTCCTTTCTTCTCCACTCTCTCCCACTCCCAGGCTGTCTCTGTTGCCCATACCTAAGATGACGACCAACGGTGCTTCATCCTCACTGAAGGGCGACTCGCTTCCCAAATCTAATATGGCGGAGGAGAGCGAAGCTCTAGCCTGCCCATCTCTATGGTGAAAGCGGAAGCTATGCTGTGGCTGTGATGGAAGTGAAGAAATTATTCTTCTCCATTATCATAGCATCTTCAAAGTCTCATCTGGTGGAGCTGTTCCAGGTTGCAAAGGGCCTGGTTACCCATACCTGTCTCCGACAGTCATCGTTAGCTCGCTGTGATATTTTTATTAATTATTTTGCAGACAAAATCACTCATATTTACCATGACTTGGGCACTGCCATTTTAACTGCAAAGTCAGAGTTTGGGGTTATGGAAGCTCAGTCTTGTCCTGTTTATTTGGATCACTTTCAATTGGTATAACCCAGCCACCAATGCAAGGAAGGTGCTTGGGGTAATGAGAGCAACTAGTTGTGAATTAGATTCTTGCCTGTCCTGACTGGTGAAATCCACTGGGGTTGTTGTTGTCTGGGGTGGTCAAGGCCTCCCGACAGGATGAGAGGGTGTTCGGCACCCTTAAAACTTCAGTGGTCCACAGAAGATGCTTAAGAAACCATCTTTGGATGTTGACTCACCAGACAGCTATTAGCCTGTCACTATTATTATTAAAAATAACCTTTTAAGGGAATGTTATTGAACGGGTGGCTGTCTGTCTGCTCCAGGCTCATCTCTATGCTATCAGATTCCTGGACCTGTTTCAGTCAGGTTTTTATCCTGGGTATGGGTGCACGGGACTGCTCTTGAGTGGTTCTGTTCTTTTCTGTCAAGGAGGTCCCAGCGTGTGGTGATGCGTGATTGCTTGTCGTCCCCTCTGGACCTCCTCTGTGGTCACTCCATTCTGTCTCCCCTCTTGTTCAATGTGTATCTGAGGCTGCTGGGTGAGGTGTTTCAGAGGTTTGGATGAGGTCTCATCAATATCGGATTGGATGATGGTGAGCCATCTGAAGCTGAATCCTGACAAGACGGAGGTGATTCTGGTGGGAGGGCTGAAGGAGTGGTGGCACCCATCATTGATGGGGTTCGCCCCCCATTGGTTCAACAGGTCCAGAGCCTGAGGGCACTCCTCGACTCACAGCTCTTCTGGATGCCCAGTTGGCGGCTGTGGCGAGGGGAGCATTTTGCCAATTACATCTGGTGCGACAGCTTTGGCCGTACATCTCAGACTTCAACCTAGCCACCATCATCCATGCTTAAATTGTCCAATATGGAGCACATCACCTCAAGACTGGACTACTGCAACGTGCTTTACGTGGCGCTAACCTTGGTGACGGTCCAGAGACTGCAGCTGGTGCAGAATGCGGTGGCCTGCCTCCTCACGGGAACTGGTTACCATGAGCACATTACACCAGAGCACATCTGGTCTCTGTACTGGCTGCCTATAGTCTTCTGGACCCACTGGTTTTACAAAATAGAACCAGAATACAAATGTACTAATTATCTGCCTGAAAAGGCTAGAGGTCAAAACAATAAATACAATAGTGGTTGCCTAGAGAATAAAAATCCATAACAATCTAGAAGGCCCAAACACGTTTTTGAAACCTAGCCCCTTTTTCAATGGGATATTTTAAAATTATTTGAAGAATGTGTTAGGCTGCGAATTAAGAGGACCAATGCTTCCAATAACAACAGCCAACTCTTATATTTCAATATAGAGAGTTGAGAGTCTAGAAAAGTCTCCATACACAGAGATAAAGGAACATCACAAACCAACACAAAAGTTGTGTAATCTTTAGTTGAATCTCAGAGGATTCTGAATCATTTTTCCAATGTATCATACATCTCGATTACATTATATATATATATTATACACACACACGGTACATAGAGTGGTTACTTGATGTGTGTATATATGTAATCCGCGCCACGGGTTATTTGAGGTGGATCTGACTTAAGCTATCCTTTACAGAAACCTTCCAAATATCTGTGGCTTTCCAACTGCTCCCCATATGTTATGTTGTCTGCTCCCTGCAGTTTTCTATTTATTATTCCACACATTCCAGCTGATTCTCTACTGCATCCAGTTTGCCATTTCCATTGTATCTCATACTACTTTAATCATTCTAGCCATTGCAACATTATATCCCTCTATTGGCATTCCACTTTGGTTCTGTTGAGCTTTGCTATGTTAATTATTATATCTATAGCACTTCAGTGTTCAAAGTGCGTTATAAATCTTATATAGTTTACCCCCACAACAACCCCATGAGATAGATCATTATTATTCCAGTTTTCTAGATGTGGGACTGAGGCTGAGAGATAGTGACTTACCAAGAAACTAAAGCAACAAAAACCTATCAATCTCCAACCCTCACTAATATGTGCCACACACAGAGGTGGAAAAAATTTGGTTAAAAAGAAAAGGGGAAAAAAAAAAAGCTTTGATGAAATATACAAACTTTACTCATGGAACTTAAAAACCCTCTCTGGATCAAACCAGGGTCTACCCTCTGCTGTAAATACAGCCAAGTAATAGCCCACCGGCTCCAGGGGGGAAAAGAGATTATTTTTTTTGCAAGTATGGCTACAGAGTATGCTTACAGATATAACCAGAATCCAATTCTGTATTAATATGAAATAACATCAAATGATATACATAATCATGCTAACAAATATGTTAAATATATTGTCAAGTCATCATGGAATTCTATACCCATATTGGAAAAGCTCTTACAAACTAGACAATACATTGAGCGGTGCTGGACATAATTATGTTTCTGACCCCCTCTACGGGTCTTCCTCAACAGCACTTAATGGTTGACTGGAGCAGAGAGTGAGTCTGTTGAAATGATAATATTGTGAGTAAAATTAAATGAACCAATAAACTGATTGATTTAATTGATTAATTGATTTTACCATGTTAATCCCAGTAATGCGCATGCACATAGTGGCATTTTGCATATGTGCATTATTGAAATGAAGGTGGTAAGTGGTACACAGTAAAATGGTATACGGTAAACGGTAAAGGTAAATGGTATATCGAGAAAAAAATTTCGACTGACATCTCGGTCTGCTTTCAAGATTGCACCGAAATCTCAGTGACAATTCTTGATTCTCGCGATACTTTCGCAAAAATTGCTTCTCGGTTCAGCCCTACTTTTCACCAATGCCATTTGGTGAGAAGACTGAGGCCTTCTCTTTCTGATTCAATCTGGCCACTGTCATCCATGCTTTCCTCACCTTGAAGCTAGATTACTGCTCTACTTAGAGCTGCCCTTGATGAATGTTCAGATGCTACAGCCAGTGTAGAATGTGGCAGCTCAGCTCCTTTTGGGGACGAGTCTCCGGGAGCATATTAAACCTGTGTTCTAAAGTGTGCACTGGCTGCCTATACCATTCCAAGCACAATTCAGGGTTCTGATTTGGACCTTAAAAGCCCTAAACGTTCTGGGTCCCATAGATCTAAGACAATCTGTCCTACCATGTTCCATCGCAGCCCCTATGGTTGACCAAGGACACCCTCTTGCAGGTTCCATCTGTTACCCTTGTCCATAGGACGGGGGTGCACAGGAGGGTGTTCTTGGTTGCTGCCCCAGTTTCATGGAATTCCCTTCCTGCGAGGTTCACTTGAGCCCAAGCCTGAGCATTCTCCAGAGGCCGTGTAAAACTTTTTTATTTGAAAGAGCATTTGGCAGGTGGGGATGAGGGTTGGTTGGGTTATTGGGGAAGGTTGTGGGGAGGGTGGGGATTTTGAGTGTGGAGAGGGAGGGTTTTACTGTATGAATTTTATCATTTTATGAATTGTAAGCCACCCTGAGCCTAGGTGGGTAGGGCAGTGTATAAATTTGAAAAATAAATAAATACAGGCCCTTTTTAAAGAGACGCACCCACTCATGCCCATGCAATGGATATGAGTGGGTGTGTCCCATTTGAAAGCAGTGGTGGGTGGGCAGGCATGCATGTGCGCTAGGGGTGGGACTCCAGGTGAATTATCAGTTACCGGTTTTATCGGTATCGGATTAATCTGATATCAGATTTATCGGTATCGGTATATCTGTTTTTTAACATTGCCGATTTTTCAGATCTTTAACATTGCAGCCATTTTTAAAATGGCCACAATGTTAAAGATCCGAAAAATCGGCAATGTTAAAAAACAGATATACCGATACCGACATGATCGGCATTATCGGATGAATCCGATACCGATAGTCCCATCCCTAACGTGTACTCCTGCGCAACACGCACCGCCACCCCTCGCCGCTGCACGGCGCAACTGGAGAAAACGCAGGTTGCTCCATGCCGGGGCATGCATGGGGATGCGTGTGCTCTCATGTGCATACACACCCGCACTGACTACCCCCATCCACGACCCGTTTAAAAAGGCCCATAAAATAAAGAAATGTGTTACAGATGAGATACAGAGGGAAGGTGGTAGCATGATAATGGCTACAAAGTCCTGAGTAGTAAACCAGGTCAAGCCAGAGAACTGGAGAGAATACAGGGAACAAGGAGTAGGACTACAAAACAGCAGAGATGTGTTGTGTATCAGAAATCCCAGGCACACTCTAGTAACTATTTACAGCATTTTATTTAACAGCAAGAATGAGACATCCAGCTTTACACTCTGATCCAGACCAGCATCCTGTCACTTAACCTCCTCTTCCTTTTCCTGCTGGCTCTGTTAAAACCTCTAAGCTACCACTCCCTGCATGCAATGTGGCACACTGTTATATAACAATTTCCCCTTGTCTAGAAAGACAATACCTTCTCTCATGGTGTAGGAACACAACAATAATACGGATAGTAAGCAACGAATAATAAACCCTAGGTATCACAATCCACAATAATAAACCCTAGGTATCACAATCCAGGGTAACAGTACAGAGAGAGAAGATGGAATTTCCTCTTTCATAGCCCTGTTGTTCCCAACATCTTTTCCTGTATAACTCTATTTTGAGACAAATACTATTACTTTGTGTAACCAAAGTTGGTCCAATAAAAGATGGCACTTTACTATTTTGTCTCTTTGTGACCCAAGACAGAAAAAAAGACGTGCAATGTACATCAGATATCAATTAGGACAGCAATCCCATCCTGACAGTCGGAATCACAATCTACAATTTGGGAACTCCTAATATAACAAAAAATTAACTATATTTCTTTGTCAAAGATTACTAGTTTTAATGCAAAAATTGCATTTCTTGGCAGTGTAGTCTCTTTAAAAGATATGAAATGTGAATAATCTTACCTAGCTTTTGGGGAAAACCTGGTTGAAGTTTCATCTGAACAAATTCTCTCAGTTTGTTAAAGTTCTTGAAGGGTGCAATTACTTCTAAAATGTTCAATACTCTGTGTCTGTCCCATCTGTGGGTGTGGGGAGGGGGCTGCTTGTCCGGTTGGAAAGGGCAAGGGGGACTGGGTGGTGGCCCTATATGAGTAGTTAATGTTAATTTATATATACGTTTACAAATCAGGCTAGTGGGGGAGCATGTGCGGGGTATCCATCTTTGAGGTTTAGAAAACCCAGTAACCCTATCTCCACCCCTACCCACTCTAAAAACTTCCTTCTTGACAGGGCCCTTTGCAAACAGCCTGGGAGCTTCTCGGAAATTTTCAGAGTGAGTGAGGGCAGAGTGCTGCTTGTTCCTTCTCCCACCACTCTGAAAACTTCCTAGCTGTGGTCAGGACTCTTGAAAAGGGCCTTCTTAGAGACCAGGCCCAGGCTCAACTGATCTCCCTTGCTCCATGGTAACTACAACCCTGGAGTCAGAAATTTGGGGTGAACAGGGACCAAGGAGTAGGAGAAATGTGGATCATGAAGTCCAAGGTGTAGGGTCCCAGAAGGGAGGGGACCTATGTATCTGAGGGGAGCAGACACTTTTAGTGTTGAGGCAGGAAACCAGAAGTCCAGGGTGTTGGAGTCTGAGGGGGAGCAGGGACTTAGAAATCCAGAGTAGGGGGGACCCCGAAGGCTCAGCCTCCTCCAAGGCCTCCTATGATATCCCCCCCCCCCCACACACCTCTTCCATTCTAGGTGCTCTCCATCCATTTCCAGGGTCTTGAAGTCTTGATATTTAGTGGCCATTATGGGGTATGGTGGTGGGGATGTCTTACACATCTAAGGTTTGGGGGGCACCCTCTCCTGAAATCCCCCAGCCACCCATAGAGCTCCTCCAACTGCTGCACTGAGGCTGGGAGCTGCCCCCCCTGGTAGGGTGGCCATACCTCCCCTTTAAAAGAGGATGCTTATGAAAAATACATGTTGCAGGGCTGCATTGGTTCCAGTGCAGCCCTGGAACCCTCTAGGGCCAAGAGGATGGGGAGAGGGAGAGAGTAATGGGCATCCCCCTGCCCCTTTGACTCTGAATAGCAGCCCCAGGGCACAGCATGCCAATCTCTGCAGCGCCCCCAGTGGCAGGGCTGGAAACTGTAGGTGGGGACTGGCGCAGCCTGGGAATTCATGGAAGACGTAGGAGGGATTGGGCAGTCTCCTGGCCCAGCATGGACTCAAGTGTCCAGGGGGAGAAACAGGATCCCAAGTGTCTGGGGGAGGGAGTAGAGATGGGGAGGTGAGTGACATAGGAGTCCAAGGAGAATAACAGGGAGAAGAAGAGAAAGCACCCCCGGTCACAGTAAGAAGACGCCCCACCTCAAGGACCAAGGCCTGTCAAGCTGAGTACACCATAAAAGGTGGGAGAATGTGTGTTTAATCATATGTATATGTATAAAAAACAAGAAGCTAAACAAGCCAAATACTTACATACAAATTAGAAAAAATACATATCCCCTGGTTTTACAAGATAGAACCAGAATACAAATGTACTAATTATCTGCCTGAACAGACTAGAGATCAAAACAATGAACACAATAGTGGTTGCCTAGAGAATAAAAATCCATAACAATCTAAAAGCCCCAAACGCGCTTTGGGGACCCAGCCCCTTTTTCAATGAGATATTTTTAAATGATTTGAAGAATGTATTAGACTGTGAATTAAGAGGACCAATGCTTCCAGTAGCAACAGTCAACTCTTGTATTGCGATATAGGGAGCTGAGAGTCTAGAAGAGTCTCCATACACAGAGATAAAGGAACATCACAAACCAACACCAAAGTTGTGTAATCTTTAGTTGAATCGATGAGGATTCAGAATTCTTATTCTTCCAATGTTATATATACACACATACATACACATGGTACATTCAGCGGTTATTTGATGTGTGTGTGTGTGTAATATAAAAATCAGCGCTGCTGCTTATTTGAGGTGCATCTACTTACTGTGTCAAGATACCCTGTACAGAAACCTTCCAAATCTCAATCTCTCTCTCTTCACCTGCTCCCCATATAGTATAGTGTCTGCTCCCTGCAGTTTTCTATTTATTATTCCACCTGATTCGCCACTGCATCCTGTTTACCATTTCCAGTGTCTCTCATACTGCTTTAGTCATCCCAGGTTCCAGCCACTGCAGCATTATATCCTATTGGCATTCCACTTTGGTCCTGTTGAGCTCTGCTATGTTAATTATTATATGTATAGGACTTCAGCATTCAAAATGCTTTATAAATCTTATCTAGTTTACCCCACACACCAACCCTGTGAGAGAGGTATTTTCCAGATTTCTAGACCTGGAACTGAGGCTGAAGAGATAGTGACTCAACCAAGGCCACCTAGGAGGTTCATGGCTAAAGACTGGATTTGGATCCTAGTCTTCTAGGTCCAGGATCATAGGCTTCACTGGTTGTGATAGTTGAACTAAGCATATAATAACATTGTTTCATTCCCATAATCTTCTTATTGATCTATGTAAGATTTATAACACACCCAAATCTGAGGCTGCAGGCAGGTTACAGCATATAAAAACACCAAAAATATAAAATAAAATCCAGCATAAATTTCTCCATTTTAAACCCACACTTCCCTAGTGACCCTCTGGGAAGAAGCAGTGGTTTCAGACTTGGTAGTGCAGTAGTTGACACGTGACACCATTGTTTCTGTGGGCAGCTTTCAGCCTCTTCAGCACCAGGGGCGGGAGCTTCTGGGAAGAGCTTTGGCTGCGAATCCCTTTAAGTTTCATTTCTGGTTCTTCAGAGACTGAAAAGCTCTGGCGGTGAGTTGTTTGCAGATACGCTTTCTTTCTTCAGATATTTACAAAGGTTGATTGCTAGAGCGTTTGGTTTTTAAGCGTTGCCTGTTTCTAGTTTGAAAATAATTTTGATTTTGGTCTGTTGTGACTAAATTTGCAGAAGGAACTTTCCTTCTGCAAATTTGGAAGATTGTTTACAGTTCCAACTTCCTTCTCTCGGAATCCTACATCAAAGCATTTTTGCTCTAGAAATGCTATCTGCATTTTTAAGAATGCAAGACCCTTCCCATGCGCAGTCGCGCAGATAGTGCCCCCCTCCCCCCCATGGGATTAAGAGCCACAGTTTGGTAACCTCTCCTAGGGGTGTTTTTAGTGCAAATAATGGAGTCATTCATTGCCCACGTTGTGACTTTTGTCAGCATATGTAACTTCCTTTCAAGAGAGAGATCGAACAGGGCAGAGGCTGTGAAGTTCCTTGCAAAATCCCAGGCAAATATAATAATTTACAAGCAGAGAGTTCCAAAAGGTATGTTCACACACAGGATGTTTTAGACATGGTCTTTCATGAATGAATGACATGAATTTTCATTGAAATGAAATTAATGACATGAATTTTGTGTTAGTTTGTCAAAACAAGCACAGCTTACCATGTTGTCAACACCAGAGCTAGGTAGATGTGCCCTGATGTGCCCTATAAATTTAAAACATTAATATTTCTAAGTTACTCCTGTTCCAATATAAGCACTTTCAAAAACAAATTTACTGTGTTTTTTTTTAGTAAATCCTCATTTTATTCTGAGCTACACACAAGCATAGGAAAAAAAAGATACCTGACAGCAGTGAACACCAAATCTTAGTACCAAATCCTGTTGGTTTGTGATATAATCCACAAGGTGTGTAGTCAAATATTTACCCTCAGCCATTGATTGCCCCATATTATAGTGGAGTCCTGATAAATAAAATTTTGTGGGATCTCTAGGAAAGTTTGACTTTCCAGAAATGCAGCTTAAGCAAAATTGGATAAATGGGGCATATACATTTTATTTAAGCACTGCTTTCCCCTTTCAGTTACTATCACTACCTTTGAGTAAATTAATGATTTCTTAACAGCATGTGACTAAAATACTGTGGAATATACCTCTCCAATCTTGCAATGCAGCAGTGCTCTTGTTCTCTCCCACTCACCTGCACATCAGGGAACAGAAGTACTACATCTCCCTGCAATGCAAGCCTCATGCCAGACTCCAAACTTGCACTGCAGTGCAATGCACAGTACTCCTGTTCCTTGCCATTCACCTGAGAAAGAAGGCTGGCTTGCAATGCAGGCAGGGAAGGGTATATAGTATAGGATTTTAACCACATGCTGTCTAGCTTGGAGGGTATATATTATAGGATTTTAACCACATGTTGCCTAGCTTGGAGGGTATATATTATAGGATTTTAACCACATGCTGCCTTGTTATCTTTAATACTTTCAAAGTTACTGATATTTTTAGCTGGATGGATATACTCTGTACATCTCATCTCATAGTGCTTTAGTCATTCCAGCCATTGTAGCATTCTCCGCCCTATTGGCATCCTCCTTTGGGCCTGTTGAGCTCAATTACATCTTGTAATTTGAGTTATCAGAATTTGACTTATCCAGTTCAAGCAACAATACAGAATAGGCCTGGGGAAAGCATTTATTTGACTTGTCAAACTTGCATAACTCAAATTGATGTTTAAATGGATCCCAGTGTACTGCAACCAGCTTGCACAGAGAGTGAAATATCTGCTCTTCGCTTACTCCAGTACAGACTCTTACTGAAAGCAAAATGTGTTACTACACAAATGCTGGTGCTCCAGAGTTCTACCTATAGGTAAGCTATGGTTTTAGGGTCTGTTTGTTTAAACGAGCATGTCTGGGGGGGGTCCGTGGCCGCTGAGTGGTGCAGCTGCGGAGCAGCCACTCAGGTGGATTGCATGGGGAGGGATTCTAACGGGCGGCTCTAGCATAGCTACTGCAGAAGCCGCCTCGCACTTCCCTGCCACGGACCATGGGGGCGGGGGAAGAGTGCTGGGCTGGCCTTTGGAAGTCACATGTCCTGGCATGAGCACTGTGGAACCTGGGCTCTCCAGCACTCATGGACTGTTCCTGTGACTTGCAAAGGCCATGTCCCCTGCTAACAGTGCCGATGAGCGGGGGCCTGTCTCCTGCTGTGGGTGGCCACCCCACTTCATATGGGCAGGGGATGTGTGGGCATCCATTGCCACACGCTTTCATGGAGCACTTTGGATTTCTCGGCACTGCACTGTGCTATGAGTGGGTGGTGTGTGCCTCGCGGGAGTGTGCATCCCCTCGCTCCACCATCAGATGGGCAGTCAAATGACTGGCTCCTGGGTGGCCATGCATGGTAGCCTCTTGTTTAAAAATATGCATTAAAAATGTTAAAGTGGTGTTAAAGCGCATTTAAGGTGCATGTTTGTTTCACCCATAACGTCAAAGGTCTGCCTGAAACCAGGATTTTAAGCTGACCGTCCCTTCCATGTTCTAAAGTCATGCTGACACTTATGCGCTATCACATTCTTAGACCGTTTTTATACGAGCAGGATTTCTCCTNCATGTTCTAAAGTCATGCTGACACTTATGCGCTATCACATTCTTAGACCGTTTTTATACGAGCAGGATTTCTCCTGCAGTTTAAGCCTGTGGCGCTGGGAAACCCTTGCAGGGGGTGAGGTGGGGGCTTTAGACGCTCCTCCGTCAACCGGAAGTTACCCGGGCTCCATTAGAAACAGCGGTGCCATGTGACTCCTGGGTGGTTTGAGACGCGGCGTAGATAAGACCTAGAGCACATTCCCACGTACATTAAATCAGCGCTTTTTTCTTTCCCACACATATTAGAAGGATGTAGACTCTATGCGCTTATTTTGCAGTTCTTACGTTTGTTTTTCAAGCACATTGAGGGGCAGCCAAAAGCTATCTTTGCACATTTGAACTGACCCACATAAATCCTCTTGTTGGAATGTCAGTACACAGCACCTCACTTCCCCTGACTCTTGGCTCAGCTCCTGTCCCCTCTCTGGGAGCCAAGAGGGAAGAAGACGCTTTGTAACTGACATGATACTGACTAGCCTAGTCAGTTACACAGCTGTCTAGTGAAAATGCTGCTTCCTAAATGCAGTCAGTTTCAAAATGCACTTAAATAAACTAAATGTGAATAGTGCATGGGTTTATTTAAGCACATTTTGAAATTGACTGCATTTAGGAAAAGCAGCATTTTAATGTATGTGGGAATGTGTTCCTAGATTTTGAGGTCGTATCTACGCTGCGTCTCAAAACTCCCAGGACTTGTGTGATGCCGCTGTTTCTAATGGTGCCCAGGCGACATCTGGTTCACAGAGGAGTGTCTAAAGCCCCCCTGCGAGGGTTTCCCAGTGCCTCAGGTTTAAACTGGGGGAGAAATCCCGCTTATATAAAAACGGTTTTAGAGTCCCAAATAGAGATTCTGTAAAGGCTATACTGGCAGCATGCTTGAGACGTGCACCCTTGCAAAGAGACTTCAGGAGTTTAAAGCACCTCAAACAATTCCTGTGAGATCTTTCCTCCCACCTCCCCTTTAAAAACTGCCTGAAGTCTTTTTTTTTATTTGCTTCCAAGTGATCTGATACTTGGATTTTTTTTTCTGAACCATTCTTGTGTCTGGATGTTATCTTGGTTAGCTCCTGAGAATGTGAGGTTTTTGCGGATTTTATCTTTTTAAAGAACTTTGTTAATCTTTATTGGTATTGATATTGTTTTATTTAATTTTAATTTTATTTACTTATTTAAATTTATCTTGTTTTTTATATATTTGCCCTCTTTCTCTGGCCATGGCTAAAGCCAGCGCCTAATAAAGAAAAAAAGAACTCTGCATGTTAATTAAATCAGGTGGTATATTTCATGGACTCTTTAAATGCAGTGGGGTAAAATGCAGGCAGAATTGAAGTTTTTCCAAAGGATTTATTTGCTGATTTGTTCAATCTTTTTGATGCAGTGTGAAAACTTCAAAATACTTGATTTTCATGCAGCCTTGTTTCTGAAAGGGGGAAACAGTGCTTCTCTTTTTTGTTGGTAGCCCTGTTGAACTGATGTTACTGGGAATTTTGGGTTATTATGGATTTTTAATTTTTCTCCTTGGTCTTGGAGTTTGCAGGAAGGACACTGAAAGTGCTATGTAAATGCTTGATACTAATGACTGGGCACATTGAAATAAATGACAATACCCAACAATGGACGCAACAATCAGATCAGTGAATGCTAATGAGCTTTAATTGGCTGCAAAATTATACAATGGTGCTCCATCTTTGGGGGGCAAAAGGGTGTGGAATTATGAGAAAAGCAGCAGCGAGAGTGAGATGAATGACAAGAGAATGGGTGGAATGACAGGAATGACCCCCATGGTCTCTTTGTCACTCCTCCCATTCACTTATATTTTCATCCAGAATGTTGTAATTCTACCTGCCTGTCATGGCTTTCCTCCTGTCATTCTACCTGATCCCTTGCTATTGCACCCAATCCCCCATAGCTGCCTCCCTGTCGTTCCACCCTGTCCCTCTTCAGGGACCACTCCTTTGCCCACTCCTGTGGCCTCTTCCTTATTAACGTCACTCACTTTGTTACTCTCTGCANGATGGAATGACAATAAATTAAGTGGAAGGATAAGCAGGTGAGTTTGTCTCACTGTATGCTTGGAATGTTGGGAGGGGTGTGTGTGTGAGAGAGAGAGAGAGCAGAGGTTATATGCTGGTGGGTGGGGCTTATTTGGCTACTTGAAACATTGGGTGTTTTTACACACACATTTCTCCTGGATGTTTGCTGTAACATCCAGAACTTTCTGTTTGTCTAAATTACTCACCCAGATCTTAAACATCTGGATCTTTGAACTTCTGCGTGAATCTTCTCCCAGAACTTTTGTGTGTAAAAGGTTCTCCTGGTAAACTGCTTTGGTCCAGGCAGCTGTGGTCACTTGGTTTCCATGGCAGCCTGTCACGTTTATACCTGCGGCTACTTTAGGCTGCCTCAGGGCAGTGTGCGTGTGAAAAATGAATCCGGAACTTACTTGTGGACTTGTAAACCCAGAAGACTGAAACATCTGGAACTTTAACGTGTGTGTAAAAATGCCCATTAAGAGGTATGCAACCAGGCTCCCATAAAGAGGTCAGTTCAGTCGCAAAAGTGAAGAGTGAAGGGACACTGGAAATTGCCAAGACGCTATAAAAATTCTGCTCATCAGGTGTGCCACTGCTAGTGGGCTACTGGATGCTTAAAGTAAAAGGGACGGGAGAGCGGTCTAGGTGTTACTCTTGGTTTTGGTTTAGCCTTTTTCATAAAGTATGACTGGGTTTATGTTGGCTCATATAGAGTGAATGGACAAATGGTTGTTCTTTCAGTAAATGTTTGTTTGTTGTACCATCTTAAATAGATGGTATCGTAGAGCACTGTCTTTCCTTAATAGGTATGTGATTTGTATAGGTCATTATTCCTATTGCTTGGGCAATAGTACACTATGTTGCAGAGAAATATCTGATTCACAGTCATGAAAGACAAATGCAGCTGAAGCTTTAAACAAGAACTTTACTCAAGCTTTTCAGGCACAGATTCTTTAGTTACATCTAAGTAGTATGAAGACAAAATGGAGACTGAGACACACACAGTGAGAGAGTGAAGGGAAGGAGTGGCTACATAAAGGAATTCAACTGCAAAACCCCATCTCCCTTCCATATGCATATAAACTTAGCAGCGCCATCTGGTGGCTCTATAGCCAATTACTATTCTTAATACAGTAAGTTTTAACTTCTGGATGTTGCATATACCAACACCCCTTCTCAACAGACAGAAGTTAACCTACTATACCCATTTTACTTGTTAACTTTTGGTGGCGCTCTCCTGCTAAAGGTTTTGTGAGGGCATCTGCTACCATGTCTTCTGTAGGACAATATTTCATGTCTATACGTCCTTGTTCTTGCGAGTCACTTAGGAAGTGATACTTCACGTCTTTATGTTTGGTCCTCGGGTTTACTTTTTGTGCTTGTGCAAGTACAATACAGCCTTGGTTGTCTACAAATTTTGTATAGGACTGTTCAGTTCTTTCCCCAAGTCTGTGAGTAATTGTCGTAGCCAAATTACCTCTTGACTAGCATGCGCGACTGCAACGTACTCGACTTCAGTTGAGGAGAGTGTTACTGTGGTCTGTTTCTTGCTAGACCAACTGATGGGTCCTCCTCCTAGCAGAAATAGCCAATCGCTGGTGAATATTCTGTCAGAGCTGTCCCCAGCCCAATCTGTATTGACATATCCTGTCAGGTTACATCCAGAAGTTGTAGGTAGCTGCAGTTTAAGGTGTGCGGTTCCCTTCATGTAGTGTATGACACTCTTTACTGCATTCCAGTTCTTCTGACTTGGTGCTGATACCTTCCTGCATAGGATTCCTATTGCTGCTGCGATGTCTGGTGTAGAGTGATGGTGGTAGTATACAGTAGTTTCCCAATTGCGCTTCTGTATTGTTGGTTGTCTGGCAGTTGCATGCTTTGTTCTTCAGTTTCCTTCAGGTAGTTAGTTTCCATGGGAGTGCTACTGCCTTGGCATCTTTCATTCCGAAGTTTTCTAGTAATTCTTCTATTTTATGCCTTTGGTTGAGGAGATAGCTTCCATTGTCTTCTCTTTCTACTCGTATAGCCAGGTAATGTGTTATGTTTCCCAGGTCTTTTGTTTCAAAGTTTAGATTCAGGGTTCTCATTATTCCGTGGTCATCCCCTTCTTGCTCATAGCATATCAATGTGTCATAAACGTAAATCAATATAAATATCCATCTGTCATCCTGTTTCTTTGAATATAAGCAAGGATCTGCTTTACTTCTGGTGAAATTTTCCTTTGTGAGTACGGTGTTTATTTTTGTATTTCATGCTCTGGCCGCTTGTTTGAGTCCATATATGCTCTTTTTCAACTTGCATAAACTTGCAACTCTTTCGGAGTCTTTGAATCCTGGTGGCTGTTCCATGTAGATGTCTTCTTTTAGTTCTCTGTGTAGGAACGCTGTTTTCACATCCAGACGTTTAACCTGCATTTCTTTCTCTGCTGCTATGCTCAATAGTGTCCTGATTGTGGTGTACTTGACTACTGGGGCAAATGTTTCATCATAATCTTTGCCATATTTTTGTGAGTATCCTTTAGCGACTAGTCGGGCCTTGTATTGTTCTGCCTTGCCGTCAGCATTGTATTTGATTTTAAATGTCCACTTACATCCTATGGTCTTTCTGCCCATTGGTAGTATACAGAGTGTCCAGGTTTGATTTTCATGCATGGACTTTATTTCTTCTGTTGCTGCCTTTACCCATTTGTTGTGTTCCCCTTCTGACATGTGTAAGACATCTTCCCATATTGATGGCTCAGACAGTCTGTCAGTTCTTACTTTGTAGGACAGGCGGGTGGGTGGTTTGCCTTTATTTTCCTTGGTAGATCATCTGATTTCAACGTCTGCAGGTGATCGGGTTTGTTCCTGCATCTTAGTTGAGTTTGTACTGACTTCAACTATTTGTTCAGGAGGCTCTTCTTCTTCTGATTCTTGTAAGGACACTACACTGTTGTTTGGCTTTTCCTCAAAAGTCACGCTGTTGTTGATAGTTACTTTGTCTGTGTGTGGGTTGAGGATTCCGTATCCTTTGGAGTGTTCGCTGTATCCAACAAGAATCCCTTCCACAGCTCGGTTTTGTAGTTCGGTGCGTTTCTCTTCCAGAATGTACACGTATGCCTTGAATCCAAACAGTTTGATGTGTCCCACACAGGCTTCTCTCCATACCAGAGTTTTACTTACTGTTCTTGAGTAGAGTCAGTTTTGTAGATATGTCGCCGTAAGTACTGCCTCGCCCCAATATTTTTCTGACAGTCCGGAGTCCATCAACATGCACCTGATCATTTCAGTTAAGGTTCTGTTCTTTCTTTCAGCTACCCCATTTTGCTCGGGCGTGTATGGTATCGTCTTTTGGTGCTCTCAGGAAGTCTTCTACTCTCTTTCCTGTGTATTTGCCTCTGTTGTCGGTTTGGAGTGCGAGCGACTTGCTTTGGAATCTGTTGCTTGTCATGGTCATGTAGTCCTTTAACTTTTCCAGTACTTATATGAGGAGACCCCAACAACACCCTACATCAACACTTGTTCCCAGGGTATCTGTTAATCTCTTTCAGGTGTTCCTAGCATGAAGGGATTACATACATACATAACTGCTTACAGAATGAGACCATGTACTTTCAACTAGTCCTTAATGTGTTTGATTGAAAGAGGAGATGGTTTACTCTAAACTATATTATTTTTGATTCAGAGAGCCTGTTTGCACATATTTATACTGGGCTAAATGAGGAGTAACAGAATCAGAGTCTGTTAGATATACTAGTTTCACATGGGTGCAAGTATCTTCACCTAGAACTGAAATGAATAGTGCATTTTGTATTCACAGATTTTAGTTGCATTTTTGGATAGCCAACTATTTTATTTATTTATTTATATCCCGCCCCTCTCGCCTAACAGTGACTTCAGGCGGCTAACAAACAATATAAAAAATGAAACAACGAAAAATCCATAAATATTTAAAACACAATTATCATTATAAAAACCATGTCTGTGCAAAAATAATTTACCCACCTAATCCCCCCCCCTCCCCTCGTCAAATGCCTAGCAGAAGAGCCAGGTTTATATTGCCGGTGAAAGGCAAGGAGATCTGGACTAAGGCGGATCTTCACCGGGAACAAATTCCACAGCGATGGAGCGGCCACCAAGAATGACCGCCTGTCCATCTGGACCTGCTGATAATCTCCAGAATGACACTCCTGGTTGACCGCAGGGGTTGTCCTGGAGCCCAGGGAGTGAGGCGATCCCTCAGATAAGTGGATCATCCATGCATTTCCATCCTGTGTAGGGCTTTAAAGACCAAAAGCAGCACCGGAAGACAATAGGCAGCCAGTGCAATGCTTGGAGCACCGGTTTAATGTGCTCCCTGTGACCCATGCCAGTAAACGGGTGGGCTGCCGCTTTTTGCACCAGCTGCAACTTCCTAACCATCACCGTGGGCAGCCCCACATAGAGTGCATTACAGCAGTCCAGCCTTGAGGTGACAAATGCATGGATGACAGTGGTGAGATTGGACTCTGCACTCAAAATGAAAATCCATTTATTTGTGTATCTGGATAATTCCCTTTTGATACTCCATTTTTTGGGATATTTTGGTCACTCAAGTGTGCCATTTGGTTATTTGACTGAATATCTGAACTGAGATAACAAAAAATAAAAAAATCCCCATAGAAATTGAATTGAATATCCAAAGGAAATGGGTGCTGTAAGTATTTTGTACTTGCTCTGTCAGTTTCAATTTATTTATTTACATTTTTACCCCACACCCTCCTGTCCATGGCAGCTTGGGGCAAGTATACACAGCAGCAGAGTATAAAAAACAACAAACCTCCCCCCCAACCCACCCGTCTCCCTCACTGAAAGCCTGGTGGAACAGCCAGGTCTTACACTGTCTTTGGAAAGAGGGGCGGTCTGGGGCCAGGCGGGCCTCCCATCAGGAGGGAGTTTCACAGCCTAGGTGTGGCCACCAAGAATGCCCTCCCCGTGCTCACTACCCGAGAAACACATGGGACTTCAGGTTGGGCATCCCCGGTTGACTCCAGGACCCAGGGGATGAGGAGGTCCTGCAGGTAGGCAGGGCCCATTGCCATGTTGGGCTTTATAGGTCAGAAGTCAGAATTTGAAGTGGGCAAATTAATCAGATATATTTGCTATGGATGTTTTAGCTCTGTCTTCACCATTTTGGCGTAAGGCCTGAGCTCACTGAAGTCAGTAGGGGATCGGTTTAACTATGGGCAGCACCATTTCTCTAGGCAAAATAATATGCCTTGCTCTGAAGAAAATAGAGCTGTGTTGATTTTCAAGTGCTAGGCCATTAACGCTTAAGCTCCCTGTCTGTAGAAATGATATTGCTTCTCTCCTCCCCTTTGTCTTGTTTAATTAGACCCCAAATCTGCAAATAGTTATGCAAACACTCTTTCACTTGAAGGCAAGACTAGAAATAATGGGCTCAAATTACAAGAAAGCAGATTTCGGTTAAACATTAATACGAACTTCCTAACCTTAAGAGCTGTTCGACAGTGGAACAAAGTGCCTAGGGAGGTGGCGGGCTCTCCTTCGCTAGCGGCTTCCACACACAGGGCGGACAGCCATCTGTTGGGGATTCTCTAGCTGCGGATTTCCTGCATTCAGCAGGGGATTGGACAGATGACCTCTGAGGTACCTTCCAATTCTGTTGTTCTAAGTATTCAAATGCTTAATTTTTAGACAGCAATGGGACTGTTTTACATAGCAGCATTATGCACATGAATGTTTGAGATATCAGTGCCCAAGCTGTTTGGGACAGAGACAATCTCTTCCCTGTGCGGCCTATATATGCTAATGGCATACACACAATACTAAATACAGATTTTACTAAAATATTTTTACCATCTTTTTAGACTAAGAAGAATGGCTGGTGTTAAATCAAGGTTGACAAGAGATGAGCTGAAGGAACTGCAGTATCTACTCGGAAGCAAGCATTTCAGCCTTCTCTATAAGGGAAGCGTCCATGGTTTCAATCCCAATACGTTTCATTGCATATGTAACAGACAAGGGCCAACTGTAGCAGTGGCATACAATAACAGTGGTTATATTTTTGGAGGCTTCACAGTTCAGAGCTATATTTCGAGCGGAGCATGCCTACGCGATGAGAAGGCTTTTCTCTTTAGGCTAAAAGGGAAAGGGGGTGAGCTCAGCCCTATGAAAATTCCTGTTAAAATCGCAGAAAATGCTGTCTATGACCATAGTAGTTATGGTCCTAATTTTGGAAATGGATCACTACTGTTGTTGAGTCAGAATATAGCAGCAGCAGCAACAAGTGCTAACAACAACTACCTGTTCAATGCTACAGACCTGCATGGAAATGATCTTGTCCTCGTGGAATGCGAAGTGTATCGAGTTGAAGGTAGGATGAAATAAACAGAAGTTTTATTGTGAAAATGTTCTTTGCACATTCAACATTATGTTGTTTTCCTGTAGATGTTGGTGATTTTCTATGTTCTCCATGGAGGAGGGTTACATGGACGTCTGGGTAAGTTATCTATTCTAGCATGTCATTGTTAAGATCTGTAGCCATATGCACCACAAATACTGTGGTGGTGTGTGTTACCTCGAGAGCTAGGACACATTCACATAATGCTCTCCCAATGTGGGTGGAAGGAACACAGAACCTAACCCATACTATACTGCCTCCCTCCACTGCAAATGGGCTGGGTGAATGTGATGGATGGGTGGTGGCTAGGCTCAATTGAGCTGATACTCAGTTAATACCCTTTCACAGGGGGGTCCTGGCAAATTCACCCACCCCTTTTCCTCCCCATTCCTATACCCCACCTCACTGGGGCATCATGACATTCATTCTCCCATAACCCGATATTCTAAAATCCTATCCACCAACCCACACCCCATAACCCTATCCAGGTCCCCCATTTAAAATACCAGCTCACCCCTACTTAAAATAAATCTTGCCTCCCTGAAGAAGCCGAGTTAAACTAACATGCTGTGTGACCGAAGTGGCAGGCAATCTGGAATGGCAGTGTACAATGCTTAAAGATTTCTGGAACAAGGACACAATTAATTGTTTAATTCTCTTATGTCTCAGTATTTCAGTGATGAGTGCTATTCTATTGCTGCATTTGTTCTTCTACAGTTGACTAGTCTCTCTCCAGTTTTTCGGCACACGCTACCCCAAAACTTAACCATCTCCTGCCTTTTATGACTATTTCATATTCACAGAGCCGGTCATAAGATTCTGCGGATGGTTCAGGTAGAAATGTCTTTCGGAAATTCCCAAGCATAGCTGATTGATTACAGTCCACAGCACTTTACGCATACTGACGAAATAATCATCGCAATACCCTTGTGTGAATGAAGTCAGCAGAATATGTGGGAGCTCTTCAGCTCTGATAATTGGGGTAATTAAATATAGATTTAAGCACCTAGCTGCGAAAGCAAACAAATTTTGAACACTTACATACAGGTAGATTGTTTAGTACCAAGTTAAATCACAAGCGCGCGCTGTCTCTCTCTCTCACACACACATACACACTCACACACACACACACACATGTACATATACACCCACCCACCCTCTCCCTCTGGATTCCTGTCTCCCCAGACCCCATATGGCTCTGCTCTCCCAAGGCCCTTCTCAGCCCTCTCCTGGAAATGTAGCATGAAAGGATCTGGGCCGCTGCATTCTGCACCAGTTGCAGATTCCAAACTTTCCACAAGGGCAGCCCCACATAGAGCACGTTGCAGTAATCTGGCCTTGAGGTTATGAAGGCATGGATCTAAATCAGAAAGAAAGAAAGTCGCAACCTCCTTATCAGGTGGAGTTGGTGGAAAGTACTTCTGCCACTGCTGCAACGTGATGCTCTAGGCACGGTGAAGGATCCAGAAGCACTCTAAGGCTGTGAACCTGAGTGACTTGTAGAGGCCAGACCCCATCAATGACAGGAATCCCAATCCCCCACAAGTCACAAGGCCATCCAACCACCATCACTTCATTCTTGTCTGGATTCAGTTTTAATCAGATCTCCCTCATTCAGTCCCCAACAGCAGCCAGGTATTGGGTTAGCACCAGTACTGCAGGACCAGGGTGAAATGAAAACGAGAGGTTGAGCTGGGTGTCGACCTACTGACGGCACCTCACGGTAAACCTTCAAATAATATCACCCAATGGCCTTTAGATACATATTGAATAAGAGTGGGGACAAAATGGAACCTTGCAGGAACTCACAGGAGGAGCCTCAAGGGGACAATGAGCAGTCTCCTATCACCACTCAATGGGACTTCCTCGACAGGAACTAATGGAACCACTCAAGAGCAGTCCCACACACTCCTGCCAGGTCCTGCAGCCATGTAAACAACACCTCAGTATCAACTGTATTGAAGACCGCTGAAAGATATACAAAATCAGCAGAGTACAGTTTTGTCTGTCGATCTCTATGCATAGATCTTCAACAAAGGCCACAAGCATGGTCTCCATACTATACCTGTGATGAAAGCAAGTAAGAAATTGGTCCCAGAATCCGATAACATCAAGTTGTGCCTGAAGCTGCTGGGCAAACCACCCATTCGATAACCTTCCCTAATAAGGGGAGGTTAGAGACAGGATGATAGCTGGCCAGGGAGTCAATGTCCAAAGATGGTTTTTTGAGCAGGGGCTGGACAACCGCAGTTTTGGGGGTTGACAAGCCTGGCCAGCAACAGCCACAATGTCTCCCAGCTGCCTTTCACCAGCTAGGATGGGCAAGGCTCCAATTCACAAGTGGTTACCTACATCACTCCAAGCACAACCTCTGCATCAGTGGGTGACACCAGTTGAAACTGTTCCAAACAAACAGAATAAGGTTGAGCTTCTACAACCCCAAACTCTGAATCTGCAGTTAAAGTAGCAGCACAAAGGTTGTAGTGACTACAAGCAATTTTGTCTGCAAATTAATTAATAAAAATGTCACAATGGGCAATAGATGATTCTAGTTCCTGGCAGAGACAAACTGTATTAACCAGGCCATTCACCGTCCAGAACAGCTCAGCTGGATGAGACTTTGCAGGTACGATGATAGTGAGCAGAAAGCTTTCTTCACTGCCATCACCACCACGGGATAGTCCTTCAAAAATGATGTATATAACAAGCAGTCGAGCTTCAATGCGAGTCTAGCACTACCTGCAATCCATTCCCTGTTGTTCCAGCTCCCAACGGTAAGAGNGGAAGGAACACAGAACCTAACCCATACTATACTGCCTCCCTCCACTGCAAATGGGCTGGGTGAATGTGATGGATGGGTGGTGGCTAGGCTCAATTGAGCTGATACTCAGTTAATACCCTTTCACAGGGGGGTCCTGGCAAATTCACCCACCCCTTTTCCTCCCCATTCCTATACCCCACCTCACTGGGGCATCATGACATTCATTCTCCCATAACCCGATATTCTAAAATCCTATCCACCAACCCACACCCCATAACCCTATCCAGGTCCCCCATTTAAAATACCAGCTCACCCCTACTTAAAATAAATCTTGCCTCCCTGAAGAAGCCGAGTTAAACTAACATGCTGTGTGACCGAAGTGGCAGGCAATCTGGAATGGCAGTGTACAATGCTTAAAGATTTCTGGAACAAGGACACAATTAATTGTTTAATTCTCTTCTGTCTCAGTATTTCAGTGATGAGTGCTATTCTATTGCTGCATTTGTTCTTCTACAGTTGACTAGTCTCTCTCCAGTTTTTCGGCACACGCTACCCCAAAACTTAACCATCTCCTGCCTTTTATGACTATTTCATATTCACAGAGCCTGTCATAAGATTCTGCGGATGGTTCAGGTAGAAATGTCTTTCGGAAATTCCCAAGCATAGCTGATTGATTACAGTCCACAGCACTTTACGCATACTGACGAAATAATCATCGCAATACCCTTGTGTGAATGAAGTCAGCAGAATATGTGGGAGCTCTTCAGCTCTGATAATTGGGGTAATTAAATATAGATTTAAGCACCTTGCTGCGAAAGCAAACAAGTTTTGAACACTTACATACAGGTAGATTGTTTAGTACCAAGTTAAATCACAAGCGCGCGCTGTCTCTCTCTCTCACACACACATACACACTCTCACACACACACACACATGTACATATACACCCACCCACCCTCTCCCTCTGGATTCCTGTCTCCCCAGACCCCATATGGCTCTGCTCTCCCAAGGCCCTTCTCAGCCCTCTCCTGGAAATGTAGCATGAAAGGATCTGGGCCGCTGCATTCTGCACCAGTTGCAGATTCCAAACTTTCCACAAGGGCAGCCCCACATAGAGCACGTTGCAGTAATCTGGCCTTGAGGTTATGAAGGCATGGATCTAAATCAGAAAGAAAGAAAGTCGCAACCTCCTTATCAGGTGGAGTTGGTGGAAAGTACTTCTGCCACTGCTGCAACGTGATGCTCTAGGCACGGTGAAGGATCCAGAAGCACTCTAAGGCTGTGAACCTGAGTGACTTGTAGAGGCCAGACCCCATCAATGACAGGAATCCCAATCCCCCACAAGTCACAAGGCCATCCAACCACCATCACTTCATTCTTGTCTGGATTCAGTTTTAATCAGATCTCCCTCATTCAGTCCCCAACAGCAGCCAGGTATTGGGTTAGCACCAGTACTGCAGGACCAGGGTGAAATGAAAACGAGAGGTTGAGCTGGGTGTCGACCTACTGACGGCACCTCACGGTAAACCTTCAAATAATATCACCCAATGGCCTTTAGATACATATTGAATAAGAGTGGGGACAAAATGGAACCTTGCAGGAACTCACAGGAGGAGCCTCAAGGGGACAATGAGCAGTCTCCTATCACCACTCAATGGGACTTCCTCGACAGGAACTAATGGAACCACTCAAGAGCAGTCCCACACACTCCTGCCAGGTCCTGCAGCCATGTAAACAACACCTCAGTATCAACTGTATTGAAGACCGCTGAAAGATATACAAAATCAGCAGAGTACAGTTTTGTCTGTCGATCTCTATGCATAGATCTTCAACAAAGGCCACAAGCATGGTCTCCATACTATACCTGTGATGAAAGCAAGTAAGAAATTGGTCCCAGAATCCGATAACATCAAGTTGTGCCTGAAGCTGCTGGGCAAACCACCCATTCGATAACCTTCCCTAATAAGGGGAGGTTAGAGACAGGATGATAGCTGGCCAGGGAGTCAATGTCCAAAGATGGTTTTTTGAGCAGGGGCTGGACAACCGCAGTTTTGGGGGTTGACAAGCCTGGCCAGCAACAGCCACAATGTCTCCCAGCTGCCTTTCACCAGCTAGGATGGGCAAGGCTCCAATTCACAAGTGGTTACCTACATCACTCCAAGCACAACCTCTGCATCAGTGGGTGACACCAGTTGAAACTGTTCCAAACAAACAGAATAAGGTTGAGCTTCTACAACCCCAAACTCTGAATCTGCAGTTAAAGTAGCAGCACAAAGGTTGTAGTGACTACAAGCAATTTTGTCTGCAAATTAATTAATAAAAATGTCACAATGGGCAATAGATGATTCTAGTTCCTGGCAGAGACAAACTGTATTAACCAGGCCATTCACCGTCCAGAACAGCTCAGCTGGATGAGACTTTGCAGGTACGATGATAGTGAGCAGAAAGCTTTCTTCACTGCCATCACCACCACGGGATAGTCCTTCAAAAATGATGTATATAACAAGCAGTCGAGCTTCAATGCGAGTCTAGCACTACCTGCAATCCATTCCCTGTTGTTCCAGCTCCCAACGGTAAGAGGTTACGATCCCCAAACCTACTTGGTTAATAGCCATTAATGAATCTATCCTCCAAGATCTTATCCTATTCCTTTTTATAACTAGCTACACTACGAGCCGTGACGACTTTCTATGGNGGAAGGAACACAGAACCTAACCCATACTATACTGCCTCCCTCCACTGCAAATGGGCTGGGTGAATGTGATGGATGGGTGGTGGCTAGGCTCAATTGAGCTGATACTCAGTTAATACCCTTTCACAGGGGGGTCCTGGCAAATTCACCCACCCCTTTTCCTCCCCATTCCTATACCCCACCTCACTGGGGCATCATGACATTCATTCTCCCATAACCCGATATTCTAAAATCCTATCCACCAACCCACACCCCATAACCCTATCCAGGTCCCCCATTTAAAATACCAGCTCACCCCTACTTAAAATAAATCTTGCCTCCCTGAAGAAGCCGAGTTAAACTAACATGCTGTGTGACCGAAGTGGCAGGCAATCTGGAATGGCAGTGTACAATGCTTAAAGATTTCTGGAACAAGGACACAATTAATTGTTTAATTCTCTTATGTCTCAGTATTTCAGTGATGAGTGCTATTCTATTGCTGCATTTGTTCTTCTACAGTTGACTAGTCTCTCTCCAGTTTTTCGGCACACGCTACCCCAAAACTTAACCATCTCCTGCCTTTTATGACTATTTCATATTCACAGAGCCAGTCATAAGATTCTGCGGATGGTTCAGGTAGAAATGTCTTTCGGAAATTCCCAAGCATAGCTGATTGATTACAGTCCACAGCACTTTACGCATACTGACAAAATAATCATCGCAATACCCTTGTGTGAATGAAGTCAGCAGAATATGTGGGAGCTCTTCAGCTCTGATAATTGGGGTAATTAAATATAGATTTAAGCACCTTGCTGCGAAAGCAAACAAGTTTTGAACACTTACATACAGGTAGATTGTTTAGTACCAAGTTAAATCACAAGCGCGCGCTGTCTCTCTCTCTCACACACACATACACACTCGCACACACACACACACATGTACATATACACCCACCCACCCTCTCCCTCTGGATTCCTGTCTCCCCAGACCCCATATGGCTCTGCTCTCCCAAGGCCCTTCTCAGCCCTCTCCTGGAAATGTAGCATGAAAGGATCTGGGCCGCTGCATTCTGCACCAGTTGCAGATTCCAAACTTTCCACAAGGGCAGCCCCACATAGAGCACGTTGCAGTAATCTGGCCTTGAGGTTATGAAGGCATGGATCTAAATCAGAAAGAAAGAAAGTCGCAACCTCCTTATCAGGTGGAGTTGGTGGAAAGTACTTCTGCCACTGCTGCAACGTGATGCTCTAGGCACGGTGAAGGATCCAGAAGCACTCTAAGGCTGTGAACCTGAGTGACCTGTAGAGGCCAGACCCCATCAATGACAGGAATCCCAATCCCCCACAAGTCACAAGGCCATCCAACCACCATCACTTCATTCTTGTCTGGATTCAGTTTTAATCAGCTCTCCCTCATTCAGTCCCCAACAGCAGCCAGGTATTGGGTTAGCACCAGTACTGCAGGACCAGGGTGAAATGAAAACGAGAGGTTGAGCTGGGTGTCGACCTACTGACGGCACCTCACGGTAAACCTTCAAATAATATCACCCAATGGCCTTTAGATACATATTGAATAAGAGTGGGGACAAAATGGAACCTTGCAGGAACTCACAGGAGGAGACTCAAGGGGACAATGAGCAGTCTCCTATCACCACTCAATGGGACTTCCTCGACAGGAACTAATGGAACCACTCAAGAGCAGTCCCACACACTCCTGCCAGGTCCTGCAGCCATGTAAACAACACCTCAGTATCAACTGTATTGAAGACCGCTGAAAGATATACAAAATCAGCAGAGTACAGTTTTGTCTGTCGATCTCTATGCATAGATCTTCAACAAAGGCCACAAGCATGGTCTCCATACTATACCTGTGATGAAAGCAAGTAAGAAATTGGTCCCAGAATCCGATAACATCAAGTTGTGCCTGAAGCTGCTGGGCAAACCACCCATTCGATAACCTTCCCTAATAAGGGGAGGTTAGAGACAGGATGATAGCTGGCCAGGGAGTCAATGTCCAAAGATGGTTTTTTGAGCAGGGGCTGGACATCCGCAGTTTTGGGGGTTGACAAGCCTGGCCAGCAACAGCCACAATGTCTCCCAGCTGCCTTTCACCAGCTAGGATGGGCAAGGCTCCAATTCACAAGTGGTTACCTACATCACTCCAAGCACAACCTCTGCATCAGTGGGTGACACCAGTTGAAACTGTTCCAAACAAACAGAATAAGGTTGAGCTTCTACAACCCCAAACTCTGAATCTGCAGTTAAAGTAGCAGCACAAAGGTTGTAGTGACTACAAGCAATTTTGTCTGCAAATTAATTAATAAAAATGTCACAATGGGCAATAGATGATTCTAGTTCCTGGCAGAGACAAACTGTATTAACCAGGCCATTCACCGTCCAGAACAGCTCAGCTGGATGAGACTTTGCAGGTACGATGATAGTGAGCAGAAAGCTTTCTTCACTGCCATCACCACCACGGGATAGTCCTTCAAAAATGATGTATATAACAACCAGTCGAGCTTCAATGCGAGTCTAGCACTACCTGCAATCCATTCCCTGTTGTTCCAGCTCCCAACGGTAAGAGGTTACGATCCCCAAACCTACTTGGTTAATAGCCATTAATGAATCTATCCTCCAAGATCTTATCCTATTCCTTTTTATAACTAGCTACACTACGAGCCGTGACGACTTTCTATGGCAGTAAGTTTCACAAGCTAATTGTGAGCTGAGTGAAAAAATACTTCTATTTGTTTTAAATCTGCTACCAGTGATGGTAGCAGGCTTTTGATGGAAAGGAGGGTTACGGCCAGGGAAGTAGCCTTTTTCTGGCTGTGCCTCCCCTCTTTCCATCAGACCCAGGGTTGGGGAGAGGAAAAGCACTGAGTGGTGCCATCTGCGGTGGCTACGGCTAGCATATGAAATATGGGCAGGTGGCTGCCCCTTTATTAGCTCTGCTTGCTAAAAAAAATGACTCAGGGTGGCTCACAAAATTCAGAATTAAAACTAAATATAAAAATATAAAACCTATTAAAACTCGAATCATGTACAAAACAGTAAAACACCCACAGTGCAGAAAAGAAAGACCCCAATTTTACCCCCAACATACCCATCCCACCCTGCCAAATGCCTGGCGGAAAAGCCAGGTCTTACAATTTCATTGGAAGGCAAGAAGATTCGGGCTGAGGCAAACCTCCACCAGGAGGGAGTTCCAAAGTGATGGTGCGGCCGTCGAGAATGCCCTCCTGTCTGCCTGAACCTGTCGGAAATGTGGGGCTTCCAGGAGGGCACCCCCGGACGACCACAGGGGCCAACCAGGGGCCCGGGGGGAGGTGATCACTCAGTTAAGTGCGGCCTAGACCGTAAAGTGCTTCTAAAGGTCAATACTAGCAAAATGAATTGGGCCCAGAAGACAATAGGTAGCCAGCACAGTGCTCGGAGCACAAGTGTTCTGCTCCCTGCGGCCCGTCCCAGTAAGGAGATGGGTCGCTGCATTCTGCACTAGCTGCAGTTTCTGAACCGTCATCATGGACAGCCCCACGTAGAGTGCATTGCAATAGTTTAACCTCGAGGTGACGAACTCATGGATGATAGTGGCAAGATCGGAGACTGAGATGTGGGCGGAACCTTTTCACCAGATGTAATTGGTGAAAGGCACCCCTGGCGAAAGCCAAAACCTGAGAATCCAGGTGTAACTGTGAGTCCAGGAGCACCCCTAGGCTTTGCACAGATGTCTCGTTTATAAACATGCTAAGTCCGGTGTGTGTCCCACCTCCTGTGTCAAGCCAGATATTATTTGGGATAGACCCATGTTTGTCATGGAAGTCATGAAGTCCCACTCTAGCACCAAAAGGTTAGTTTCAGAATGTATGTTGAAGTCACCCAAGAACACCTTTGAGACCAACTGAGTCAGTTCGGTCAGAGAGCATGCTGTGCAGTGGGTGGTCATTACAGTCAGAATCCCCAATCTACCCCCAGCCTCAAATGCAACCACAAAGTGGACACACACTATATTAGATGAATAATTTTCTTTCTTTCTTTCTTTCTTTCTTTCAATTTCTACCCCACCTTGGTTCAGGGTGGCTTACAAAGTGGAATCCGTCACTGGATACCTTTGAAAGACTAGGGTGCCTTTACAGATCACTGCCACTCCACTCTCCTAGCCCCCAATCCTAGGCTGATGCTGTGCCAAGTACTTGACCAGCACCATCTGGGACAGCATAAGCCCAGATGCCTCCTCCAGCCATATTTATATTCTCTGTAATGCATATTAGGTCAACGGCCTCATCTTGAATAAGTTCAAAGATGGTTGATGTTTTATTTGCCACTGAGCTCTCGTTAAGCAGCATCAGTGTCAGATCAGGTAAGAAGATTCAGGCAGTTGTGTCACGAGCCACAACCCCCAAATATCTTGAGACAGGAGTGGAGTGGGACATAGAAACACACACTTAAGCGCCTCTCCTGGTGTTCCTGATGGTCTTTCCTTCCCATGCCCGTCACAACCCTAATTGGTTCGGTAACTTTGCCACGTCCCTCCTCCCGCAAACAGGCCTCCCTCTCTGGCCCCTGATGGAGACAGTAACCCTCAGGGGGCAAGCAAGGGCCTAGGGGATGGGTGGCCAGAGAGTACCCCTCAAGCCTGGCATCGCCAGCGAATGATTGGCAAAGGAGGCAGATGGGAGAAACCTCCGATCCTCCCTGCTCTCACCGAGGAGAAACTCTTTCCCTTTTCTGCCAACCACACCCATTTTCTCCCTTTCACGATAGAATCATCACTCTCCCATCTCCCATGCATATTCCCGTCCCTTACAGGGGGACTCTGATATAAACCCCACTTTCCTTCCCCTGTGCCTGTACCCTCCCTCTCACAGGACAGGAAACAAACCCCAACTTACCCCAAACTCCACCATGCCCCCTTTTGCCCCTTTCCCTCTCACTGAGTGGTCATGGCACAGACCTCACCCAATTCCCCCATTGTGCACACCCCAACTCTCAGAGTGGTCTTGGCAAATTCTCCACCCCCTTTCCTTCCCTTGCCCATCGTTTATGACATTCCTTCTCCCCTAACCCCATATTCTAAAATGCTATCCAGCAGCCCTCTCCCCATNGAGCCATCTCGAAGAACCTTCTTTACAAGGTAGCAACCTTCTGATCAGCACATGGGCAGGAGCTGTTTGTAAACAAACAGCCTTATCTCCCAGCCCGATCGCTGTCCCCGCTGCTGCTGCTGCTTCAGCGCTACTAAGAGGGAGAGTCAGGTAAGCCCTCCCCCTCCCCTCCAACACAACCCAACCCGACAGGGGTCAGGACCAACAATTTTTTGGGTTTGTTTGTTAAGAATAATTTAAAAAAAGACAGCATGACCGACCCCCGGCCCACCGGGAATCCTCCCGGTGCATTCAATGGCCAATCCGCCCCTGCCCCCACTCAAAATAAATCCCACCTTCCCAAAGAAACTGAGTTAAAATAATACTCTGACAATATTACACATATATGGACTGCTCATGTCTGAACAAGAACAAATGCTGCAAAAAGCCCAACTTAATTTACGATCAAAGTGAATCTGCTCTGGGAAACTCTACCTATCTCATTCCCAGGGCACTCCTGAGACCAGTGCAGGAACAATGAAAGGAAACAGAAAGTGTTTGAGATATCTTGTGAACAGCGTTGTACTTCTGCATATAGCTAGTTGCACAGAACGTCTTGTAAAGGATGTCCAATGTCTACAGTGTGTGTAGACATTTCTATGAAGCATATCCCATAACCTCACTTTGGAAACCTGGACCATGAAGCCACCATGCCTGTTTTTATTTATTTATTTATAAAATCATTTTAATACTCTGCCTCTCCTGCTCCAAGCAGCCCAGGGTGGCTTACAATATTAAAACACATACAAACAATAAAACCATAAAATCCAATAAAAAGGGGAGGCACAAACCAAACCGCCCCACCTCCCCCACCCTACACCCCATCTCCCTCAACAAAAGCCAGGTGGAACAACCAGGTGGAACAGATACAATGGAAGGAGGGGAGATCCAGGGCCACCTGGGCCTCCACCGGGAGGAAGTTCGACAGCCTAGGTACGGCCACCGAGAATGCCCTCTCCATTAGTGCCCCCCCCGACCACACAAGGGACCTTGTGGTCCGCTGGGGGCGCCCTTTTCAGAGGCCACTCCAGAGCACGGAGAGCAAGGCAGTCTCACAGGTAAGTCGGGCCAAGGCCATATGGGGCTTTATAGGTCAAAACCAATACCTTGAATCGGGCCCAGAAGACTATAGGCAGTCAGTGCAGAGCCCAGAGCACTGGTGTAATGTGCTCATGGCGACCCGTCCCTGTAAGGAGATAGGCTATAACATTCTGCACTACCTGCAGTCTCCGGACTGTCACCATAGGCAGCCCCACGTAGAGTGTGTTGCAATAGTCCAATCTTGAGGTCATGAAAACATGGATGATGGTGGCCAGGTCACTATCTGAAACCTACGGCCGAAGTAGTCGCACCAAATGTAATTGGCGAAACGCACTCCTCACTACAGTCCCCACCTGGAAATCGAGGCGGAGCTGTGAATCGAGGAGCACGCCTAGACTATGGACCTGTGATACCTGAGGGCAGACCCCATCAGTGATGGGAACCGCCACATCCACCTCCCTTCCCACCACCATCACCTTCATCTTGGCGGGATTCAGCTTCAGCCGGCTTGCCCTCATCCAATCACCAACAGCCGCCACACATCGGGTAAGCACCAAGACTGCTGGGTCTGGGTCAGATGAAAATGAGAGGTAGAGTTAGGTGTCATCAGCATATTGATGACACCGCACCCCATACCGTCTCACGACCTCACCAGTGGCTGCATATACACGTTGAACAAGAGCGGGGACAGAATAGAACCTTGCAGGACCCCACAGGTGAGGTCCTGTGGAGATGAAGAACAATCCCCAAGCACCACACGCTGAGTTCTTCCAGGCAGGAAGGAGCAGAACCAGTCAAGGACAATCCTGCCCACTCCAGCTCAATTTCTCAAGCGAGTCACCAACATCTCATGGTCAACAGTATCAAAAGCAGCTGACAGATCTAAAAAAATTAGCAGGGTCGAACGACCCTGATCTAATTCACAGCGAAGGTCGTTGACCAAGGCCACAAGTGCAGTCTCTGTGCCATAGCCCAGACGAAAAACGGACTGAAAGGGATCCAGATAACCAGTGAGGTCTAGATGCCCCTGCAGCTGCTGGGCCACCACCTGCTCAATAACCTTCCCTAAAAAGGGAGGGTTAGAGTCCGGCTGATAACTGGCGAGGGAATCAATGTCAAGTGATGGTTTTTTGAGCAGAGGCCACACCACCGCCTCTTTGAGGCAGCCCGGCACTCTGCCCTTCCGAACGGAGGCATTGATCTCCCCCGCCTGGCCTTAACCAGCCAGGACGGGCACAAGTCAAGTTCACAAAAGGTGACCCTAACCTCCCCAAAAACATCCCTTGTCCCAGTGAATGACACCAACTGAAATTGATCCCACAAAACCAGACAAGGCAGGGCTTCCACAACCTCTGGTTGACCCACTGCAATAAGTGTGGCGTTGAAGTTGCAGTGAATCCAAGTGATTTTCTCTGCAAAATAATCGCCAAACATGTCACAGCAGGCATTAGATACCTCTGATTCCAGGCGGAGGGGGGGAGGACCGATCAAACCCCTCACCACCTGGAAAAACCTTGCTAGATGAGATTTTGCAGAGGCTATACAGGCAGAAAAAAACTTCTTTTTTGCTGCCCTTACAGCTACAGCTTAGGCACCTAAACTGGCTCTATACTGCAATCTGTCAGCTTCAGCACAGAAACGGCACTACTGTTGCTCCAACCTCCACCCTTCCCACTTTAGCAACCTCAGGCCCTCTGTAAACCATGGAGTCCTGAGGAGCCGTCGTTGAGGGAGTGGACTCCTCAGAGCCATCCAGTTGATGGCCTCCAACGGCCAGGTATTCCATAAAGCCACGAGGCCATTGAGCGGGCAGTCATCAAGATCAGAGGGTAACTCCCCAAGAGCTTTCCGGAACCGCTCAGGTTCCATTAGTCTCCGGGGGAAACCATCCAAAGCTGTTCTATACCCCTCTCTGGGGCAGACATGCTCCAGGAGGCGTGCTCGCAGGAGGTAATGATCCCTCCATGACAAGGGTTCTACTGAAACCTCCCCCATCAACGAATCCCCCGCCTCAAGGCCGGTGCAAAAAATCAGGTGCAGGATATGCCTCCCATCATGTGTTGGGCTGTTGACAATTTGGGAGAGGCCCATGGAGGCCATGAACTCGTGCTCTGCACCACCGAGACTGGCGTCAGCATGTATGTTGGAGTCCCCCAAGACTAGTGTCTTCGGGAACGCAACACCACATCCGACACCAGCTCCATCAGGGCGAGTAGGGATGCTGCTGTACAGGTAGGTGCACAGTATACTAGCAACACCCCCAATCTGTCCCCCACCAAATCAAACACAAGATGGAGGCCCTCTACCCCCAATATGGCCTGCACCAGATACCTCCTGACAGAACACTAATCCTTAAAAATGATGACTACACCACGCTCACGCCCTTCCCCCCCCCCCCAGGTCCCTCGGACCGAGACGGATGCTGTACAGAGTACCCGGCCGGCATGAGGTCAGCCAAAATAGGCCCCAAATCATTGTCCAGCCAGGTCTCCGTAATGCACACGAGGTCAGCGTCATGGTCCAGGATTAACTCCTGGACTGTAATGGATTTATTAACCACCGACCGATTACTGCCTTGAGTATGTTCTTCACCTCACACTGCTCACTTCATCCTTTGCTGTGCTGACTTTTACACCCAACATTTAACATACTTCCAAAGTGACTTAAATGAATTTGTCTTACTGCAGAAGAGCACGGAAGATTCTCCTAAGTAGCTTTTCTTTTCCATATGAACTTTAAGTTGTGGGACAGATCTTTACTTGGTGTAAACTGAAATAAGTCCATTGAGTTCAATTCAGTTCCAATGATTCATCCTTCGTTCATTTGCTGTGATATCCATGACCTGTCTATCACACTTCAGATCATTCCAGAGACCTCCAAATCTAACAGCATGTCTTTTTTTGTTTGAGCTAAAGAACGAGGTCTCTTTAGTTGGGCTGCAACATGCTTATACCCTAAGGAAGGGTGTAAACTGCATCAACTGTGTTTCCCCTGTTGGCGCCAATGGGGAAAACACAGTGAACATGGGTCTCTCCCCTTCTCCATCCCCTCTCCATCCCACTGTTCCTGATTGGGAACAGTGGGATGTATAGGCTTTTTCTTTTGTGACTTACTGATATGGTCCTTTTTAAAATATAATTTTTAAGTAGTACAGCTCATGAAAAGTCACAGGAAGAAGTTTATACTCTCGTGTATAAACTTCAGACCGTTCCAGGTACAGTGTGATATGGAGCTGCCCCTCAGATATTTCCAGCACATTGTTGCTGTGGTACAAGTGATGGTTACAGATTGTGAATTTAGTTATTGATTCCCTGGCACCATAGCCAACATCCATATAGCAGTCCTCTAGGTTAGTTTTCCTGCAGAGCCTCTCACATGAACAGCCAGGGACAGTAACAACATGACACCTCTGTTCTTCCCAGGCAGCTGAGCTTCTTGACCATGGCTACACCAACCGTTAACACCTAGTTAATAGCCCTTAACCCTCTAGCTTTTGACTTCACTTCAAAGAGAACACATGGGCTGTCTGAAATATCTGTTGGGGCAGCCAGCAAACCCAAAACCTTCTCCCCTTCCAGACCTGGGAAGTACTACCTGGTAATTCACTACAAATTTATTTCTTACATGTGAACACGTCTCCCATGCTCTCCATGGGTTTTACTACTTTAAGCTGTGACATGAAAGTCCACTTAGGGTACAGCCACACAAGCTGTGGGTGCCCGGTCCCCGTGCGGCTCTGTGACAGGCAATGCACCCGCCGCGCTGCATGATCAGTGCATGGAGCTGGGCAGATGGGCCGTCCCCCCACGGAGCAGCCGGCCCCCTTGTTGGAGGTCCTGCTACCAGAGCTGGCTGAAGCATCAGCTACACTAGAGGGTGCCCGACCTTGCCCTGCCTCCTTCCCGCAGCCCGACCAAAGTTCTGCCCCCAGTCGTGACGTAGCAGCGCATGACAGGTGACAGTGCCTGCTGCTCAGAGCCATGCCTTGGACCTTGCCACACAGCAGGGCAGGGGGAGCCCTGGCACACGGGCAGTCATTCCCTGGGCAGCCTTATCCCCTATTTATGGCCATGGAGGGACCTCCAACAGTGGCCTACCTGCTCCATGGGGGGACCACCCGTCTGCCCAGCTCTGACTTTTATGCAGTCGGAGTCTTAATATAGTTTTATTGTTATTTATGTGTGTGTGTTGTATTTATTTTTTATATTGCAATTGTTTATATGATTGTACGCCCCCTGACTCGCTTTGCGAGAGGGGTGGGGTACACATGGAATAAATAAATAATATGGGGTAAGGCTGCTATACACTGTGTCCTCGGATGTTTCCCAAGGATGCAGTGCATGGCAGCCAGCGGATTTTCCTGCCACACTGTGGGGCAAACATCTGGCATCAGCCAGTCCCATGATGTACTGCATTATGTGGCCCGGCTGCCTAGACTGGGTTAAGGCTGCCCAAAGTGTGGCAGCCTCCCTGTGGCGTCTTGTGTGGCTGCACCCTTAGACTGGTTCCATGAACATCTTTTTTTGTCTTAACACAACAGGGAAAGAGAAAAAATAATGGAGGAAATCAGAACTTTCAAACCTAACTTAAATTCAGTATCGCAGTTTCGAGTTCTGATACTTGGGCCAGTTGGAGCTGGGAAGTCCAGTTTTTTCAACTCTGTGAATTCCGTCTTCTGGGGCTATGTGACGAGCCAAGCCATCGCAGGATCTGATCACGCAAGTGTGACAATGCAGGTAATAGTCTGCTTCTTATTCACCACCACCTAACACGTTCACTCAGTTCAAAATCAACTTGTTTTGTTGAAATTCCACAAGCGGTGACACAAAAGATGTTTTCCTACATAAACTATTTTAATTAGGGATTACTTATTGTCTTTTACTTCCATCAGCTTCTTCTGCTGTTTTCTGGGCTCTCACTGCATGAAGCTGACTCCTTTGCTTGTGAAAGCAGAAAAACACTTGCCTCTCATTTTCTGTAGTTATGTCCTGTACAAATTTGGCCTAAATAGATAAATAAAATAAAATAAGCATTTTAGATAAGGATGTTTTATAATCAACACAAACACCATTTCATCATTATTTTTGTATTGTGGCACCACCAACAATGTGCACAGTACTCTACAAACAGAAGAAGGCATAATCACTGCCCTGAAGACCATGAAAGCTCATATCTTCACTCTGCAGTTGGGTACCAGTGGGATGGATCTCATGTGCACATGCAGAGCCTCAGTGGAGATACTGAGAGGCAAAGATATCTGCCCATGCAGCTCCAGTTGCATTATTAGGGCCAAAATCACTACTAGGAATTTTTCCATGTGATGCTCCTCTTAGAAATTTTGTATGTTTGCAAAAGTCATTTGAAGCTTTCATTTCTACCAGTCAGTGACACTTGCAATTTCTACACTTGTTGAAAGAGGTGTTCCTAGTATTTTTATTTTATTTAATCAAATTTCTATCCTGCCCTTCTCCTAAGGCTCAGGGCAGCTGACAACATTAGAAACTCAATAAACATTAAAAAAAACTCCACCCAGTCCAACCCTTATCCCCACCTGTCAAATGCTTTGCAAAAAATGTATTTATTTATTTATTTATTTATTTATTTCTATAATTTATACCCCGCACCCTCCTGCGACCAGCTCGGGGCGGCTTCCAACAAATATAAATACATAAAAACACTATAAAAACAGTTTAAAACAATAACCAAAATATTTAGAAAACAAAGCCCCAGAAGTTAAAACAGTAAAAATAGGATGGGGGTGAAAAACCATAACCCTAACCCGCCCCCCCACCCCCAAAGGCCTGGGCGAACAGCCAGGTTTTACAGCACCGCCGGAATGACAATAGGCTTGGGGCCAGGCGGGCTTCCTCTGGAAGGGAGTTACAAAGGCGCGGCCCGGCCACAGAGAATGCCCTCTCCATTGTGGCCCCCCTTTACGTGGGGAACCTCCAAAAAGGCACCCCCGGCCAACCGAAGGAGCCGCTCTGGGGCACGGAACGCGAGGCGGTGCCTGAGGTAAGAAGGGCCCAGACCGTAAAGGGCCTTATAGATCAACACCAACACCTTGAACCTGGCTCGGCACGCTATTGGCAGCCAGTGCAGAGTCTGGAGTACAGGTGCAATATGCTCCCGACGGCCCGTCCCCGTAAGGAGATGAGCCGCCGCATTCTGCACTAGCTGCAGCCTCCGAACCAGGAACAAGGGAAGCCCCACGTAGAGCGCATTGCAGTAGTCCAGCCTTGAGGTGACGAAGGCATGGATGAGGGAGGCCAGGTCCGGGCCGGAGACGAACGGACGCAGCCTACGCACCAGATACAACTGGCGGAAGGCAGCCTTTGTGACTGCCTCCACCTGCCGCTCCAGGCGCAGGTCTGCGTCCGATATCACCCCCAGACTCCGGACCTGCTGACCTGTAGGAGGGCAAACTCCCCCAATCAGGCGGGCCACTACCTCCCTTGCTCTCCCCACCATCATCACCTCCATCTTATCGGGGTTGAGCTTCAGTCTGCTCTGCCGCATCCACCCCGCCACGGCCTCCAAACACTGGGATATCAACGAGACAGCAGGATCTGGGTCAGTTGAAAAAGAGAGGTACAGCTGAGTATCATCAGCATATTGGTGACACCGCACCCCGAACCCCCTCACGACCTCCCCCAAGGGCTGCATATACACATTAAATAATAATGGAGACAGGATGGAACCCTGCGGAACGCCGCATGGTAAGGCGCGGGGGCATGATGTCTCATCCCCCAACACCACCCGCTGGCTTCTCCCAGAGAGGAATGAGCGGAACCATTCAAGAACGGTCCCGTCCAGACCCCCAGGTCATGCAGCCGTCTCAATAGCAGCCCATGGTCCACGCTGTCAAAAGCGGCTGAGAGATCTAGCAGGATGAGACATGTTGAACATCCTGCGTCCGTCTACCAAGGCCACCAATGCCGTCTCAGTGCCATAGCCGGGGCGGAACCCATATTGAAAAGGGTCTAGGAAACCGATGCTGTCCAGATGCACCTGGAGCTGGAGTGCCACCGCCCACCCAATAACCTTCCCTAAAAAGGGAAGGTTAGAGACAGGTTGGTAACTGGCGAGCGCATCCACGTCCAAGGATGGTTTTTTCAACAGGGGGCATACCACAGCCTCCTTGAGGCAGGGCGACAGCCTCCCCTGCTGCAAGGACACGTTCACTACCCTCGCCAGCACCGTCCCCAGCGTCTCCCTGGAGGCTTTCACTAACCAGGACGGGCACGGATCGAGTTCGCAACAGGTGGCCCTCAGACCCCAAGACATCCGCCGCATCAGCCGGCGTCACTTCCTGAAACTCCCCCCACAAAGCTGGTCCGGACGGGACCTCCATCCCCTCGCGCTCTTCCCCTACTGCCCCCAATCCAACGTCAAAGTCGGTCTGAATCCGAATAAATAAATAAATAAAATAATAAATAAATAAATAAATAAAAAGTTTTAAACGGCCTCCGGAATATGCTCGGGCTCTTATGGACCTCAAGGGGAAGGGAGTTCCATAATCCTGGGGCAGCAACAAAGAACACACCTGTTTATGGGCCCTTGTATGGATGAGATTGGCAGGTAGTATCCACAGGTGAACACTCTCAGCCAATCTCTGGGGTCACAGTGTCGCATGGTAGGAAAGGAATTATTTCATTTATGTTGTTCTTTGTTTTTCTCTTTAAATAGTACAGAACCTACGCGCTTAAAAATGGAAGAGATGGCAAGCCCTTACCTATTGTTTTCTGTGACACGATGGGACTGGAAGAAAAAACAGGAGCGGGACTGGAAATCGATGAAGTGCCCAACATAATAAAGGGCCATATTCCTGATAGGTACCAGGTAGGACTTGACCTAACTCTGTTCAGGTTTTTATTAATGTTTCCTTTTCCATTCAGATTTTATCTTTGACTTTTAGTTCCTGCACAAAACGTGAGAATTGCAGTGCTGGGTAGTGTTTGGCTGTACCTTATTATTTGATGTTGATGTACTGTACCTGCAATTTGAAGAGGAGTCATCCGGCATTAATAAATGATGAAAAGGGATTTGGTCCTGAGTCTCAATTCCCCTGCTGCTTGTATAATCCTATACATCAGAGCACCACCTTTGCACTGGGTGCAAGACCTTGGAGAAAGAGAGACATGCTGTGTAAAGAGCAATTGCCAGTAGAGAGCCCCTGAGTTGGCCTTTTGTCTCACTTGCTTTTTTAAAAAAAATAATTATTTATTTTAAATTTACTTTATTGTTATTAAAATATCAAGAGAACAAACTCCTTCCCTCCCCACTAACAAAAATAGGGAATAAAGCTGAAGTCTATTGTGCCCACACAACTGGCCTCAAAAGGTGAAACCCAGGAGGTCGAAGTCCTGCGGGTAGACAGGCGGTAGCCAGAAGGCTGATTTTTATATTGCACTTCCCCGTGAGAGCACCATGTCCCCCTGCTCGAAGGATACGTACCACAGCATCCAACAATGTATACTGCACTGAGCACAACCCGAAATCGATCCCGTCATTCACTGAACTACCCCTGGGGTACGACAGGTGTTGAATTAGATGGTACTCACCCAGGGTCGTCTTGGACACCAATCCTAGTGGGGATCATCTCAATGCATCAAAAGGTGGCGAATCAAATGGGCCTGCCACCCGACCTGTCGCTATTTCCTTATTAATTTTTTCCCAGATGACCCCCTCCATACCTTGTACCAATTTTAAGTTACGAGCCCTTTGGTCCACCCTCAGACCCTCATAAGGAATCCTAAAACCTTCAGAAAACCCCCGCCATAGGTAGTCAGCATCCACCCTGTTTGGGTACCGCTGAAGGGGGGGCCAATGTCTTAAGCCTAATTGGCGTGGGGGCCAAAAGCTTGACCCCCACTTGCAGGCTGCTCCCCAGTGCCCCCCCCCCCGTGGACCTGGTTTAGCCTAATTGGTGTGGGGGCCGAAAGCTTGACGCCCACCTGTGTGCTGACCCCCATTACCTCCTTGTCTTTCTGATTTCGATCCCCCGGTTGTAAATTTTGGCTTGCTAGCCTCGTACCATCCTTTGAAGCAGGACGAGGCGGGTTGGTCACCACCACAAGTCGAACAAACATGTGCGTACTTACATCGGGCATGAAAACAACCCTTTCCATTAAAGGCCCAACAAACTGGTTCTCCGGGCACCTGCTTCGATGGTCCCGGGAGAACTACCCCGCTCCCTGTCCGAATGCCGGAGATAGGACGGTGAGGGGCCATGATCTGGGAATGCATGTTATAGTCAATGATATCCCAGCATGTGTGGGGGTTGGATGCAGCCTTGCGCTGAAACATTTAATCATATTCCAGCCAGGCCATCCTTCCAAAATCAGCATATGCCTTTTGTATGATTGTGGCATATTGAATTAACTGCCATGCCCTTTTAGGGAACCTATAAGCCACCACACCCATGTAAATGTAGAAACGGGGGGGCGTTCTCTTCTTCTTCTATCCAAGGATCCTACAAGGAAGGTCCTTTTACATTAAACATTACATGTCTTGTAACAAAATATTTTCTGCCTGTGTTGACTTAACTATAGTATTGGATAATATAATCCAACATGAGTCCAAACCAAGCAAACGTCCTCCAGACCATCATGGAATTGTATTCCATTGTAAGTGCATACCACTTACAATGGAATACAAGTGATATGCACTTACATACATACAAGTGATATGTATCCCATTGTAAATGAATACCACAGTCTCTGTAGCAGTTGTCATTCCGTAAGGCATTCCTTCATTGTTTCAGTGTTTCACTTTGGAGAGCTGCTACCTGCAGACCATTTCGTGTACAAACTATTATTATTATAAGTTTAGAAGCTCCCTAACTGGTTACCATAATGGACAAGAGACATTAATCTTGATTTCGCTATCAGTCCAAAGTCCCTTTAATTTGCGCTTCAGTGAGGAGTTGACCCCATTTCTATAGCCAGAAGGACATTCTTCCTGTGATTTAAAAATTCACTAAAAATACACCATTCTCTACTCGGAATAGCAATATTTAGAAAATTTGTTGTATAGAATCTTGTTGGCATCATCCCTACTAAATTCATTAGGAAAGTTTTCTGAGATCCAGAATCTGCAAGAAAGGCCTGAGACTGGGATTTGTTTGTTTGTTTGTTTATTTATTTATTTATTTTATTTTAAAATTTTAATACCCTGACCCTCCTGCCACACGCAGCTCAGGGCGGCTTACAGTTTATAAAAAGATAAAAACAAAAATAAAACCATAACACACAGTAAAACACTGGAGGTTAAAAAAGCACCAATCACCCCACCCCAACCCACCCCACAGATCCTGTGGGTTGGGACAGATCCTGAGGTTTAAACCTATCTCTGCCTTTTCTGTAGGTTTTGGTGGAATTCACATTGCCTCCCTGTATAAGTGTCCCAAGCTGCAAAGTGGCAATAACAGCAGCTGCCTAACCTAGAAAATGGCTGTAAAAATCCACATGCCCAAGTTAATTGTATCAGTTGCAGGAATGTTGACATTCCCTCTTGCATTAGAGTTGGGTTGTAAAGTACCCTGTGATGAGTTGGAAAGTGTCAAAACCTCTCCACCCAAAGGCCAAGGCAGTGTTCTATTCATTTTCATTGCCTCTAGCTAGGCTTCCCAATCCCCAGCAGCAGCCTTTATCTTTTACCTCCTGAATGCATCCTATTCACACATGGGTGCAAGAAGAGGGAACCGATTGCTCAGCAACCTGTGAATGCACACATTTGAGAGACGGAGGCACAAAATGGACGGTGAACTTGTATGCCTGGCTAGCATGTAAGTCAGATATTTTTACAGTGCTGAGACGTGTTGGAAGAATCCGTTTGTGTGTGCACAGCTCTCAGAACTTCTCTAGTCTGGAACTGCTGACTATTATTATTATTATTATTTTTATCATTATTCTCTGTAGTTCAATCCATCAGCTACCGTTTGTCCAGATACGCCAGGCTACATCAAGAATCCCTCCCTGAAGGACCAGATTCATTGTGTTGTATTTGTTATTGATGGATGCAAGATTGAAATTCTTCCTGAGAAGCTGGAAGACAAATTGAAACAGCTTAGAAGAAAACTGAACAAGTTTGGTGAGGTGCTTTGTTTGTTTTTTCAGTTTGCTCAGCTGAATGAAGTGGCCAAACTTAGTCGGTGATCAGGGCGATGTCGAAGAGTCATCCTTGCAAAACTGTCACAGTTTGCTCTTCAGACTGTCTTGCAGAGCAGCCTTTTTGCATTCTTGTGGGAACTCTTGTTCATGCTCTGGTCATCTCTCGCCTCGATTACTGTAACCTCCTTCTCACTGGCCTTCCCCGGTCTCACCTTTCTCCCCTCATCTCTGTCCAAAACTCTGCTGCCAGGGTCATCTACCTCGCCAGTCGCTTCGACCATGTGCAGCCCCTCCTCTCTTCGCTTCACTGGCTTCCCCTTCCTGAACGAATCCTGCACAAGCTCCTAGTCTTCACCTATAAAGCTCTTCACAACCTTGCTCCCCCCTACCTCTCTGCACTTATCGCCCTCCATACTCCAGCCCGTGCACTTCGCTCCTCCTCTGTCCCTTCTCTCACCCTTCCACGCCTTCCCTGCTCCCCTAAGCGCCTTCGTCCCTTCTCACTTGCTGCCCCCCATGCCTGGAACTCCCTCCCTGTCCACATCCGCCTTGCCCCCTCCCTTCATACCTTCAAATCTCTCCTTAAAACTCACCTCTTTCGCTCTGCTCTGTCTGACTCTTTATCCTGCTGAGCCACTATTCCTATACCTACGATCGGTTTACCCTTATCCTTGCAACATGGACCTGCCTGCTGTCATTCTCATCGTAACCAAGCCAAGTACGTGCACTTGAGACCTCGCATCTTCATGAATGTTAGACCCCTTGTCTCTCCCTCTGTTCCCCTTCCTATGTCTCTCCCCCAGCTCCTGTCGCTCAGATTGTAAGCCCTAGGGGCAGGGACCGTGTCTATTTTATTACTTTGTAAAGTGCCATGTACACTGCTGGCGCTATATAAATGTTTGTTAATAATAATAATAATAATAATAATACAACCCATCATAAGTATGCTGTGCTGTTGCTGCTCTCAGGAGAGTGGGTATGAACCCACGCTGAGGAGGGCTCAACTGCGTCTCCGTAGAGAGGATCCTCCTCCTGCTTTCCTTTACAGAACTCTCCACTTCCTCCCTGCTATGCTGTGGGGCAGGAGAAGGGAGGCTCCCCAAAGTGAAGTGGTTGAGTCCTCCTCAGTGTATCCATGCTCACGCATGGACTTGTCCTACACGTGTGTTGCATGTGCACGGTCTTCACTTGGCATGCGTGTGACTTTTGATTGAGGCCTTTGGGAGAATACAGATATGCACTTTAACACTGCTTTGACACCATTTTAACATTTCTTATGCATGGTGCAGGACTGCATAGGGTGCCAGTACAGCCCTGCAATATGCATGAGAAATCTTAAAACACATGTCTGTTTTCACCCTTTATCTGCAAGCCACTTACTACCTGTTTAGGTTTTTTTGGCCCCTTTACAGTTCCTAATTCTAGCTGGTGTTACATTGGGTGGTTTTAGACGGATCACAACCATGCTTCTGCCTCACACCCAGGTGGGCTTTCCATTTAAAGGCAACCTGCCAGTTGTGCAGGCGGAGCAGAAGCGGATCAGGCACTGCCTGCTCTGCTGCAGCCCTGCTAGCAGTGCTCTTGGACATCCCGGAGCACCGCCAGTGTAGCGGGCCGCCCAAACTTGGAGCACTGGCTGGAGGCAGAGTGGCAGTCTGTCTACTCAGTGGATGGCTGCTGCAGCCCCGTTCCCAGCTGGGGGTTGCCGCAGGCAACACTATAGAGCTGCGGGCAGCAGCCTAGAATGGTGGCCAATCCACCCACTACTCTATGGTGTGGGGGAGAGGAGCACTGCACAGGCAGACCGTGGGCTGCAGCAGCAGTGGGTATGTTTAAAACCGACCCAGGTGCTAATGTTGCAAGCAGGCAGATACGGGGGTGCACTCCTAGACTTACTCCAGGGTTGAGTACCCCCATGTTGTATAAAGACACCCATTGTGCATCTGTGCTGACTACAGTTTTCCTGTCCTATTAAACTCTCTCCTTTGCCTGTTTTGTATACACAAGCTGAACCTGTAGCATTCCTAATTCTGACCCCTGAATCCACTCTCTGCCTTTGAGCACTGAAGGAACATGCTCAGGTAGAAAGCATCAGAGATGAAGGTGTGCACCCATAGGATAGGGGTTGGATCCACAGGAGACTCATGCTTTGGAGTCTCCCCTCCCTTCTCTTGCCCTGAGCACCCATACAAGTGTGCTCTCCATCTTAGTGTATCTTTTTTTGCATCTCTTGATCACACCTGTAACTTTTTGCAGCCCTTTACCCATGTTCTTCAAATTTCTCCTAATTGCTGTCTCAGATAAAACTGCTATTTTGACTTTGAAATAATCCTGACTCTATGGATTAAACACGAATATGAGAATTTCGGGTGATATAAGTCAGCATCTTTCTATATCTTGGTGTGGCTGACTGGCCATTTTAAACATTGCCATCGTGGTGCCCAGAGGAGAAAGATGTTCCCTGCTGTACACGTAGACCCCTTCACCATTCTGAGTGAAGCAGAAAAGTTGGATCACGATGAATAAAGTGTAATGCATTTTCTTGATTACAGGGGTGCCACAACTGGTTTTGTTAACCAAAGTGGATGAAATCTGCCCTTCGCTTGAAGAAGATGTCCAGTGTGTGTACCAAAGCAAAGCTGTTGAGAAACAGGTAAAATGTGTTCTTGTTGGTTATGGTGCTGGATATTAATGCAAATTTTTTCTTCAGACACTATGTTCTGTTACATTTTGTGTTACATTGTACGTCTGTGCTAACTGTACGGTCTCCCTGTCCTACGAACCTCTCTCCGTTTGCCTGCTTTGTATACACAAGCTGACCGTACAGCTAAGTTAAGTTCTGAGCTGGTTGAATATGCAAACTGAAATTCTGAATTTGAAATTCTGAACTTGAAATTTCAGTATTCATCCGTTTTGATTCAGAATGAAATTTCAACCTGTTCTAAAAATGTTTGTAGATCTACTAGAATTGCAAGATACAAGAGGAATAGTGAAAAACAACTGCATGTGTTTGGGTGGAGCTGTCAGGAGCCTCATGGGAAACAGGGTGCTTTCCTATTTGACAAAATGTCCCTAATTTGCCTCTGGGAGAAGCTCTGGGAGGCAAATCAGGCGTATTTCATCATGTGGGAAAGCTAACCTGCGCAGCTTTGGCAGCAATCCTGTGTGGGATGCAGAGCTGGTTAGACTGTCAGGATCAGACGGTCCCTGGCCACGTTTTGATGCTGGTAAATGTGAGGTTGGTACTTAATAAAGCAACAACTATCCAGGAACTGATCCTGGACCATGCTTCTGACCTCGTATGTATCACGGAAACCTGGCTGGACACTGAGTTGAGGCCTATTTTGGATGACCTTGTTCCAGCCGGGTATTCCGTGCAGCATCAGCTTGGGGGTGGGGATGTGATTTTTAGGTTGGGGGTGGGGATGTGATTTTTAGGGAGTCTTGGGCTGTTCAGAGGTATCCAGTGCAATCTGTTATTTATTTATTTTATTTATTTTAAAAACTTATTACCCCACCCCTCCTGCCACAGGCAGCTCGGGGTGGCTTACAACAATAAAACCAATTAAAACACATAATAAAAAGGAGGAACCAGATAAAACAACCGCCCCCTATCACCCCTCTCCCCCGCCAAACGCCTGGCAGAACAGCCAGGTCTTGCAACTTTTCCGAAAAGAAGGGAGGTCCCGGGCCAGCCGGACCCCCACCAGAAGGGAGTTTCATAGACGTGACACAGCCACTGAGAACGCCCTTTCCTGTGTGGCCACCCGAGAAACTCAGGGGACGTCAAGCAGGGCATCCCCGGACGACCGCAAGGGCCGATCCAGGACACGGGGAGTGAGGCGGTCCCGCAGATAGGCAGGGCCCAGACCGTTTAGGGCTTTATAGGTTAAAAGCAACACCCTGAATCGGACCCAGAAAACCACCGACAGCCAGTGCAGAACACTGGTGTAATATTCTCCCAGCGGCCCAGTCTCACTAGGAGACGGGCCGTTGCATTCTGCACCAGCTGCAATTTCCGAGTCATCACCATGGGTAGCCCCACGTAGAACGCGTTACAGTAGTCTAGTCAAGAGGTGATAAAAGCATGAGTGACTGTAGCCAGGTCAGAATCGGAAACAAACGGCCAAAGCCATCGCACCAGATGCAACTGGCAGAAAGCACTCCTTGCCACAGCCTCCACCTGGAGATCCAGGCAGAGCTGCACATCGAGGAGCAACCCCTAGACTCTGTACATGGGAGGTCAATGGAGGACAGACCCCATCAATGATGGGGGCTGCCAGTTCCATCGCCTTACCCCCTAACATCACCTCTGTCTTGTCAGGATTCGGTCGCAGTTGATTAGCCCTCATCCAATCCCTCACAGCCGCCAGGCACCAAGTAAGCACCTAGACTTCCGGGCCTGGGTCTATTGAAAAAGAGAGGTACAGTTGGGTGTCATCAGCATATTGACACCCATCAGCATATTGACACCGTACACCGAACTCCCTAATCACCTCGCTGAGCGGCTGCATATACACGTTGAACAGGAGAGGGGACAGAACAGAACCCTGCGGGGAACTTCACATGAGAGGTCTCAGTATGATGAAAAACAGTCCCCGAGAACCACCCGCTGGGTTCTTCCGGTCAGGAATGAGCGGAACCATTCAAGAACAGTCCCATCCCTCCCCGCAATACTCAATTGAGTATTGCGTATCTCTTGGATACGCTGGATTTGGTGCTGGATTTGGTAGGGGACAGTTTGGGGGTTCTGCTTGTATACCGGGTGCCTACCTGTACAGCAACCTCCCTGCATGCTCTAGTGGAGTTGGTTTGGGGGTGGTGTTGCGGTCCCCAAAGACGATAGTTCTGGGGAACTTCAACATACACGCCGATGCCGACCTTGGGGGTGTGGAGCAAGAGTTCATGGCAACCATGGGCCTATCCCAGATTGTTAGAGGCTCAATGCACCAGGGGGATGTACCTTGGACCTTGTATTTTGCTCCGGCCTTGAGGCGGGGGGTCCGTTGGTGGGGAAAGTTTTGGTGACTCCCTTGTTATGGATGGATCATTACCTCCTGCAGACCTCTCCTGGCGCATGGTTGCCCTCGGAAGGGTGTGGAACCGATTTGAATGGTTCGCCCCCGGAGACTGATGGAACCAGAGCGTTTCCGGGATGCTCTAGGGATAATACTCTCTGATCTTGATGGTCATCTCATAGATGACCTCGTTGAGCTGTGGAACACCTTGCTGACAGAGGCCATTGATCAGACAGCTCCAAGTCGTCCGCTTCCCAGGTGGCAGCACTGTAGGCCTCCCTGGTTCTTGGAGGGGCTACGGGTGCTGAAGCGGGAGGGGTGGTGGTTTGAGTGATGGTGGCATCATTTGCGTTGTAACGAAGGAGCATAGGATCACACGTGACCAGATGGAACATATATGCACTGTTAATTTATAGAAACCAGTTTGTAACATGTACTACTAAGTTATAGAAACCAATCTGTGACAATGATGCCAAGCTGAGAGATGGTAAACCATTACTGTAACATTGCAAAATAGGAGACATTGTGAAATAGGAGCAGCACAGCTCCTCAAAGGGCATTGATATGTAAACAGAGGTCTTTCCAAAAGTTGTGAGTCTCCCAAACATCAGCTTTAAGAGTGCAAATAAAAGGAAACTGCATACGTGAGTGAGCTCACAGGTTCAAGAGAGAAGACGGGGAAAACAAAAGGACTTTATGGAAGTCTCGAGAAGAAACTAGGGGTCCAAGGACTTATAAGGGACATTCGGACCCATAGAGAACAGTGTCAGTTGGGAACTCATTCAACCTAGGACTTGCTGAGTCTCGGATTATAGCTGGAGGACAGGAGCCTGTCAGCTAGCCTGTTGAAGCAATGTACTTAGAAGAGACATTGCTTCTAAAAACTCAAAGCCCAGCCTCACTACACCTGGCTGAGAAATGGATTCAAGTGCATGGACTTTCTGTAGGGTAAGATCTTAACTAGGGACCTTTTCAGTACAGACTAGGATTGCGTTATTTACTTTTGTTTTAATTGCCACTCTGCGTTCAAACTATCTTTGTTTATGTAATCAATAAACTTTCTTCTTTACTAAGAAGTGCTTTCTGTTGTCTCACACTGGGAAACAGTCTGAGTATCTTGTGCCCTCTAGCACTTGCGAACCCAGAGAGAAAGAGGCTGAGAGCAGGAAGTCTCTGGAGCTTGGGTGACAAAAGTGTTGTCCCCTTTGCAAGACTGAATCAGCTAGAGAGAGAACTGATTCAGATGGGCTGCAAGTGAGGGAAACTGATTCACTCAGCCCAGAAAAGTGGGGTAGTGGACCCCAACCCCGTGACACACGTGCTGAAGCCAATAGATTGCGACATAGAGCTAGTTTACGAGCCTGTGCCGTGGCCATGCGGGCAGCAAAGAAGGAGTTATTTGCTGCCTTCCTAGCGTCTGCGAAATCCCGGCCAGCGGAGCTGTTCCATGTGGTGTGGGGGCTGGTCAGTCCGGCCTCCCTCCACCTGGGAGTAGAGTCATCTGAGGTCCGCTGTGACATGTTTGTGGATTATTTTGCAGATAAAATCACTCAGATTCAGCTCGGTTTTGATGCTGCGCTTTCTGCAGTGGGGATGCCGGAGGTTATGGAAGCCCCGTCTTGTCTGATATTGTGGGATCAGTTTCAGTCAGTGACCCTTGCTGATACAGAGGATGTTCTTGGGACTATTAGGGCTACCCATTGTGAATTAGATTCATGCCCGTCCTGGCTGGTTAAGGCCTGCCGGGAGACTATGGGACTGCTGCTGGCTGGGGTGGTCAATGCCTCCCTTCGAGAAGGCAAGGTGCCAGGCTGTCTCAAAGAGGCGGTGGTGGGCCCCTGCTCAAGAAACCATTAGTTGATGTTGACTCCCTGGCCAGCTTTCGACCAATCTCTAACCTTCCCATTTTAGGAAAGGTTATTGAACGGGTGGTGGCCCGGCAGTTACAGGAGCATCTGGATCGTGTCGGTTTTCTTGATCCCTCGCATTCTGGATTTTGCCAGGGTTATGGCACTGAGACTGTGCTTGTGGCATTGGTCGACGACCTGCGCCGGGAATTAGATCAGGGCCGTTCGGCCTTGCTGATTTTATTAGATCTGTCGGCTGCATTTTATACTATTGAACATGAGATGCTGGTGACGTGCCTGCGGGACTGGGCTGAGTGGTACGTTTTTTGACTGGTTCCACTATTTCCTGGCTGGAAGAACTCAATGAGTGGTGCTCAGAGATCATTTTTCATCATACTGAGACCTCTCGTGTGCAGTACCACAGGGTTCTGTTCTGTTCCCTCTCTTGTTCAACATGTATATGCAGCTGCTTGGTGAGGTGGTCAGGAGGTTTGGCGTGCGACGTCCTCAATATGCTGATGACACGCAGCTTTACGTCTCCTTTTCATCAGGCTCGACAGTCTTGGTGCTTACCGGGTGTCTTGCGGCTCTGGGGGATTGGATGAGGGCAAATTGACTGAAGCGGAATCCTGACAAGACAGAGGTGATGCTGGTAGGTAAGGCAGTGGGGGTGATGGCCCCATCATTGATGGGGGCCTGTCCTCTGCTGGTTCTCCAGGTGCGGAGTCGGAGGTGCTCCTTGATTCACAGCTCAGCCTGGATGTCCAGGTGGAGGCTGTGGCAAGGAGTGCCTTTCGCCAATTACATCTGGTACGTCAGCTTCAGCCGTATGTTTTGGACTATGACCTGGCCACTATCATCCATGCTTTTATCACCTCTAGGTTAGACTACTGCAACGTGCTCTACATGGGGCTATCCATGGTGACGTTTTGGAGACTGCAGCTGATGCAGAACGTGGCGGCCCGTCTCCTGGTGAGACTGGGCTGCCGGGAACATATTACACCAGTTCTTCGTTTGTTGCACTGGCTGCCTATAGCCTTCCGGGTCTGCTTCAAGGTGTTGGTGCTTGCCTATAAAGCCCTTAACGGCCTTGGCCCGACCTATCTGCAGGATCGCCTCACCCCTCAGGTCCTGTATTGGGCCCTGCGGTCATCAGGGGGGCACTCCTCGAGGTCCCCCGAGTTTCCCAGGGGGCTATGCTGGGGGAGGGCCTTGGTGGCCGCTCCACGGCTGTGGAACTCCTGCTATTGGAGGCTCATTTAGCCATGGATCTCTCCTCTTTTCGATGTAGTTGTAAAACTTGGCTGTTCCGCCTGGCCTTTGGTGGGGAGGATGGGTAAGGTGGGTGGGGAGCGAGTGGGTTAGCGTGGGTGATTTGGGATATCTCTACCTTCCCTTTTATGTGTTTTTAGCTGAGAATGTTGTTTTATTTTTGTTTTTATTGTAAGCCGCCCAGAGCTGCCTGTGGCAGGATGGACGGGATAGCACGTTTTTAAAAATAAATATATAAAAATACATCTGCCGTAGGATTGCCGCCAAAGACGCACGGGTTAGCTTTCCTATGTGATAAACCTGCACCTGATTTACCTCCTGGATGCAAATTAGGCCCATTTTGTCACATGAGAAAGCACCCTCAAGGTCTAGAATCTCTTACTCAGAATTGCTTGATATAGGTTGTAATGCGTTCAGTTTTGGGAACCCCATTTTAAGAAGGACATAGAATGGAGAGGATACAGAGGACAGCAACAAAGATGATAAAGGATTTTGAACGCAAATCATATGAGGAGAGGTTGAATGATTTGGGGGATGTTCAACTTGGAGAGTCGTTGGTGGGATAAGAGAAAGAAAGGGGGGGGGGGATTTACGATAAAAGTCTACAAATATTTGACAGGTATCCATAAAATGAAGAACAAATGTTCTCTCTTGCTATAGAGAGCAGGACAAGAGGCAGTGGGTACATGGGAGATTTAGACTGAACATCAGGCAAAAATTCTTTTCTGTATGGGCAGTCGGGCAGTGGAACAGACTAGGCAGAGAAGTTGTAGGAGTCCCATCACCTGAGATTTTTAAGGAGAGACTGGAGGAGCATATAGCTAGGATGGTTTTGGTCTGGCAAACCCTGTACCAAGCAGAGGGCTGGATTCACTGACCCTCATGGTCCCTTCCAGCTCAGTGATTCTAAGGGAACAGTACTCAGATTAAAAGTGATCCGCTAAGAAAACATCTGCTGAAAAGGGGAACTCTTATTATAAAGGAGACGTATAGGGAAGAGCTCTGAAGTCCACTCATCCTCTGTTTGGATAGGTATAAATGATTTAACCATGTAGAAGACATGGGACAATCAGAGACCACTATCTTAATGCACACATGGCAGTGGTCTGCAATCCCCCAATACTGTGGACAGTTACAAACTTGATTCAGCCAAAAACCATGATTGCTGTAAACTACACCTGACTAACTTCCTGTTTCACAACCATGTGGCAACTGTGCCTCGTCCATTCATCCCTAGAGATGTTCCAGGTCAAAGGGTAAACTGGTGTGTGGTATGGAGGGGAAGGGCAAAAAGTCATTTGTATGAAAAATGAAGATATCCAACTAATGCTACTAGTCCCTATGCTGTTTCGGAGAGAACGTGCAGTTAGCTTTTTGGAGGAGCAGAATGGTGGGAAAGTAAAGAGAAGCGCTTTATGATAAACCATGTTATACCTTCTCTACAGATGCGGATAACGTCAGAGAGACTCGGCATCCCTCTTTCTCAGATTGTGCCTGTTAAAAATTACTCTTCTGAGCTGGAGCTTAGGTGTGATGTTGACATCCTGATCCTTACCGCAGTGAGGCAGATACTACGCTTAGCAGAAGGCTACCTCTGCAATTTCCCTTTGGAAAATCCCTCCAAAGTTCTCACAAAAGATCTTTATTCTGAAGCTTGAAAGTTTTATGGGCTTTTGTTAGTCTAGCCATTTTAGAAACCTGACATTGCTGATCAAAGTGATTTCTGTTACAAGTAGGTGCTGCTCTGCTGATTTCCGTGACGTTGCATCTGTTTATGTCCATGGTGAATTTGACCCAAGAAGTCTTGTTTCCTATTATTGCTGCACAAAAAAGATTAATAGAAGTTTTTAGATGCAAATAGGCTATCAGGAGAAAAATAAATTCTACCTGAATAACATATTATTTTCCCTTGTCTTTATTTCTCTCCTGGGAACACTGTAGATAAACATATGCTCAAACATATGCCTATGAGTTTGTACAATGTGAGATATCTAGCTTGCTAAATAGGAGACAGGTTGGGTTAACAAAATGTGGAAGAAAGTATAAATTCATCTGTGTGCTCTGTTGGACCAAAAAACTTGTCAAACTTGAAAACATTTGTTAGGCTACTTACAAAATAAATGGTTGTGAATATGATTTCAAAATCAGATTTTCTATAACCAGTTATAGAAGCTCAGTGAGATAGGTGGGATATATTTCTTATCTCGCACTAAGAGGACCCACTGTCTTGGGTATATGGACAGACTCTGGGAATGGGCGCAGATTAGGAAGTTAGGGCAGGGGCCCAGAGTGCAGAGGGGTTAGAACTAGGGATGCCGTATTGAAATTTGGGGTTGGTTCTGTATTGGACTGATCCGACTTCAATTCTGATTTTAAGTCGTTCTGAATAGGTTTTGATTCCAAGCAATACAATCTGCTTCCCCTATTTGGCATGGGCGCTGGTCAGGAGTCCAGGGGAGGCAGAGCTTGGGGGTAGAGGGGCCACACAGGGGTGGGGAGGGGGATAGTTTGTTCACTAACTATCTGGCGCAGCCTTCTGAGGACAACAGAAAAAAAGAGTGCTGGCCACTGAACAGAACCAGAAGGTGCAAATACACAAGGCCAGCAAGTAGGATGGCGAAACAAAAATCCGAATATACATTAAAATCATTTATTGTACATGAAATCAAAACCAACCACAAAACAATGGTGGCCTTTATAAAAAAAATCACTACCACCAAACCGATAATTGTCCATACACATATCCACTTCTCACAATAAGGAATAAAAAATATACATGTCAGATTCTATGAGATCCCAGGTTATATTCTCGTTTTGAACAAATCTTTGTCAAGAATCTTGGAACAGATGTTATACTGGTTTTCTGCACGCTGATGGTATAAAACATATACAAACAATGACTGTCACATACAGCAACAATCAACTATGTATAACAAATGGTACTCCTTCCCCAGTAGCATATCACATTCGCATGCATGGCGCATGCATGGCCGTTTTGCACACGCATGTCTGAGCCATTTTACACACTTGCAGTGTTTTTCTAAAACAAATTCTTCCTGGTGCAGCACTGAGAAGGCCGTGCTGGGTGCTGCGGGTTGCCAGAGCCTAAGAAGAAAAGGTAAGTAAACAACCATCAGCCCTGTGCAACCACCCTCCCCACCCCTACACGACTCCTTTAGCTCTGCCTCCCTCCCTCAGAATCCTTCCCACCTGCCCCGTGCAGCAGCCAGGGGTCCAGAGGGGAGACAGCTGGTGGCAGGATGGGTACTTTGGAACAAGCTGACAACGCGCTGGAGCAGCGCCAGTGCCACTCCCAGGAGCTTTATTTTTGATGGGGGATCTGATGGGGCATGGGATTCCCCATCATCAAATTGGATCAATATGATTCGCCCCAAAATCAGGTGATTCGTATTGATCCAATACTGATCTTTCCATCCCTAGTGAGAATGGGACAAGACAAGGGGACTACGGGACAAGCATGGGACAGACCAGATACAGGGAAAGTGAGCAGGTCAGATGATCTGCCCACATTCCTGGTGCTGACAGCTAGCTTTATATGCCGGCTGGCAGCTAACCAGGAAGGTTAGAGGCGGGACAAGGGATGAGACAGAGGGTGTTAACATACATCACATGGTGACATTCATCCCACCCTGGAAAGGGGAGGTCTTCCCCAGGCTGGGTAGGTATGCTTCAATCACGGGAACAAACATTCCTCTGGCGCCCCCCTGGCCAGGGACGGAGGTCAAGGGATGGAGAAGCAGCCATGGCAACCTCCCCAATGCCGATAGGAGCCTGCTGGTAACACCCGTTCCCACCCGGCTTTCAGTCCTAGTTCTCTTCCTCTGCAGGTTGGGGGCAACACTGAAGCTGGGTACAGCGACTCCCTGTTTTCCCTATATGCTTTAATTTGTATTTGGGAGAATGGGACAAGGGGGCTGGATATGGGGGGGAACAAGGTTGATGGATGTGTAGAGGGAGACAAGACGGGGCAGTTGGGCAGTGAGGGCAGTGTTTGTATCATGATGGGGCAGCCAGGTGCTGGGAGAGTGTTTATAGTAGGGGCGTACATTTTGTTTTGGGGTTTCTGGTATTCATACCAGAACTTCGTTCTTTGTTAATACCAGAAAAACGAAAAATTGAATAATGAAATTTTTGAATAAAAACAAATTTTGGAATTAAAAAAATTAGAATTTATATCAGGCGGTAACTGTATTTCCTGTCCAATTTGTAGGAAAATTGGGGAAAGTACCTCTTATTGAAGGGATCATGCCCACAAGTCAGCTGATCAAGGGAAAAGCAATCAGGCACACAGTCTGCAGGTGCGGTTCCTTTCGGCCCTAACGGGGTTACGGGTTTCTCCTGCAGGGCAATACCCGCTGCTCGTCCCAGCCTGCAGCGGCTATCTCACCGCCCTCACCCACACTATGCCAAGGGTTCGCCAGCGCTTATACCCTCACAGGCAAGGGGCGGGAGCCTCCTTGCCAACAGTCCACAGGTCAGCTGATCGAGGGAAAAGCCACATGGTCTATTTGAATAGGGTGAGCATGCCCAACCCAGTTATGAGAATGTTAGGCGCCATCTCGAAGAACCTTCTTTACAACCTTCTGAGCACATGGGGAGGAGTTTATAAACAAACAGCTTTAGCTCCCAAACAGCAGCACTACTAGGAGGCAGAGGCAGGCGAGGGATGGGGACCAGAGCCAGGGAGGGGAGGCAGAAGAACATATTGTGGGAGAAGCTGGTTGCAGTCTGCCGCCCAGCCAGGCAAGCATGGGGCCCCATGGCTGTGGGGCCATGTGCAGCCGCACATGTGGCACATGCTTGGGGCTGGCCCTGAGGCTTATCACGCTAAGCTTGCGAGTGGGAGCTGCCTACATGCACAAGAAAAATATGCACGGAGCTGCCTGATTATTAGACTTTACAAACAGAACATGTAAGTTGGGGCTGCACAAACCAGGCCCAGACTCCAGGGGCTATCGTCTCATTTAACGTAACACCCTTCATCTGCTACAACGCGCTGTATGTGGGGCTACCCCTGGTGATGGTCCAGAGGCTGCAGCTGGTGCAGAATGCAGCGGCCTGGCTCTTTACGGGATCAGGTCACCAGGAGCATATTACACCAGTGCTTCATTCTCTGCACTGGCTGCCTATTGTCTTCCGGGCCCGATTCAGGGTGTTGGTTCTCACCTTTAAAGTCCTACACGGCCTCGGCCCAACCTATCTGCAGGACTGCCTCACTCCCCAGGTCCACTATGGGGAGGACGTTCTCGGTAGGCGTACCTCGGCTGTGGAACTCACTCCCGGAGGAGGCTCGCCTGGGCCCGGACCTGCTGTCTTTTCATCGGGCTTGAAAACCTGGCTGTTCCACCAGGCATTTGGTGGAGGGGACGGTTGAGGGAGGGAGGGAGGGATGGGATGAGGCATTGAGGGCTAGGGTGGGTGGGTTTTTGTTTTATGTTTATATTTTTATGGCTTCACCCTAAATGTGGTTTTATATTGGTATTTCATATGTTTTATATTTTTGTTTTCAAGTGTAAGCCACCCCAAGCTGCTTTGCAGAAGGGGCGGGGTATAAAATTGTTAAATAAATAAATAAATATCTCGAGAAGTCTCTGGGTCTGTCCCCAGTGTGTCAACCAAAACAGTGGTCATCACCACCCCCTCCAATGCTTCGTAATGAAGCGACTCCAACAAACTCCGCAGTATGTATTCAAGAAGCTACTGGATGCTCTCAAGGCTATAAGGATTGTGCTGTATGTAACCAGGGAGGAAGCTCCTCAAAGTAAAGGTTTAGTGAGCCAACACTCCTGCTGTTGGGAGGCCTGATGGCCCTGAGAATTGGCAGTGGGCTTGAAAACCTTATATCTCAAGGACAGCTGTTCCATTCCAGTCTTGGTGTTATGTGACCAGTCGCTTGTGTCAAAGGGCTTTGGCAGGGCTCAGGCATGTTCCATGTGGGCATATGTCCTGCTCATGACAAGTGGTTTCATGCAGCAAACGCCCAAATGACTGAAGTCTAGTTTTTGAAGTCTGGGGAGCAGCGCGTATGGGGGCAATCTCCACATACTCTCTGGACAAAAAAGGGAGTACTTTTTTGGATCCAGCTTGGGATGCAGAAGACGAATCTCACTGAATATGGATTCCTTCAAATAAGCTTGTTTAACTTTGGCCTAGATGATGGCCGTTCCCAATGTACTGTAACCAAGCCAAGAACGTGTACCTGAGTTATCACATCCTCATAATTGTTGCATCCCTTGTCTCTCCCTCTGTTCCTACTTCCCTGTCTCCCCTTCCCATGTCTTTAGATTGTAAACTCTCGGGCAGGGACTGTGTTTATCTTATTCTCTGTAAAGCGCCAGGTACATCACTGTAATAATTAATAATAATTATTATTAATAACATCAGCTTTAAGATGGATTAGATAAAGGGTACTGATTTTATAAGCATCATGGTTTGTGATGCATTTCTGGATGTAACTTATTTTCAGAACTTATTCAATGTGAATGAAATTTGGATGGACTGTACCTCTTACATAAGGGATCATTCCTGCCTAATTTAAGAAATATTGGATGTCGGGTGCCTATTTTATCAGTAATTTACATTTTGTGGTTTTGTACATGTTTCCAGAGGTATTGTCTTTGTTTTCCATCCAATATGGATGGAATTTGGACTCTTTGTACCCCTCACCCAAGGGACAATCCCTGCCAAACTTCAGACAGATTGGATAAAAGGTCCCAATTTTATAAGCAATTGAACATTTGTGATTTTGATAGAAGACATGCGAATACAAGTCCTGAAAATTTGGGGACAAAAATGAAAATTTGAGAACACAACTGGGACTTCAGGCAGCAAGGGAGAGGGAAGCAGCCCAGCAACCAAGAGACATGATAGACATATCCAAGCGGGCCAACTGGTATCCCAAACACACCCTGCAGCACTGCAACAGAGGACATAAGAAAATCTCTTTATTAGCTCATTCCTAAACTAGGGACCCGTGTTGACTGCGTTGCTGCAATTTGCAGTGATTTTTGCAGAATCAGCCAATCCTTGCAGTGCCATGCTGAAACTGCAGTAAGGGCTGTCTGCAGGATCTTTAAATCCTGGCTCAGGCATAAACTTGTCGCCTGACCCTACACAAAAACTGCTGAAGCTGCCGTCTGTCAGGGAGGTGTGACCATGACCCGAGGGTAAATAGACCCCTGGGAAATGAATTGTGGGTGGGTGGGGTCTGAAGGTCCTATGTTTGGGTGAGGGAGGTCGGGTTTTAATATGAGGTGGGAATTTTGGGGTGCTGAAATTCCAGAGGATTTGAGTCGTGTTTGATTAGCAAAGTTCTGATTCTATGTCAAATCTGTTGCAAATTTGCTTCCCAGCATGCATAGTTATGCAAATCAAGTTAATTATGCAAATATAAATGCTCGTGGTGAATTTTCAGATTTTGGCTTCACTGGTTGCAGAATTTAAGATTTTTTGTGCAGTGAACTCTGGTCTCGGTCCTAAGCTTATGCTTCCAACTTCTCAGTAACAAGCAGAGGATTTGGGGTGGGCACATCACAGAATGAGGGTACATGATTAGTATTTCTGCTGGCCACTTGGCATCAAAATCCCATCTTGTACCACTGTGATCAAAATAAGAGAATCCCTAATATAGGCTCATTCTCTGGAGATGCTGACCAGTATCCAACTTGCCAGTACCCAATCACTGCAAGCGGGGGGGGGGGGGGGGGATAGGAAGTAAATATAAGCTGCCAAGCTGCACAGATCTCACCATGGCTACATCTTATGTGGCTCCTAGGCTGGCTCAGTGCTGCGTGTGTGTGACTCTACATGCTTAGTCTCCAGTAGGAATGTGCGAACGCGGTTCAGGGTTTGGACCAAACGCAGCTAGTTCGGACGCCCAAACTGAACTCGGAACCCCCTGAACATTTCAGGCGCGTTCAGGTGGGAAAAACCTGGCCAGCAGGCCCAGGGGGGGCAGCTGAGGAGCAGACTTCCTGGCACCAGGGGTGGAGAGAGGCTTGGACTAGCTGCCAGCCTGCCCAGTCACCATCCCTCTTTTCCTCAGACCACTGGTTTGGAAGTCTGTGATTGGCCAGGGGCTAGGCTGCACAGAGTCAATGGGGCTTGTGGTAAGGCAGGTGCAGCAATTAACAAAAGTAATTGCCCTCCCCCCTTCCAATTCGTTCTGAGATAACCACTGATCCAGTCAGCAGGCGTTTTCAAAACTGTCCCTCTCCCAGCAGTTTGTGTTTCTCCCAATCCATTGCATCCTCCTCCTATTTCACCTATTTCCACACATTTACCTCATAGTTTTATTTATGTAGATTACATAGATTTAGGTATTATACCCTGCCTCAGCCTGCTTTCTGTTCATGCCAAAGTGTCTGTCTGCCTCCCCTGTGGGTAAAGCTCAAACCCTGCCTCAGCCTCCCTTCCTAGCCTGTGTGGCACTAGGGGTGTGGTTCAGCATTGCTTCCTGCCAGCGTCCTCCACTGCCACGCAGGGCACTTGGAAAGCCTGTAGTTCAGGAGGCTGCGGCTGTCTCTGCTGCGGGTGCAGGTGCTTCAGGGTCATATGTTCATTTTGGGCCACCAATGTCCCACATTATTCATGTGATCCCCAACAGTTCAGGGCTGGTGGATCCCACCCCGGCTCCTAGAAGCAGGGCCCGATCCATGGGCAATGGCAGCAGGAGAGGAGCAGCAGTAGCAGCCAGTTGAGGCCCAGAAGCGTCAGTGCACTATGGAGGAGCTGGGGTGGGGGCACTTGCCAAGTCCCTCAGCAGCTGCAGGAGGTGGAGGGTGGCGTGGCTTTCAATTGAAAGCCACGCGCACGTTGGAGGAAATGATTAAGCTCAATGGGCAGCCCTTTTCAGTGGTCGGGGACATGGGGTTTAGGTGCCTGATTGGCTTCCTAGCCCCCCAGTTTAAGCTGCCCTTGCGTGCCACCCTGGGTCAGGCTGCCACTGATGCCTGGCAGCCTGCAACGCACAGCTAAGTAGGGGTGCCAGCCACCAAGCCCTGGCCGGGCCTCTGCAATGCCCAGATGAGTAGGGGGTGCCAGTCACCAAGCCCTACTCGGGCCTCTGCTCCACTGATGCCTGGCAGCCTGAAATGCCCAGCCAAGGATGGGTGCCAGCCACAGTTACTGTGCCCTGGCAATCCTTGTCTCGCCCTCTGTTCCCCTTCCTTTGCCTCCCCCCATCCCTCAGATTGTAAGCCCTAGGGCAGGGATTGTGTCTATTCAATTACTTTATAAAGTACCAGGTATATTGCTGGCGCTATATAAATGTTTGCTAATACTAATAATAATCCAATGTCCACTGCTGCCACCACCGCTGCTGTCCCATGGGTACTGTGGCCCGGAAATCTAATTTCTGCTGAGACTGCCACTGCTGTGCCACAGATACTGTGCCCCAGCAATTGAATGTCTGCTGATGCCACCTCTGCTGTGCCATGGGCTCTGTGCCCTGGAAATTGAATGTCTGTTGCTGCTGCTGGTGGTACTGCACATTAGCCATTTGCTCTTTGCTCTTATAGATGGGAATAGCTTGGCTGAGTGCACCGGAGGGTGGGTGCTGGGTGTCCACGAGATTCACCATTGGGCAACGGTTGCCCAATTTGTAGTACAGCTTCTTGAGATTGGTTGAATACGATGCCAGCGTGCAACGCCCAGCCAAGTAGGGATGCCATACTGGTCATACTGCATAACTCATCTGTGGCAGGTGCCATACCACAGAGCACCCACCCATGGCCACGCACAGAGTGCTCACCAAAAATCCAGGCAGCCTGAAATGCCCGGCCAAGTAAGGGTGCCAGCCACCAAACCCTGGCCGCACCTCTGCCGCTGCTACTGATGCCTGGCAACCTGAAACACCCAGCTGAGTAGGGGTACCAGCCACCAAGCCCTGACCAGACCTCTGCCACTGCTCCGCCGATGCCTGGCAGCCTGCAATGCCTGGCCATGTAGGGGTGCCAGACCAGCCACCAAGCCCCAAGCCTTCCTGGCCTATGCTGCTGCTGCTGCCACCGCTGCATCTCAGATGGCCAGTCATGCTCCCACGGGCACCCCCAGGGGCCAAGTGCTGAGCCTGCCTGCCTGGGCAACCTGGGGTGCCAAGCCCCAAGCCTTCCCCCTTGCTGCTGCAGCTGCTGTGTCTCCGAGGGCCTGCCATGCCCCCACGGGCACCCCTGGAGTGCCCCAAGCCTCCAGGCGGCCGAATTTTCCAAATGTTCGGCGGGTCCGAACTCCACAGGACTGAACCCATGAACCCGAACTTAGTTTTTGGGCCGAACATCTGAACCCCGTTCTGTTTGCCCATCCCTAGTCTCCAGACTCCCTGCAAGTGCTCATAAAAGCAGAACTCTGCACCTGTATTTTCTCTCCCATGTATGCCCCCACAGACTTTTTGATGCCAATTACTGAAACCTATGCCAATTCCAGTGCCTCTGGCACCTGCTCCTTCTCTGCTCTGCCCACTTCCTCCTGTCTTCTTCACCTACTCTACAAATTCTACAAAGAGCAGATGCCTGCATCTATTAAAAAAAAAACCTTTATGATTTAAACAGAAGCAACACCTGCAATTGATTTAAGGAAATTTGCAACTTCTGTTAAATTCACAACATTTTTATTGCTTATAAAATTGGGACCCTTTATCCAATCTTTTTGAAATTTAGCAGGGATGATCCCTTTGGTTAGGGAAGCAACCTGTCCAAATTGGATGAGAAACAAAGACGTTACAGCTAGAAATGTGTGTGCAAACCATGAAATGATTAACTTGCTTATAAAATCAGGACTCTTTCTCCAGTATTTCTGAAAATTTGCATTGATGATCCCTTGAATGAGGGGCACAAAGAGTTCAAATTTAATCTGCATAGGATGGAAAACAGATGTTAGAGCTGGACATGTGTGCACAAACCATGCAATTGCTTATAAAATTGGAACCATTTATCCAAACTCTATGAACGTTTGTAGGGATAATTCCTGTGGTTAGGGGTACATTGTATCCACATTTCATGCAAATGTGATGAAAGATGTTACAAATCAAAATACATTTCCCTTCAAAAACAATGGAAAATGAAACAATTAGAAAAACAAAAATTCTCAATAATGAAAATCAGAAAAATGGAAGTTTTAATAACAAAATGAAAGCAAAAAAACAAAATGGGTCCCTGGTACACATCTCTAGTTTATGGAGGACAAGACTGAGAAATTGGGGGGTGTATACAAGGACAAGACTGGGGGGTAGGCTGGTTTAGAGGGAAGCGTAAGAAACGTAAGTGCCATACTGGGTCAGACCAATGGTCCATCGAGCCCACTTGGAAGAAGTACCCAACAGGTCACTATGGAATAATCCGTTCCCTGTTGTTCACTCCCAGCTCCCAACAACAAGAGATTACATTCCCGAAACCTACCTGGCTAATAGCTGCTTCTGGACTCATCCTCCAGAAACTTATCCAATCCTTTTTTTGAAACCACCTTGTAAGAGAGCCTCACTTTACCATGAGGTATGTGTATGCAGGTTCTGTGACCAAGAAGACTGCCATTCAGGGGTCCAGCTCAATAATAGTTTATTTCCACCCCTTAGATCCAGGCCAGGCACCAAGCCTCTGGCCAGTCACAATCCATATGCCAGGTCTAGCCAGTCAAACACAATCCCAGGTTAATTCTTTGCTCACTCATGCATCCAGGCTCTTTTCAGTCCCAGACCTCCTTCCTTCAGGGCATACATCCAGATCAGGAACCTTCTCTAGCCTCCTCTCCAGGAGATGCATTCTCCTCGCTGGTTATGAACAAACTGCTCCTCTTCCTGTTCCTCTTCTCTTTATCTAACTGGAGCTATGCCCCAAACAATTCCACTTCCTGTGGTGACCATTTTAGGTGTCCCACATGTCAGGTGTCATCTTGTGGCACAGCCCTGCCACACACCTGTACTTCTTGCTTTGAGCACGTCTTCTGGCAACAGATTCCACAACTTAATTGTACGTTGAGTGGGGAAAAAAAGCTTTTATTTGTTTTAAATCTGTTAGTTTCATGGAGTGTCCCCTAGTTCTAGTACTATTTCGGAGAGCAAATAACTGTTCCTTATTACCACACCACTCATAATTTTATAAACTTCTATCTCCTCTGTTGTCTCTTCTCCAAGCTGAGGAGCCCCAACCTATCCAACCTCTTTTAATAGGGGAGCCATTCCACACCCCTTATCATTTTTGTTGCCCTTCTCTGTACCTTTTCTGTTTCCATTATATATCTTTTGAGATGGGGCAACAAGAACTGCACACTATATTCAAGGTGAAGTCACACCATAGATTTATATAGTGGCATTCATTCATTCATTCATTCATTCATTCATACCCCACCCCATCCAGCCTCACTGCAGTGCGGGGCAGCTTACAAAAGTTAAAACAAATAAAAATATATAAAGATGTATAAAAGGGTGGGGAGCGTGGGTTACAAAAACATTAAATACAATAAAAAGAGGTAAGACCCACTGGCTAAAAAATCCTACCCCCTATCCTTTTACCCCTATCCCCCAAAGGCCTGGATGAACAGTCAGGTCTTACAGGCCCAACGGAAGGCCAACAAGCTGAGAGACAGGCGAGCCTCCTCTGGGAGGGAGTTCCACAACTGTGGTGTGATCACTGAGAACACCTGCTCCATTGTGGCCCCCTGGTTTACCCAAGGGACCTCAAAGAAGGCACCCCCGGCGGATCACAGAGATCGTTCCAGGGCCCAGAGAGTGAGGCAGTATCTCAGGTAGGAGGGGCCCAAGCAATGTAGATCCTTAAAGGTCAACACCAGCACCTTGAATTGGGCCCTGAATGCTATAGGCAGCCAGTGCAGAGCCGGGAGCACTGGTATAATGTGCTCCCTGTGGCCTGTCCCCGTCAGGAGGCAGGCCACAGCATTCTGCACCAGCTGCAGCTTCCAAACCACCAAGGGCAGCCCCACGTAGAGCGTGTTGCAGTCATCCAACCTATAGGTGATGAAAGCATGGATGAGGGTGGCGAGGTCGGAGTTTGAGACATACGGCTGGATCCTCCGCACAAGAAGTAATTGGCGAAAGGCTGCCTTTGCCACTGCCCCCACCTGACAATCAAGGCAGAGGCCAGAGTCAAGCAGGACCCCCAAACTCTGCACCTATGGGGCCATCGGGAGGCGGATACCCTCCACAAGTGGGACCATCACCTCAGCTGCCCTACCCACCAACATCACCTCCGCCTTATCAGGGTTCAGCCTCAGTATGCTCAGCCTCATCCAGTCGTTCACTGCTGTCAGGCACTGGGAAAGCACCGAGACTGCAGGACCTGAGTCTGCTGAAAAAGAGAGGTATAGCTGGGTGTCATCAGCATACTGGTGACAGCCCACACCAAACCGTCTCACAACCTCCTAGGGATGAGCAAACACAGTTCGGAAGTTCAGAGTTCGGCCCAAACTCGGCCTGTTCGGATGACCGAACCGGAACCCAAATCCGAACACGAACTGACTGAACCAAACTAGAGTCGAAAGTCGAAATGACTGAACAGTTCGGTCAGTTCGGATCACGTTCAGGTGAGTTCGGGTGGCAAAAACGTGTCACTGGAAGGCAAAACATGACAGGGAGGGGGAATCAGCTGAGGAGCAGACTTCCAGGCACCGGGGGGGAGAGGCTTGGAGTAGCAGCCAGCCTGCCCAATCACCATCTCTTTTCGCCTCACACTGGCTTCGCAGTCTGCGATTGGCCACAGGCTAAGCTGCACAGAGCCAATGGGGCTTGCGGTGAGGCGGACGCAGCAAGAAACAAAATTGATTGCCTCCCCCCTTCCCAACACCTAGCTAGTCACTGTTCCTGAAATCAGGTGTTTTAGAAGACCTCTCTCCCAGCAGTTTTTGTTCCTTCCTATTCCTAATACATTGCCATCCTCCTCCTATTTCACCCATCCAATCCATTTACCGCCATATTATAATTTATTTAGATTATATTAGATATATTTAGGTGTTATTTTTTGTTTTTACTCTTCCCTGTGTTCCCTGTGTACAATCTCCATTCCTCCCTCCCCCCTCCATTGAATCCTTTCCCTCTCCCTCTTATTCCATCCCTCAATCCCTTCCCCTGTTTTAAGTTTTGGATTTATTTAGAGTAGAATTATTATTAGATTGATTTTCATTTCAGTTTTGTACCCCTCCCTGTGTTCTTTGTGTTTCCCCCTATGTAATATTGTATATATAGATAGATAGTTATAAGATAGATACTTACTAGATAGATATACATAGTAGTTAGCTTAGTTATAGAAATAGAAAGAGATATAGTGTGTTTGTAGGACAAGGCCTTTGTAGTTAATTATTAGGATATTCCATTTAGTTCCATAGGATTTAGAATAGTTAATAGCAGTTGGATTTAGTGTAGAGATAGATAGATATTAAAAAAGAAACAGCCACTCCAGCCCTAGGACCCATCATCAGGGTTCTGGGGCCAAGTTACAGGCAGGGAGGGCTGTGGCCAATATGTATCTAAAAGATGCCACTCTAGCCCCAGGACCCACTGTCATGGGTCTGGGGCCATCTTTCCTTGCACAGAGACGTGTCATTCCACCGCATCAAGAAACAGAAACTCCAGCCCCAGGACCCACCATCAGGGTTCTGGGACCAAGTTACAGGCAGGGAGGGCTGTGACCAATATGTATCTAGAAGCTGCCACTGTAGCCCCAACCCACCATCATGGGTCTGGGGCCATCATTCCTCGCACAGAGGCTCTGTCATTCCACCATATCAAGAAACAGCCACTCCATCCCCAGGACCCGTCAGGGTTCTGGGGCCAAGTTACAGGCAGGGAGAGCTGTGGCCAGTATCCAGAAGCTGCCACTCTAGCCCCAGGACGCACCGTCATGGGTCTGGGGCCATCATTTCTTGCACAGAGAGCTTTTTTCTGAAGGCTCGAACCAAACTGAACATGACCGAACCGAACGGCTGAATCGAACGCGGTGACAGGACCGAATGGTCGAATCGAACGGGCGAACCGGACCGAACTGAATGGCGGAACCCGAACTGCGATCTGTTTGCCTATCTCTACAACCTCCCCCAGGGGTTGCATGTAAATATTAAACAACAATGGAGACAGAATGGAACCTTGCGGTTTGCCAGAAGCAAGATCCCGGGGGCTAGATCTTTCTTCCCCCAGCACCACCCACTGGAATGAGATGAACCATTCTAGGACAGTCCTGCCAACACCCCACCACCCCAGGTCCCACAGTCGCCTCAGCAGCAACCCATGGTCAACTGTATCAAATGCTGCCGAGAGAGCCAACAGAACAAGCAATGTTGAATGTCCCAAATCCATCTCTTGGTGGAGGTCATCCACCAAGGCACCAACGCAGTCTCGGTGCCATATCCTGGTCAAAATCCGGATTGAAAAGGATTCAGAAAACTGATGCCATTCAGATGGCAGTGGAGTTGCTGGGCCACTACCTGTTCAATAACCTTCCCTAAAAAGGGGAGGTTAGAGACAGGTTTATAGCTAGCAAGTGTGTCAACATGTAAAGATGGTTTCTTAAGCAGGGGCTGCACCACTGCCTTCTTGAGGCAGTCAAGCACCCTGCCCTCCCTAAGGGAGGCATTGATCACCCCCACCAGAACAGGCCCCAACATCTCCCTGGCACCTTTCACCAAACAGGATGGGTAAGGATCTAATTCAGAAAAGGTGGCCCCAATAAACCCCAGCACCTCCTGGGCATCGGCCGGCATCACTTCCTGGAACTGATCTCACAAAGATGGACCAGACCATAATTCCCTGTTCTCCCTCTACTGCGTCAGTCCCAACCCCAAAATTGTGCTGGATCTGAGCGATCTTATCTGTGAAGTAGTTCACAAATTCCTCACAGCGGGCTTGGAAAACCTCCCCCTCCAGGCAGAGGGAGGCCGGACTGACCAGCCCCCTCACCACCCGGAAGAGCTCCGCTGGACTCAACTTCGCAGCAGCTATGAGGGTGGCAAAGAATTCCTTCTTTATCATGCTCACGGCCACAGAATATGACTGCAAATGGGCCCGATGCCATAGCCAATTGGATTCAGCATGAAAGAAGCTCCAGCATCGCTCTAGACGCAGTGCTCTAGACACTGCGCCTCCCACTTCATACACCTCAGCCCTTTAGTAAACCAAGGGGTCCTACGATGGTGAAGCAGCCAAGCGGCCATCAAGGTCTAAGGACACTTCCCTCAGGGCATCTTGGAACCGCTGCAGTTCCATTAGCCTCCGGGGGTAGACCAGTCTAAATGCCCCCCTCTTTCTGGGGGCTGTCGTGCGCTAGGAGTCTGGCCTGCAGGAGGTAATGATCCGTCCATGACAAGGGCATAGAGCTCACTTCCCCAACTACCGAATCACCTGCCTCAAGGCCGGAGCAGATCACCAAGTTGAGCATATGTGTCCCCCCCCTCGTGCGTAGGACCCCTAACCATCTAAGACAGACCCATGGTTGACATGGGGGCCATGAACTCATGCTCCACACCCATAAGGCCAGCAATGGCGTGAATGTTGAGATCTCTTGGACCAAGGCCCTGTGAGAGTGCAACATCACCCCTGACACCATCTCCGCTAGGGCAGAGAGGGATGCTTCTGGGCAAGAAGGAGCATGGTACATCAGCAGCACTCCAATTCTGTCTCTGGCCAACTCAAACACAAGATGGAGGGTCTTGATCCCTGGAATTGACTGCACCGGATACCTCCTAGCGGTCCAAGACTCCTTAAAAACCATAGCAACAGCAGCCCCTCATCCCCCAAGCTGGGGCTGGTGTTGCACAGGGTACCCTGCTGGAACAAGGTCCACCAAAATTGGACCCACCTCCACATCCAGCCAGGTCTCCATGAAACGCGTGAGATCCACGGCCTGATCCGGATGGGGCCTCAGACCTTGATCCATCCTCACACCTGAGGGGGAGCTGACGCTAGGAACAGGCACCAAATACTTCAGCCCTGGGTCTTTCTTACCAACCGCCCCCCTGACCATATCTCCCCTGCCCCACAACGACCCCTATGGCTGCTTCCCTCCCCCCCATACACTCTAGCCTAGTACCAGCCACAGGCTGCCCAGTCCAGACCCTAGAGGAGACCCTGCCCTTCTTTCCCCACCCCCCGCTAAACTACCCCAACAGTCCCAATCACATGCTGCCAACATGTGATCCCATCAAGGACAATGCCCTCCCCTCACACCAGGGGGGCAGGTCCTGGCACCAGCCCTCTCCCTAACCCAAGTCCCATTTATCCTAGGGGTTGAAAATCCAGCCATTTCCCAACCCCACAGCAGGCCCTTACCTCCCCAAAACCAAAGTCCCAAACTCCCCCCCCCTTTAATTAATCAGCCTGCATATAAAACAAATCAAAATCCAGCAGGCGATCCACAGNCCCCTATACCAAAGTCCCAAACTCCCCCCCCCAACTTTAATTAATCAGCTTGCATGTAAAACAAATCAAAATCCAGCAGGCGATCCACAGCAGCAGATCCAAGCCATGGGCGCCTCCACTGCCTGTGCCCACAAATGGCACCGCCAATGGCTGTTTGGCCTTTGGTGGCGCCCTTTGGCCACTGCCCAGAGGGCACCGCCCTCAGGGTTGCACCCTCTGATATAGTGGTGGTGATGTTACCTGAGGGGAAGCAGAAGCACAGAGCTGTCAATTATGATATTTTCAGTTTTATTCTCTGTTCCCTTATGAATAATTCATAACATTCTGTTTGCTTTATTGATGGCTGTCTCACACTGAACTGAGGATTTCAATGTATTGTCCACAATGACTCCATGGTCCTTTTCCTGAGTGGTAACTCCTAATTTAGAACCCAGCATTGTGTACATAAAGTTTGGATTGTTTTTCCCTATGTACATCACTTTGCACTTGTCCACATTAAATTTCATCTGCCATTTAGATACCCAGTCACCCAGTCTCGCAAGATCCCCCTGCAATTCTACACAGTCTGCTCATGTTTTAAGTACCTTGAATAACTTGGTGTCATCTGCAGATTTGATCACCTCACTTCTTATTCCCCTTTCCAGATCATTAATGAATGATCTGAAGTATGTACTGACAACAAGCAGACAGGTGCTGGGAGTGGTGTATATTGAGTGAGAAGCCTGAGAGCTGGGTGATGTATATTCACACACAAAGATGGAGGGCAGTCAGGGGTGGGGAGCATTGTTTGTAGAGGGATGGTGTACCCAGCTGCTGAAGGGTGTATATGGTGGGAGAAAGCTGAGAGAGAAGGTTTGGGGGACAGCCAGGGGTTGGGGAGATGTGTATGTATGTTTTTCGCATGTGCCTTCAGTTAGGTTGGGGACAATGGGACATCCAAGTACTTAATATGGGGGAACCAGGGAGATGGGTATGGAAGGTGTAATGGCAGACAAGAGTGAGGGCACTGAAGGGTGGGGAGCAGTGTGTGTATAGGAAACAGGCAGCCAGATGCCAGGAGGGTGTATGTGGGGGGATAAGACTCGGAGTCAGCCAGGGGCGGGGAGTAGTGTGTTTATGGGGAGAGGGCAACCAGGTGCTGGAAGGGGTATAGATAGGGGGGCAAGAGGAACAGATGAGTGATGTGTATTTAGTAGGGGTGTGCACCAGGGCCTCTTCTTTTTTGTTATCATTATCATTTTCGTTATTAAAATGTGTCATTTTATCGTTATCATTAACAACAAAATGTCATTTTTCATTATTGTCATTAATCGATATCAGTACCGATTTCAAACAAAGATTTTGTTTTTGGCATTGTCATTGGTATCGATATTGATACCAAATATGTACTGTATGGGATCTAATTATACAAAATCTAACCTAAGCCTAACCTATATTTTTACAATATGTCTATCCTATAATTCTAATATATATAATAAAACAGACTAGCCCAAATACCTATATAATATCTAATCTCTCTATATAGGTACACAAGTAATATCTATCTAAATCTAAGGGAGACAGGGAAAAGGAAAAGGAAAACGATTATCTAATTATGTATATAACTATTCTAATCCAATCTATATGTCTATAATATATATCTATATCTAATCTATACTACCTATATATAATGTACAGGGTCCCCTATATATAATGTACAGGACAGGGAAAGGGAGAAGGTAAAATGTAGGATATGAGGAAAGAAAGGTATTAATACAATAAGGGCTAGGGAGGATTTTTTGTGTGCAAGCACCACAGTTCTGTAAACTCAATCTGACAAGCAGAGCTCTCACAGAACAGAGAGAAAAAGCCTGGCCCTCCCATTATAAAGGGTTGCAGTGCCTGCCCTCAGAGCCCTGACTGTTTGTGGGAGGCAGCAGACATTGAGCAATCACAGAGTGCCATGAGACTGCTGGGGCCTACTTGTGCTGCTCATTGGTCAGCAATACATCCATCAGATACTGTTAAGCTGCTCGCCCCTCCCAACACAGGCACAGTCCAAGAATTCAGCCCTGTTCAGGACTCCGAGATGTCTAGTCCCTCCTCCCCTCTACACATTTTCCCTCCAAAACCCAACTGCCACAGCACTAATAATGACAATGATAACGACATTGTTGTTTTCGTTATTGTTGTCGTTATTGATTGTTTTCATTATTGCAATAATGATAACGAAAATGACAATTTTCATTATCGTTATTGTAATAATGAAAACAACATGCACACCCCTAAGGGACAAGGTTTGGGGGACAGATGCTGCATGCGAGAAGAGCTATAAATTAATGAGAAATTGTGGCTACAGTGGAGACAGGGATCAAGTCCATAATATTGGGGCAGGGAGAAGCTTGTTGTCACCAGCTTTATTGTTGCCCCCAACCTGCAAAGGAAGATAATTGAGGCTAAAAGACCAAGGCGAAGTGTGGGTGCATGAAGCCTACATTGTAAACAAGCACAATATGCGAGACCGTACAATGTCTTTACTGCTTATGTGACACAGAAGTTAAGGTGGGAGCCTTAGCTTACAATTTCTATGCTTTTTGGAGCATGGTTGAATTTGTAAGTCTTAACTCTTCACTTAAACCAAAAGTTTTTTTTATTTTAGAATATCTATAACACAGGAAAAGAACTTAGGTTCCACATAAAGGGCAAACATTTCCAAGTGATGTATGTTAGTAAATACATTTCTTTTGTTTGTATAAATAACTTGATCAAGTTTGCCCTCTAGTGGCAGAAAGTTCACAAGCTGTAAATTGCTAGAAAATGTTGTGCTGTTTTGAAATTCGACTTTAGGCTCTGATATTTTTGTTTAATCCCTTTGCTTGGCCATTTATTTAATTTCTTCATTGCTTTCTTTGTTGTGAGTAACTTTTTGATCACACAATAATCAGGGAAGAGTTTTTTAATTACCTCTAGATCTAAATCTAGATCATCTAGACATGTTCTAGATCAAGTCATTTAGATCTAAATGACTCAGCCTCATCTCTAAAGAAATCATAGAAATTGTAGGCCTCAGGCGTATCCTATCAAAATACAACAGCAGCAGCTTGTCGATGGTGGTGGATGAATGAGTCTTGGTTGGTTTTCTGTTTTGCTGTACTACCTGTTAGGGATGGAACTCGGGATGGAATTTCGGTTTCATTTTTTGTGTTCTGTTTTTGTTTCAGTTCTTCCGGATTTTCAAATCTCCTTTCAGTTTAATTTTTTCAATCAATTTTTCAATTGATTACCCCCCACCCCATTTTTTCTCATTGACTTCAGTGGATTGATCTACTTAGCCAAGTAGGTTTGGGGAACCTAACCTCTTGCTGTTGGGGGATGGAAGAACTGGGAATAGATTGCCCATTGTGACCTGTTGGGTATTTCTCCCAAGAGAAAGAGATTGGCCACTGTTGGAGACAGGATGCTGGACTTGATGGATCATTGGTGTGGCCCAGTATGGCACTACTTATGACCATGGCCATTGACATGGTTGCATCCAACCAGGCGTCCAGTCCCACCTCTTTGTCAACACAGGTCTCCCTGGTTTACAGAGGACCAGAGGTGGTTGAAGCGAGAGGATAGGTGGTTAGAGTGCAGGTGACACTCGACACTTGCGGAAGCTGACTGATTACAGCATAGATAATTTTTGAAGGACTATGCTGTGGCTGTGATGGCAGCAAAGGAAGCGTTCTTCTCCACTATCATAGCATCTGCAAAGTCTCGTCCAGCGAAGCTGTTCTGGGTCATGAGGGGTCTGGTTAACCAGCCTGTCTCTGCCAGGAAATAGTCATCCATAGCCTGCTGTGACATTTTTATTAATTACTTTGCAGACAAAATCCCTCGTATTCACCAATCAATCAATAATCAATATTTATTGGCGTAGCACAAGGCCATTGCCCAAAAGTCAAGTTACGATACATCCTGATACCCTGAAGGGAACTTCCAGCTGTACATAGTGATAAAAGTAATTAAAATAACACAGCAGTAGATAAATGAATTATTGTGGCTAGCAAATCGCCACTGTAGAAGAAAATTCCATACTCACAAGCTGCTGGTGAAAATCTGTCAGAGTTCTTTATTGATCTCAAAGCGCAAATGAGAGAGAGCAAGACCTGGAGAACATGCAAATCTCCAGGCTGGTCTGCCGGAGCAGAAATTACATAGGTATTTTATAGATAAAATACAGCAAGCAGATTCAAGCAGATAGATACAGGGTGTCAATCAAAAATAAAGTCATACAAAGTGAAAGGTTACAGTAATTGTTTACATAGTCAGCAAGTATGTTCTCAAAACAATATGGCTAACCTAAGAAGTCTAAACAATTCAATTAGCCCAACACAGCTGCAAGGCCGTTATATCTTATCTATCAAGGAAAAGTACAGGGAGAGCTGCTTCTCAAACTATGTCCTGCAAAACATCCTATGCTACCAAAATGATTATATCTTGTCAAGCAAGCTAAAGTTTATTTCAGCAGAGGATGGTTCTTTTACCCAGCATCCATCTGTTTTCCATCTTGTGCTACCTTGCTCACTCTGGTTCTGCATGGTTCTATATCCATAAGAGTCTTCTTATAAAAATTCCTCCACACCACCAAGCTGAATAACTGCTGCTAAATAAATAAATAAATAAATAAATAAATATATAGAAGTAATAGGAAGGGAAACTCAAACTAAAGTGAACCTTAACAGTGGTGAGCATAGACATCATTTTAAGTACTTAAGGCAAAATGCCAGTCGGGAAAAAATAAACCAAGGAGGTAAAGCACATCCGGTTTAATGCCCACAAGGAACAGGGAGGTCAAAGAGTTACCTTATCATCTCCTGGTAACAGAATGATAAACTAAAATAGATCAAAGTTACTAGTAACAGGCATAACTTTCCACCATGGGGCATAATTCCAAGCCAAGAGCAGTACCACCAAATCCAGTATCCCATGTCTCCTCTGCATGAGTTCACATAGAATACCCTAAGCCCTGGAGCAAGAAAGGCCCAAAGGCAATATTAAGGAGAGGAGATGGAAGGTCTGGCCCCCAGGACCAAATTCCCAGACAGGCCAGGCCACCCCCAGCCCCAAACACAGAATCTGAATCAGAGGGGTAAGGGAGAACTATCTGGAATAGGTCTGAACTCCAGAAATTTCCTCCTATAACTCACGACCTGCGTGATGTAGGATGCCATATTTTTGATGACCTGCCGCATATTGCTGTCCAGCAACAGGCACAGCAAAGCCACATTGGTCCTGACAGGATATTTCTTCAGGAAGGGCAACAAATACTTTTCCCTCAGAGAATCGTACAGATGGCAGTAGAAGAAGACATGGGCAACCGTTTCGACAGCATCATTGTTGAATAAACATAACTTCTCAGGGAAGGGAACGCCCCGAATGCGTCCGTCCAAAACCTGAGTGGGTAAGGCATTAACTTGTGCTCGGAATATAAGCCTTTTTGCTCTCACAGGAATAGGGGAAACCATATATTTAGACATCTGCCCCTGTTCTGAAATCCATGACAGATAGGACCTCATATGGGGGGAGGCCCTAATGGTGCTGACTTTTGATTGTTGACCAATATCATTGACTCTCATCAGAATATCCCTCCAAATCAGCCCCGTGGGTTTATGGGTCAAATATTCTTTGGAGAAGCCAATTGACCTTAAATAGATATCCACTTTCTGCAGCCAGGGATTGACCCAAGCATCCTTAGTGTCTTCTTTAAGTAGTTCAAAGCATGGATTGATGCAGGATTTCCACCAAAATTTCAAGGCATATTCCATGGCAAGTTGTTTCTAGCTTTTTTGGCCCAGTTCTACCCTAAATGTGGCATGTGGTGCACCTTTCAATTTCCCCAAAAGGGCCGACAAAAATTTAGTATGTACCAGGTTAAGGTGATGGGTGTTGAAAGGAGCCCAAAGCTCAGCCCCATGTAACAATTGCCCTCTGATCTTGGCGTTAAAGACCTATAGTGCCAAGGGAATAGCATCTCTTCCCTGTTGGGTAAAAAAGCTGAATAGGGCATGTAAGGGCCCTTTAGCCGCCAAAATTGCCCTTGAAACATGCTCCTTCCATGAACCATATTTGTAGAAGAGCAACCCCAAATAGCGGAATGATGACACCTGCTGAATTGAATGCCCCTCTTTTTCCCAGTTATGGGCTTCCTCCTATTGGTGAATACTAGCACCTTAGACTTGGAATGATTAATGGATAGTTTAGTAACCTTCCAGAAAGCCTCAAAGACCCTCATTTATCTCAGAAGGTCAATGCGGGTTTGAGATAGAAGTGTGACATCGTCAGCATAGAGACGGCACCCAACTGCTCTAGAGGACATCCTGGGTGGAAAGAAGTTTGAGTCTGCCATGATGGGAATAACATCATTTATATAGTAATTAAAAATGGCCAGGGCCAGAACACATTCCTGCTGGACTTCAAGATGGATATCTATTGGGTCGGTGACGTGACCCAATACATCTACCTTAACTACAAGGGAAGAATTAACATGCAGAGATTGGATGAGCCTAAGAAGTATTCTGTCTATCAAAGAGCTCTGGAATTTTTCCCAAAGTAAAGTTCTATCCAGAGAATCAAAAGTGGCCTTCAGATCTAAAAAAGCCACATAGAAGGAATGACTCCGAGCTCTACACTTGCTGATTAAGTGATGCAGGATATAGCACTGCTCTACAGTAGAGCGGTCCCTTTGAAAGCCTGCTTGTTCTGCATGTATAATCTTCTCCTGCCTCATCCATTGCATGAGTCTTGTAAGCAGAAGTTTAGCATACATTTTCCCAACTACACATAGGAGACTAATCGGGTGGTAGTTGGCTGGCTGAGTTTTGGAACCCTTTTTGTATATGGGGACAACTACCGTCTTAGCCCACAAGACTGGAACCCTACCTGAGTTATTTACAGTTGTAAACAAGGACGCAAGCAGTGGGAACTACCAGTACTTGTAGGCCTTAATAAATTCGATATTTATATCGATATTTCGATATGGACATGGTCAAACCCTGGAGCCTTGTGGTTTCTAAAGGAATCCACCAAGAACTCCACCTCCAACTCCATAACAAGGGGCCATGGATGGAACTCTGCCAAGTTGCTCTTCACCAGAACCAAAGGCCTTTCTCCCTTTACACTATACAGCTGGCGAAAATGCTCAGCCCATGTGGATGAAGAGATGTTGCTGACCACAGACCTTGGGGACCTGCTAGTTGCACCATTAACGATCTGCCAAAACTGCCTAGAATCTTTATGTTCGGCAGCTGAAAGAAGACTAGACCACTGTTCCTCCACATGTTTCCTTTCCTTTTCCTTAATCAGCTGTTTATAAGCAGATTTGCATGCAAAATAGTCTAGTGGAAGTGTACGGAGAGACCCCTTCCTATACATCTGATAAATAGATTTCAATCTGGCTTGAGCATGATAGCACTCTTTATCGAACCAGGGGTTTCGACTCCTGGGACGAGAGGACTTAGTATCTGTTGACAGCGACTGAGTAAATTAGGACAATTTAGAGCTAAGCTGATCAAATGAGTTTAAAATCTCATTGGGCTCTGTCGCATAGAGAATTGTCCCTCTCAATTGATCACAAAGAGGCTGTACAATATAAACGCCCAGTGTAGTGGCAAGTGACTTATCCCACCACGGAATCCTGAGGATTTCTAAATGGTTAACCTCAGGGTCTGAGGTGGTGATGGGATCTGTAGTAGGGCAAGAGAAAGGCAACGTGAGAGTCAACAGCAAATGGTCCCCAGCTAGGCCCAGACCTACAGCAAAATCAACTACATGCGGTAGGGTGACTGGGGAAACAAGTATGTAGTCCACCACACTGGTGCCCTATGGCCCCAGGTATGTGAACTCCCCATCCAGATCACCAAGCCCTGCCCCATTAAGAATATACAGATTGAGGGAGACCGCCATCTTGGCCAATCTAATCCTGGAGGAGTTGATATGCGAGTCCTTGGACTTCTTAGATTTAAGTAGACCATATGGATCATCCGGGGTCAGGTCAGCATAAGGCATAAGGGCAGAATCACTAGAGCCCATCCTTGCATTGAGATCTCCCGTAAGAATCAACAGACCTTCTGGGTACTTGAAATAAAGATCCTCCAACAGTTCCTCCAGGTCTTTCCACAAGGTTTCTCTATATGAGCCCGCATTGCAGGGGGAAATGTAAGTAGTAAGAACAACTAGGGTCAAGGATCCAATAGTAGCAACAAAGCCTAATGCGACCTGAGAGTTGGCAATAGGAACAAGGTCTGTAGGGGCCAAGCCCTGGGCAACAAGGCATTCCAACCCCCCACAGGCACGGCCCTTATCGTGGAGTTTGACAGCCGGGAGACCATAGGCCTTATATCCCTCCAACTCCAAGGGGAATGTAGCCTAGGTTTCTTGAACAAGGATAATATGAAAATTCCTAACAAATGCAAGGAAATCAAGCTCGCTCTTGTGCCTAGCCCAGCCTGCAATGTTCCAGGAACATAGCCGGATGGATTAAGCTTGAAGGGGGGCAGATAGTAATAATTTTCCAGCCGGAGTGTACTCAGGGGTATTGCCCACAATATTGGAGTATTCACCATGACTTGGAGGCTGCCATTTTAACTGCAGAGTCAGAGTTTGTGGTTCTGGAAGCTCAGTCTTATCTTGTTTATTTGGATCCTTTTCAATTGGTATGACCCACCAATGAGGGGGAGATGCTTGGAGCGATGTAGGCATCCAGTTGTGAATTAGATCCTTGCCTGTCCTGGCTGGTGAAAGTCAGCTGGGAGATGTTGGTGCTATTGTTGGCTGGGGTGGTCTACGCCTCCCTATGAGAAGGGAAGGTGTCGGACATCCTTAAAATTGTGGTCTGAACCCTACTTAAGAAACCATCTTTGGACACTGACTCCCCAGTCAGCTATCGGCCTGTCTCTAACCTTCCCTTTATAGGGAAGGTTATTGAACGGGTGGTTGCCCATCAGGTCCAGGCTCATCTCAATTCTATCGGATTCCTGGACCCATTTCAATCAGGTTTTTGTCCTGGGTATGGAACGGAGACTGTGCTTGTGGCTTTGGTCAATGAACTGTGCCTTGAGATGGACAAGGGGAATTCTACCTTGTTGATTTTGTTAGATCTTTCTGCGTCTTTGCAGTGGCATAGCTGTCGGGGCACAGGGGGTGTGATTGCACCCGAGCTTGGGGCCCTGGGGGGCCAGAGCCAAGCCAGAAGACAGTTAAGGGGTTGGGGTCCAGTTCAGGAGTGTGGGCGCATGGCGTGCTGGGCACAGGTGCACTCTGTAGCGGAAGCTGAGTGGCACTGGCAAAGAACTGCCTAACAATGTGCCAGCATGCCTCCCTCGCCTCCACTTGCAAATTTGCATGATTCTGTAATGTCTGCAGCCTGGGCCGACTCCTCTCCTCCTGCCTGACTCAGTCTTGCCACCTCCTCCCCGCTTCCCTTGACTTGGTGCGTGATGGACCGGTATTCCAGGATCAGCCTCCAAGCTCATCATCAGGACTCAGGAGAGTCAGAGCAAGAAGCCTGAACCGGGACTGATTGTCTTTGGGAGGCAGTGAGAGGACAGAGGCTAGAGGCGAGCAGATGGGCTCTGAGAGAGTGAGACAAGTCTGAAATAAGGTAGGGGCTAACAGCCCCGTGCCCTGCCTGCACTCAGCAAGCACCCCACCTCCAGATTCCTCCCTCTGTGTAAAAGAATAAAGGTGTTTTAATCAGGGGGAGTTGCCCTGGATCCCAGTGATCACCTAATCCTCTCCCCCTCAAGTTTCTTGAATGGTTGGAAATCTGGGGGTCACTTAGGGGGCACTAAGTCTCCTTTATCCCCCCTGTGGGTACCTTCATCTTCAGAGGTCTTGGGGATAGATACCTGCCTCCTGCCTCCCCTCCACATGGGGGTATATATCCCCTCTCATGCCCCCCTGACCCCATCCAAATGGCCATTTGCCAGAAGGGGTTGTACGATTCTCATCCACCCACCCACCCACCAAGGGAAGGGCTTGGATTAGGTGCCCCCTAGATTTGATTCCCTGCCCCCGCTATGCCAAAATTTCAAGCCATTTCCTGGAAATCCAAATTCATGGAAACAAAAAGTTTAAACAGCATCTCCCCCGCCTCCCTTACTTCTGGGATATTCTCTCCTGGGCGGGGGGAGAGAATAAGGGGGTGATTCCCTCCTTGGTATGAGCCCCTTAGCAAGCAAGTTAAAACATCGGGGGAGGGGGGAAGGATACGGATACTCTCAGCATTAAACATAAGTCTGTGTGTGAGGTGTATACATACAGGAATGTATGTGTGCATGCGTGTGTGTGTCACTGCACAGGGGTGTGTGGGTGTGGGTGTGTCTCTGTCTGTTTGCAGAATAACAGAATAATATAAAATGGCAGAGTTAGGGTGATGTGAAGTTTAGATCATGTTTGCCCATATTGATCTCGATTGTAGAATTCCAGTGGGATCCTGCGCTGATGTTGCGAAAAAGGGCTGAAGCACAAACGTCTCTTGGAAAAGCTCTTTGTGTACTTATTGCTTTGTTTGTTTTTGATTATTTATTTATTTTACTTCTGAATCACCCCTGGGGGGGGCCCATAATTGTGGCCTGAGCCTGGGTCACTGATTAAAAAAAAGAAAAAGAAAGGCACAAAATGGGTAAGAGGAATAATGTAACTTTCTCTAATATACTAAACCATGAACCAGTCCAAAGATAGCCACTCTACCATAGAAATCTTTAATCACGTATTCCATTTAAAAATATTTATCCTAAAATAACAATATAAACCTCATCAATGCATTTACAGTTACTGGTATAACGCCATATCAGTCAGGACACAAAAATCAACCACAATACTACTTGACAATCCTGCTATACAAGAGAAAATTAACTCAAAATCTAGAGCATAAAGCACAATAATAAGGGGAGATCCCACTGTGCACAAAAGAAAAATTGGCTCACATGGGGAGCACTAAGCAGACACGTTTCGGGGAAACCCCCTTCTTCAGTACTATAAACTTTTTCAAA